>JAMGYR010000003.1:2469729-3014811 GCA_025531575.1 Pichia sp. PH4023
AAGATATTCCGAGTTCACCCAACTCTATAAGGATTTAAAAGCATCTTTCCCTGGCTCTCGTATTCCTGACTTACCTTCGAAGGACAAGCATGAAGTGGAGATGAATTTGGATGATGACTTAAACAATTCGAATCTCAAAAATACTGTCAACTCTGCTGTTCTGCACAATTTTGACTCTGATATGATAGACATAGATAAAGAGAGTGTTGATTCGTTGTTTGCAAATTCAGTTGACTCACCAAAAATGCCGTTGTCTCCAAGCTCTCAATCTTGTGACTACTTCAGTGACTCTAACGCGGAATCAATTAACTCTGAATTTACTGGCGACACAATTGCATCTGGCTCTAGTGCTGGCCTGATGAAAGGATCAAAACTCTCGGTTCCGGGTTTTGCAAAGCCGAACTTCTTGAAGTCACCAATTACGTCTCCTCTTTTGTCTCCAAGGAAAGCTGGAAACGGATTGTCCAATAAAAATATCAATAAAGTCGAGAAGTCATTTTTCAATACTTTCAAAAAATCTGCATGGTCTTCAACTTCTTCCTCCTCATCATTGGTCTCACCTATTTCTACTTCTGAAGATCTCTCCAATGGATTGGGTATTTCGTCATCATCTGATAATGGGTCACATAAACGTGACGCATCAATAAATAGTAATCTTTCAAACGATTCAATCGAGTCTGCAGAATCAATAAAAACTTATCACTCTGCTCACACAGCAGAAAACGAGGATCTATCTGTAGGAGTGTCCAAAATGGCTGTCAAGGAGGATAAAATTGTATTTCCACGTGAAATCTTACGTCAAACTCTCCGTGGCTTTTTGAAGTATGTCCTCTACATCAACGTTTGTGCAAAATCTGCTGAAGTTGCTAAGTTCCTTGGGGATGAATCACGCATTGCTCCATTAACTAATCAAGACATCCGTGATGTTCAGCGTCGTGTCAATGTCGATCATTTGCGTACTGTCCAGCATTATAAGTTTCAGTCTGCTCTAGTTGGCATCGTTACTGTTCTCGAAAAAGATGTGGAGAATTTGAAAACCCAAATTTACAATGAAGGTTTTAGCTACATCTTTGCAAGAATCAAGCATTTCAAGACTTTACATGAACTGTGTGGATATGATTCGAATGCCGGTTCCAGATCGTGGCTAAAAACAGCCAATTTGCTTGGGACAACTTCTGTTTCAAATCAAGATCCGGTTGAGCCTTCCAATTCTAACGATGCTGCTGCTCCATTGCGTGGACTAGTTCGTATAATTTTATTGGAAATTGCTAGTACACAGTACGAGCTCTTGATTGGAAGTGATAGTGCGATGGGTACATTAAAAACCATCAAGCGACTGCACTCTGTTTTTCCATACAGATTAATTGCTGGTATCTTACGCTTTACCAACCCCTTAATGATGGTTAAGAGGATGATTGATGTATTTACCTACCAAATGCCAACCGTGCCAGGTATGTCTGGAGGTGTAAGTGCTATTGGCAATGGTATTGGTGGTATGATGCAAGGGCTAGGATGGAGTAAAAAGAAGAAGGATGCGGATCCGGAGAAAGATACATTTGCAGATGAGCTGAACCATGGAAGCAATGGTAATTCTTCCAAGAAGGGTAGGTCATTACTTCAACTGATTTTCTCCGGGATGCTTGGAGAAGATTTACGTAAACTTGAGAAAGAGCTGATTGAAGTACACGATTTACTGGTTTCGCATGATAACACAGGGAAGGAATACGGTGCTGGGGAAACTATTGTCCAGCGCATTGATAAGTACTTCCAGTGTGATGATTTGATTGTTTTGCATATTAAGGAGATGAGTCAATCACTTGGAATCGACATACCTACTGCTATTCTTATGCCAAACAATGGGTTGCCTGACTGTGATGATTTAGGATCGGAAACTATCAATAGCATTCTCCAAGATTATTCCACGGTGAAAAAAGCTGAGATTGAGGATATGATGGAACAAAAGGCTAGAGATTCTGGAGATAGGAAGGAAGATGACGATGTTGAGAAGAAAAAACAAAAGAAAGAAAAGGCAGCTGAAACCGAACTGAACTCCCCATACAATTTGACCAAAAGATACTTCTTTTTACAGCTGAGGAAGTATGACAAGGAGAGTTTGATGGAGTTATGGAATGAACCGGAACTAATGAGTGTCATCAAGGAGGTTATTGCGCTATTCTTGTCACCATTGATCGATCTGTTCAAGAAAGCGGAAGTGTACAAATATGTGCCAATTTTTGCGCGTTATATTGGCGAACTGATTGAAGTATGTGAAGTTTATGCGAACGACTACGGACAATTTGGCCGGAGTGATGTTGTTGGTGCTTTGGTTGGTCTTGAGGAGAAGTATTCGGAGGATGTTTACAGGTTTATCCGAGACATGTATCTGAACGACATCAAGAGCGGCGAGGAGAGTGGCCAAGGAGAGTTGTTTGAGGGCATTGTGAACTGGTTGAACGGGGTTGTCAGCTTCTTGAGGTTTGTGAAGAAGGAGAGACCCGACCTGATGATTGACTTAAATGAGATGCTGAATAGCATGGACTTGAGCAAGAGCGACAAGCTGAACATCTTGAAGGTGATTGGAGAGGTTGTGGCGAAGGCGGAGAAGAAGAGGGCTGTTCTGGAGAAGATGGAGGCGGAGGGCGACCTTCAGAAGCTGAATGTTGAGAGGGAGAGACAGCACGACTGGATGAAGATGGCCCGGGACCGCAAGGTTGACGGGAACTGGGATGCGATCCACGAGCGGGTGTTCAAAGTTGGCGAATTGATTGCCGGGGAGAGTGAGGGCGGGATCTATGATGTGGTTGGGCTGGACGGTGTCGACGGGGCAGATGACCTGGATACCGACAGCGATGCCGACAGTAATGAATTTGATGACCACAATGATAATTTTTCGGCAAAGACGAAGACGAAATTCCGGGATTACGCCTGGAACGCTGCCGAGTTTTTGGCGGGTTACTACGGCCACGACTGGAGCAGGGTCGACCGCAGCATTCTCCAGACGGCGTACGGGGGTAACGAGTTCATGGACGGGACGGAATGCGGTGCCCGCATCGCCGGCGTGTTTAAGGACCGTGTGCAGGCCGTCCTCGCGGAGTACGGTGCTCAGCAGCACGCTCCATGACGGATCCGCTACCGCTGTACCGCTGTACCTATGTACCTATGTACCTATGTACCTATGTACCCTTGTATAGCCAACTTCGTCATCTTGACTAGCCCTGGGCCATCTCCTAGTCAAACTACGTCCCGGCGGATAGATAGCCCTCCTGCCCGCACACCTTCTCCTCTTCGTCTACTCCCCGTTAATCTAGCCGCGGTGCGAGGGGTCCGGCGGCAAGGCGACGCAGAGGGCAGCGGGCGGGGACAAGATAACGGGGGCAGGTCGGGAGCAGAGAAGTAAGCAGGAGGTGGCCAGAGCGGCCCGGAGGCCCTGATAAGCATGCCCGGTGTGTTTCTCCGGTGCCGCAGGCCCTGTGTGGCCGGATAAAAGTGGCGACGTTTCTCTCCTGCACCTGCTCTTCGCCGCTGCGGGTGGTGGAATAAGGTGGGAATGTCCTCGGTGTGTCCTTTCGTCTTGTTTCGTGTCTTCTTCTCTGTTCTTTTTCTTTGTTCTTCTTCTCTGTTATTCTCTCTGTAGTCCCGAAAGCTTGTCGCTGTCACTCTGCAAGAGCAATTGTCGTGGTTCCCCACTAACGCATACAGAGACCCCCAGCACTTTTCAGTATAGCCGAAGGTGAAAAAAAAGCAAAGAGAAAAATTTTTGTCAGACAATAGTGCCGCATCGAGGAGCCAAGATACGGACGCAGCCCCATTCCTACACACAAGTCGACCACGACCCTCTGCACCCATAGCACACAGTTGCACTTCTGCTTCCCGCTCTAAAGCCTACACCATGGACACCCACGCTGAAGACTACTTGCTTCCGCGGTTATCGCTGATGAATAAAGCGTCCACTTTCATCGACAACGACAAGTACATCAACAAATACCACCCGGAATACGTCCCGGGCACGTATAACATCTTCCTGGAGAAAGACGAGAAGGGTGCCGCCCTCTCGTCTGGACTCAAGACGACGAAGAACGGTATCATCCTCAACCCTCAGCCAACAGAATCCCCAAACGACCCACTCAATTGGTCCTTCTGGGCGAAGGGCTACCAGTTCGCCTTGCTCATCTTCATCACTGCCTTCACGGCCGCCACGTCGAACGATGCAGGTGCCATCCAGGACGCATTAAACGAGCGCTATGGCATCTCCTATAACTCGATGAACACCGGTGCCGGTGTATTGTTTGCCTCCATCGGCTTGTGCACGCTCATCCTCGGACCTGCCTCCTCCTTGTACGGTAGAAAGATCACCTACGTCATCTGTATCTTGCTAGGCTTGTGCGGTGCCGCATGGTTCGGTGCCTGCAAGTCGACAAGTGACACCATCTGGTCCCAGCTCTTTGTCGGTGCGTCGGAAGGCTGTGCCGAGGCAAACGTGCAATTGTCCATCTCCGACATGTTCTACACCCATCAGCTAGGCTGGGCGCTAACCGCATATATTATCGGTACCTCTGTCGGTACCTACCTTGGTCCGCTCATTGCAGGGTTTATCGTGCAATACGCTACTTTCAGATGGGTCGGATGGATTGCAGTCATCATCTCTGGTGGCCTATTGGCGGTGATTGTCTTCACTCAGTACGAGACCTACTTCGACAGATCCAGGTACGTCCCATCCTCAATCACTGCCACGGAATTGAACGAAATACCCCACAATCAAATCGATGTCAAGCTCGATTCAGGCAGCCACCAGGACACCAAGGACGAGAAGGACGAGAAGGCGGTGGAAAGCAACAACGCCGAGGTCACCAAGGACAATGCCAACTCCTGCTCATCTACCGATGAGAAAAACCCACATTCTGCAGACGCAGAGTCCCAAAACATCTCTCAATCCGAACCGGTGGAAGGATTTTACATTTTGAACAACGGTGCAGACGAGAAAAGAAAGCCTTTCTGGCAAAGAATTGCCTTGATCACGCCTTCCACAAACCTCAAGGGCTTCGGTATCAAGCAGTACTTTGAGCGTCTTGTCTTGATGTTGCGTGTGTTCTGGTTCCCTCCTGTTGTTTTATCCGGTGTCCTTTGGGGTCTACAAGACGCATTCTTGACCTTCTACTTGACCACCGAAGATGATCAGTATTATGACCCTCCTTTCAACTTATCCGACACCGGTGTCGCATTGATGAACATCCCTTGTTTGATAGGTGCCATCATTGGCTGTTTCTACGCCGGTATTCTCTCGGACTACTTTGTCGCCTGGATGGCCCGCAGAAGAAACGGTATCATGGAGGCCGAAGATTACCTCTACTTCCTAATTGGTGTCTTCATTGCTTGTCCTATCGGCTTGATGGTTTTCGCAGCAGGTACTGATCAGCTATGGGGTTGGAGGGTCACCTACTGTGTGGGCTTGGCATTCTTGGGATTCTCCTTCGGTTGTTCCGGTGACATTGCCATGTCCTACTTGATGTGCGCCTATCCAGAGATGGTCATCGAGGGTATGATTGGTGTATCCATGATCAACAACGCGATCGGATGCATCTTCACATTTGTTTGTAGTTTGTGGTTGGACGCCATGGGCAACACAAACACCTACGCGATCCTCACAGGTATCCAGGTGGCCGCCTGTTTGAGTGCCATCCCATTTGTCATCTGGGGTAAGCAAATGCGTCTTTGGACCAGAAAGTACTACCTCAACTTTGTGGAGAAGAGAGACGGTGTCAAGAAGGAAGACATTGTTAACTAATCTTGCACCATTTCCCACCTTCCCTTTCTACCATCACTGCTACTGCTGTTACGCTTTTCACTCACCCTCAATATTATCTACATCACTACCGTTAATACTGCTCTCCTATTTTTCCCTAATACTCCCACTGTTTATTATTCCTAATTTCTTTCCTCTAATTCTTTCAACCAGTGTTTCTGTGTATCTTTTAGACATTTCAACAACCTGCATCCTATTTCCTCCCAGTGCAAACACAAAGCGGGAACCCATCTCCACAGTTTTCCCCGACACGTGAGCGCCGCCGCCTTAGTTTCCCGATCGGGAATGTGGAACCTCTGCCGATAAAGCGATATCTCTATCTAGCCGTCTGCAATAGAGGAGACAGCACACAAAGGCAACAGCCCAAGTGTCGCCAGAAGTTCCACACTTTTCAGCTGTGTTTCTCCTTCTATATCGTTCTCTGTGCAGCCCACGGAGTTTATACTTGTCCTCATTACGTCTCCACTGAACACGAGCACATAATGGCATCGGCATTACCTTTGATTTCGTCCATCGAGCTACCGTCAGGAGAAAAATACGAACAGCCTCTTGGTTTGTTCATCAACAATGAGTTCGTCAAGCCTGTCTCAGCTGCCGCTGAAAAGCTGATCACTGTAAACCCATCTACCGGCAAGCCAATCACCGAAGTGTACTGCGCAAGCGAAAAGGACGTGGACGTTGCTGTAAAGGCCGCCAACAAGGCCATGGACTCCTGGAAAAACGTTGAACCATCTGTCCGTGTCGAGTTGCTATTGAAATTGGCCGACTTGGTTGACAAACACACACAGACTCTTGCTGCCATCGAGGCGCTGGATGCGGGCAAACCTCTTGATTCCAATGCATTGGCAGATGTCGAGTCCGTGGCTTACTACTTGCGTTACTGTGCTGGTTGGGCAGATAAGCTTCATGGTAAGCAAATTCCGATCAGCTCAACATGCATGGCAATCACAAAGAGAGTCCCATTGATTGTCGGTTGTATCGTGCCTTGGAACTACCCAATTAGTATGGCATCTTGGAAATTCTGTCCTGCACTTGCTGCAGGTTGCACAATTGTCATGAAGAGTAGTGAGATTACCCCTCTGTCTTTGCTATACTTTGCTCATTTGGTCAATCTTGCCGGTTTTCCACCGGGAGTTTTCAATGTCCTTTCTGGGTACGGTAAAGACGTTGGGTCAGCCATTTCAAGACATCCAGGTCTTGGTAAAGTCGCATTCACAGGGTCTACTCTTACAGGTAAGAAGGTGATGGCTGATGCAGCTAACTCCAACTTGAAGAGCGTCTCTTTGGAATGTGGCGGAAAGTCTCCTTTGATTGTTTTCGAAGACGCAGACTTAAAGGAATGTGCTAAGTGGGCAAGTTTCGGTGTTATGTACAATACCGGTCAGAACTGTACCGCTAACTCCCGTATTCTAGTCGATGAAAAGATCTTTGATTCTTTCTTGAAGATTTTTCTTGATCAGCTTAAGAAGGACTGGAAATTAGGAGACGTTTTCAACAAATCAACTACAATGGGTCCTGTTGTGAGCCAGCAACAGTATGACCGTGTACAATCATACATCAAAATCGGTGTTGAAGAAGGTGCTAAATTACACCAGCCATTGCTTGATACCACCCCTTCAGCTGGTTTCTACATTTCTCCAAGCGTTTTCACCGATGTCAAGGAGGACATGAGAATTGTCAAGGAGGAGATTTTTGGGCCCGTAGTAACCATTTCCAAATTTTCAACTGAATCTGATGCTGTCAGAAAGGCAAATGACACAATTTATGGTCTAGCTGCCATGATATTCACTACCAACTTTGAGCGTGCAAATAGAGTCGCAGACCAGGTGGATGCCGGAAGCATCTATTTGAACAGTTCCAACAACGAAGATGTCAAAGTTCCTTTCGGCGGTATGAAGATGAGTGGTATCGGGAGAGAGTTGGGTGAAGACGCATTCAACTTATATACCGTAAGCAAGAGTATCTACTACAACTATGGTTCAAAACTTTAATTTACTATCTCCTGCCTATATATTCATATATATCTACTATCAACTGCAATACTTGTTACCTTTTATAAATAATCATTACGTAAGCGCAAATCTAAATCGTAGAGCAGTCCGGCTCCTTTTCATTCAAACTTAATATTACCATTAACTTACTCTACTGTTTTGATAGTAAGAGGAAAGCCTCCTTTGGTTCTTTTCAAACAAGCCAGTGCCTATATTTGAGAAATATGTTTTTTTCGAAGAAGGAAGAAGAGTCAGAACCACCTTCTCGTAGTAAGCGTGAACAGTGTTGGGCTTCTCGAGACATATATTTCAAATGTTTGGATAAAAATCAAATAGATAATCCACTTGATCCATCAAAAAAAAAGCTCGCAAGCAAGGAGTGTGGGGAGGAAGACAAACAATTTGAAAAAGACTGCATTGCCAGCTGGGTCAAGTATTTCAAAGAAAAGCGTCCTTTCGATTTGAAAAAGGAGAGATTATTAAAAGAGGCAGCCGAACAAGGGCAAGAAATTGTTCAGATGGAAGGTTATCGTAAATAAAAAAGTATTACGGGTAACAGACAAAATTACACTCAACGACTTAACCAATTAAGGCCATATACGTGCACCCACTTTAATGCTCCCATAGTTCTTGCTTTGATGCAGTCTACGGAAGACGACTAATATGGCTTGGATTATTGAAAAGAGTCTTGTATATAGAAGATGAAAAGTATTTTTTTAGTTTACATGAATACATTGATACACGCACATTTATATATATAAATTAATTGCCACGTTCACTCAATCCTTTTTCAAGGTACGTTGCTTTTCCGCATTTTCGACAACTTTTTCATCAACAAACAAACCTTTACTTCTTCTAACATCGTTCATCACACTCCTAATCCAGTTTTCTCTATCACCTTTTTCTCCAAGTTCCTCTAATTCCTCCACTGTGGTAGGAACCCAAAATGGATCTTGTTCATTTGTTTCGAAACCGTCGAAAACAAGTTGAGGAATAGCACCTCCGCTTGTTTTCTTTCTGATGTCTTCACTAAAACCAAAAGAAGTTAAAACGGGTAGTTTGGCCTCGACTGTAAAAAAAGGAGTACCTTCTTTCATCTCCTCTGACAATATATTACCACGTTGTTGTTGAATCACAGCGTAAACTTTACCTAGTAATTCAGCTGATGTTTGAATATCAACCACATACATTGCTAGTTTAATACGAGGAGACGCTTTCAACATAGTCGACTGGATTGCATCACGGATCTTAGACAAGTACTGATCACTTTTGCATGCGACAGTACTGGAGTTTCCATTCGATTGACTCTCATTCAGTCTGCCATTGGATTCTGAGTCAGTTTTTTCAATCGATTTAATAAAAACTTTCACACCCTCGACAGGTTCCTTAATCAAAGGACCTTCCTTTATTGCAAGAGAAAAGCCACTCTTCAAGACACCATCAAGACTTGTGTCATTAACATCATTGGCTTTAACTAAAATGTCATGATACTTCTTACTTTCTAGCAATAATTGATCATTTTCATCCACTTTGTTGCTTGAATCCTGATTCTTCCAATTACCCCACGGTGAGATAACGAGTGTGATTTTGTAATCATCTATTGCCAGTTCAGTTTCATCCGATTCAACAATTGTCTCTCTAAATGGAACTATAGGTTTTCCGACACTAATATCAACTTTTGCAAATCTTTCCTCCAAATCTTTCACACAGCGTTCGAGATGTAGCTCACCAGCAGTTTCAAGAACAACTTCACCACCTTCACTAATGTACCCACGTACACAAGGATCTGCTAGATTCAACTGCTTTATACCATGGATAAGCCTGTCCATATTTCTCAATTCTTTGGGTTCTAATGTGACACGGACAATAGGCGGAACATCAATAATGGATATAGACTGAGCGAAGTTAATTCCCCTGTTCTTTTTGATGATGTCAGTGGCAATTATGGTACCAGTTTTTAGATAAATATCTCTGAATGATGAAGAGATCAAGCCAACAATTGTACCAGCAGGTGCAAATTCTATTGGTGTCAAATCTCTTCCCATCAAAACATATAATTTATCGACAATGACTTCATGCACGTGTTTGCTATTCTCTTCATCATCATACGACTTTGAAACATCAAAGAGAGGAGAAAGAATTGAAATCGTATCATTGATTTTGATTGTGCCCGAGTAAATTCTGGAGAATGCAAGCAAGGTTTCGAAGTTTTGAGCATTTTCACCTTCTTTCTCCTCATCTTCTTCATCTTCTTCTTCATACTCAAACCCAAGATCAAATTCATCTGAAACCTTGTTTGAAATTTCAGCAGACTCATCATCCGCAATGGACCCCTTATTATCGGAGCCAGAATCAAACTTTGCGGCTAATTCTGCAGCCTTAGCAGCTTTCAAACGTGCAATTCTACCCCTCTCAAAGAGTTCATCTTTGGATAATGCGACCGGCTGATTTTCGGGTAAATCCGCCTCTGGTATTGAAATCATCTTTGAGATATATCCACAAATACTGCCACTTCTGTTACAGTCAACCAAGTCAGATTTAAGTTGTTCGTCGATTAATTCGGAATTCGGAATTGACTTCAGTAAACTGCCAATCTTCATATTTTGAGCAGAACGTGGAGAAGGCAACTTGTCAATGATGGACGAGAGTATTGAACTTGAGACAGGGAGGAATTGAGACATTATAGTCTGGGTGAGCCCTTTGAAGTCCTTCGAACTTAGCTCCTTCGGTGAAACTTTAATATTGAGGGACTTTGTGATTTTCAAAATAGATTCAGTGTCTCTAGCATTGATGGAATTGTACATTTTCCAGATTGAGTCCAAGATGAATGATACATATAAAGGCTTCGCCTTTGATTTTTTTGATAATGGTACCACCTTTTTATTTTTCATGTCTAGTGTGAAGTTCCCCCAAAGCTTGTTGTCAAATTCGTGCAAGTCAATTCCAGTTTTCTTCGATAAGATGGAGGCAAACTGGTTCAGGTTGAATCCCCAGCCGTCGAATGCGCTTGTGAAAATGACATTGTTGAGATTTGGGTCGAAGTAGATACCTTCCTCTGAATGTTCAATCCAGGTATTCTCGTCACCGTTCCAGTTAGAATGGTTGTTGATGATCTCACCGTTATAGAACGAGGCCATGATTGTATTAGTTTCGTCTACCAATCTTTGCAAGTGGTCGTAGGCGTCTTCTGGTGTTAGCTGTAACTCCATTATAAGTCGATCAATTTTATTCAACACCAGAATTGGTTTCAAGTTGTCGATCCAGGCTTGTCTCAACACGGTGATCGTCTGAGAACAGACACCTTCAACAACGTCGATCAGCACAATTGCACCGTCACACAATCGAGAGACACTCGAGACTTCGGACGAGAAGTCAATATGGCCGGGCGAATCGATTAGGTTGATCAAATATTCGGAGATCTCCTTCTTCTGGTTGATGGTTTTGAAAAACAAGGAGATGGCCGACGACTCCATGGTAATCCCTCTCAATTGTTCATCTGGTCTGGAGTCTAGGTATCTGACCTTGCCAGCCATTTTCCTTGAAATGATACCGTTTGACGCAATGAGAGAATCCGATAGAGTGGTCTTACCATGATCGACATGTGCCAAGATGCAGATGTTCCGGATGCTGTCGGTGTTTTTCTGGAGAGTTTGTATCTTCTGCTGGGAAATATTCATGGTGTCTGACGAAAATTATACTTGCAAACAGGAGATCCACAGAGACAGAAGTTAGCAGCAGCGGAGAAAGAACGAGGACGAGGAGAAAAAAATCTTACTTGCAGTGCTATTTTGCAGTTGCCTCTTCCTTCTCGCGCGCCTTGTTGATTTCTTTGTTCATGTCGTTGATCTGCTTCACAAAGGTGGCACTGGATAGGGAGAAGATACGGTTGTTGTCCAGAACACTAATATTGGCGGCAGCCGCTGCGGTGATGGCGGCCGCAGAGGCGGCGTCGGACGCCGTGCTCGAGTCAGCGGTGCCGTTGTTTAAACTGCTGTAGTTGTGGTCTCTGTCACGGCCATGTTCTCTGCGGTGGCCGTGCCCGTGGGCGCTGGACGAGCTCATGTAGGAATCGAACCCCTTGATGATGCTGGCGGTGGACGCAAGATAAACAGATTCCTTGTTGTAAATGGCGTGCTCGATCGTGTCTATCTCGTCCTCAAGCTTCTCCTGCTTGGCGATGTTCTGCTTCAACTGCTTGACGAGCTGCTTGTATTTGGCGGAGGAGCCCGCGGCTGATGGCTTGCCGACCTTGGAGGGGGACGGAGTGGAGGTACTGTTTGGCGTAGCAGACATGGTTGGTGTAGAACGGTTTTACTCTGCGATGGCACTTGATAGGAGCTACCAATTGCAGGTCCAGCGCTAAGCTCAGCTAAGCTGAGCTCAGCTTCAGACAGAGAAACATCAACAGCGCTCCGCACTGGCATTTTTCCACCACCGCTTTCGCTCTGCTCTCTTTGCGTACCTGTATCGCATTTTCTCGAAGTTGTTGATGTGCAGAAAGAAGGATACATGTCTGCCACAGGTGGGATTGAAACGCATTCGCAGACAGTCCAGCGACTACAGAGTTCCCTGGAGATAGCGCACAGCAACAGAAGATGTCCAGGTTCCAGTACTCAGCAGTGGTTGTCGACCTCAACTCCACGTCCATACAGGCGTCGCTCTCTTCCAAGGACACGCCTGATGTGTCCATCGCTCCAGTGTACTCCTCTGGCGGAAGTGCCAGCGGCACGGCAAAACAGAACTACGTGTTTGATCCAATTTTGCCTCAAGATGATAGCGACGAACTATACACGTTGTTTTCCGAAGGTATATTCTACAACAGCAACGCAACTGCGCCCTTGTTGAACCACCTCTACGAGTCGTTGAATCTTTCTTCCGACTCGTTCAAGGAGTTGCCACTCGCAATTGCACAGAACGCCTGGTTTGACAAGAAGCAGCTTGCCACGTTCTCGGAGATCGTTTTTGAGGAATTGGAGGTGCCCATTTTCTCAATGCTCGAGAGACAGCTCTGTACCGCGTACGCCATGTCGAAGCCCAACAACTGTATTATTGTCGATTTCGAAAACGACTATCTCTCTGTGACACCAATCTCAAATGGTAAGGTGATTAGAAAGGGTATCTGCAAGTCTCCATTTGCTGGTAACTATCTCAATTTATTCATAAATGACTATTTTCAGAAACGTGGCGTTCAAGAATCCGACTTGCTTCCTGTCGACTACTCGAAATTATCCAACATCGACAAGATATCCTCCAGTTTTAGAAATTTTGCTGTTTCGCAGACCTTGGACGATTTCAAAAAATCTATCCTCGACATATCTCCTAGCTCCATCGACGGTAAGATCTTCAAGACGCCAAACAATGCCAAATCTGTTACCGTGGAAAGACTCGAGCAAATCAACTCGTTTATCCAACCAATCTTCAAACCATATGAATCCTACACAAATACCTTTGGTTCCTCGGTATCCATCCCCTCCTCGATAACACCAGAGTCAGAAGGTCTCGGACAGTTGATCTTCAAGTCGTTGAAGAACATTGGCGGCCCGAATCAAATCTACTCTGACCTTTTGAACAACCTGATAATCCAGGGTGATATGTCCTTCATTCCAGGCTTGGAAGAAGCTGTTCTTGGCGACTTGAGGTTGTACATCAAGGACTACCAGATAAGCAGCTACCTCAACCAGGACAACATGGACAGAGGGATAGAGACCTGGATCGGTGCCAACATCTTGAGCAAGTTCGAAGACCTTTACTTCTCTAGACAAAGCTACCTTGAAAACGGAAGCGATGCTGTGTCCTCCCGTTTTGTCTAGGCTTATATTTCTCTTTATTGTACTCTTTAGTCTACCTCCTTCTTCCTCTGTACTTCTACTTCCGTCAATATATGTTTCCTTATTGATCATGGCTACTCTTGCACGTGACCGTCTGTCTGTGTGTTCTAATCTTTTTGCATTTTTCTCACTTTTTTTTTCAATTTTTCCTCAACCTCTTTCGGCTGGCCTGCAACTGGAGGAGGAGGAACAATACTGTTTGATAACTTGAATCTGTGTGTCACACCCTCTCAGCTTTTCTGGTGCAACAGATGAAGCTATCTTGGTCTGCACACAACAAAGTAGTCTGTTCTCGTCTCTTTCATTCCTACTTTTCTCTGCGCAATATGTCCACTGAAGCTGCCAAAGACACAGTTGCAGCTGCTGCAGTTGCAGCCGTTGAACCAGCAGTGAAAAATGAACAAAAACCAAAGAAGAAGCAACAAGAGCAGCAACAAGCATTCACTCTCAAGACCCCAAAGGGTACCAAGGATTGGGCTGATAAAGACATGATTGTCAGATCTGCAGTCTTTGATCATTTGACAAGTATCTTCAAGTCTCACGGTGGTGTCACTATAGATACCCCCGTTTTTGAACTCAGAGAAATCTTATCCGGTAAGTACGGTGAAGACTCCAAGCTCATTTACAACTTGGAGGACCAAGGTGGTGAATTAACCTCTTTGAGATACGACTTGACTGTTCCTTTTGCAAGATTCGTTGCAATGAATGGTATTTCCAACATCAAGAGATACCACATCGCCAAGGTGTATAGAAGAGATCAACCGGCAATGACCAAAGGTAGAATGAGAGAATTCTACCAATGTGATTTTGATGTTGCTGGTCAATACGATAGCATGGTACCAGATGCTGAAATGATGAAGATTTTGTGCTCCGGTTTAGTCGGTTTAGGTATCGAAGATTTCAAAGTCAAACTCAACCACAGAAAAATCTTGGATGGTATCTTTGAAGTTTGTGGTGTCAAGGCTGAAGATGTGCGTAAGGTTTCCTCTGCAGTCGACAAGTTGGACAAATCCCCATGGGAGGCGGTCAAGAAAGAAATGGTAGTAGACAAGCACCAACCTGAGGAAGTGGCTGATAAAATTGGCACCTACGTCAAGATCAACGGTACTCTTAAGGATGTTTTGGCAACACTCAAGGCGGACGAAACTTTGATGAGCAATGAATCTGCTAAAACGGGTATTGAGGAAATCGCCACTATGGCCGAATACCTTGAAGCCTTCAAAGTTGATAAGTTTATCTCCTTTGATATGTCTCTAGCTCGTGGTTTAGATTACTATACCGGTGTGATCTACGAAGCAGTTACGGAACAATCTGCTCCACCTGAAGGTGCTAAAGAGAAGAAGGAAAAGGCTAAATCTAAGGCAAAGAAATCTGCTGATGATGATGCTTCCGAATACGTCGGTGTTGGTTCTATTGCAGCTGGTGGTAGGTATGACAATTTAGTTGGAATGTTCCTTGGATCGAACTCCAAGGGTAAGAAGGCTCCAAGTATCCCTTGTGTTGGTATTTCTTTTGGTGTTGAGAGAATTTTCTCTCTCATAAAACAGCGTCAAGCCTTGGTCGAAAAGATTCGCCCAACCTCCACTCAAGTTTATATCATGGCCTTTGGAGGCGGTGAAGGATGGGATGGATTTCTCGGTGAACGTATGCAGGTAGCAGGTATGCTCTGGGATGCAGGAATTGAGTCCGAATATTTATACAAGAAGAAGGCAAACCCTCGTAAGCAATTCGATGCTGCTGAAAAATCGGGATGTCCAATTGCTGTCATTTTAGGTAAGGAGGAATTCCCTAAGGGAGAGGTCCGTGTTAAGCTTTTGGGCCAAAACGAAGAAAACGAAGGTGACGTTGTCAAAATCGAGGATATGGTTGACATCATCAACGAAAAACTCAGCGACCTCAAAATCAATGGTTTATCTGACGTAGAAAGATTATTGCAAAACAAATAAAAAATCATGCAGAACACCTAATCCTGTCATAAGATTTGTAATGTAATCATGCGTCATGAGTAAAGCATCAGATTACAATTGATAGTTTTGGAAACTTTTTCCAAACTCTTCATGAGGAGCCAATATGTAACTAGCGTTAATAGTCAGAAATAGAGTAATAATATAAAAGAAATATTCTAGTTTATAAAAACAGCAGAAGAGAAGCTTCGTTTATAAATAAATAAATGGGTAAATAATAAATAATGTATCTAGAGAAGTTTAGGATGTAGACTTCATTACCATGCACCTGCAATGTCAACTTCAAATCCAAACTTCCCTACATTATTCTTCGAGGAATCTATAGGTTTGTGCCAGAACAATTTGGCTGAGGCATCACCGTTAGAGTATAGTAAACCAATGTCTAAACCGTGTTTCCAGTTTTTGGAGATTTCACGTCGTTCGGATGTCTCTAGTCCAGCCAATTCATTGGAAACGCTTGCACCGTTTATCGATGAGTAGAATCGTAATGGCTGATTCACATTAACGATACCAACTCTTGTACTGAAACCCAAGTTATAGCTCAAAAATGAGCCTGATCCCACAGAATTGGATGGCATCACTGGTTTATCGTATCCTGCTAAAAGAGGGTAAAATTTATCTTGAAAGTGGACGGTTCCGCCTGTTGATGAGGCAAAATTGACAATTGAACCTAGCTTGAAATTAGATAAAAACGTTAGCTGGTTGTTGAATACGGACTTGGCCAAGTCTAATCCTAATCCTACTTTGTAAAACTGGTCTTGTCTATCTGTCGAAAATGGGTCTTCCTGGTGGTCATCTTGTAGCTTTTCTAATAACGCTGGAAAGCCTGCAACTTCATTGGTCAATGATATTGTGAACCCGTTGAGTGGTAATGTGAGACGGGATTTGGTCAAGTACGACATGTTTGAGGAAACGAAATTGAGGAATACGGCCTCTTTCAAGCTATCTCCCGCATAGGTTTTAACTTCATCGTTTGCACTGTCAGCAATATGGCCAATGTTTCTATTAACAAGATTTAATCCAGTTGAAAATGTCGATAAAGCGCCTGAACGACTGCAAATTTTTTGTTTGATGACTCCGAGTTCTGCAGAGGTGGCAGCCTGTTGCTTGGATTGGTACAACTTGTTTGCGGATTTCAGAACGTTCAAGTGGCCAAACACTCTGAGAGAAGTGTCAATAATTGGAGTCGAAGAGAGTATATCAACGGACTTGGTGTCGTCGAATAATCCCCAGTATGTGTTTAATTGGAACTGCTCGCCACTACCAAACACATTTCGGTTGAGATAGCTTGACGCAACTGCATTTCCGAGATCGTTGTGGATGGACTTGATGCTGAATGCAGTCGGCTTGAGTGGTTTAGCGATGATGGAACCGTGCACACTGGTCAATGGTTCATCAAGTAGGTCGACTTTTTTGTTCGCAGACTTGGTATCGGCGTCAAACTTGATGTCCACAGATTCAAACCCACCAAGGAAAGTTAAACTTTTGAGGGTCTTCTCGCTTTCAGAGGTCAATTCACCAAGTGTTTTGGTGGAAGAAGAGAGCAATGGTGACAAAACCTTCTCGACGTATTTCTTCTTATATCCGTCTGCTCCAATCACCTCAATTCTGTCCAGAAAGACGGGTGTACTGTTTGCATCTTCTCTGGATGTCATTATGTTGTGTTCTGCGTGGCGTGCTATGCTCCAGCTGCAATATCGATACTCTCGTTCCCCACTGCCCCTCCTCCGCCGACAGCCAAAATACATCTCCTATTTCGATCTCCCTCTTCCCTCTCTTTCCTTCACTCAGAGAGGAAAGCTAAGCGCGACAAAGCCCAATTAGACGACTGTTTTACTTTCATTTATTTATTGTACACTACAAAAGATTACAAAACACTGCTCTATTATGCGGGGTCAAGTACAATTCTCCATCCGAGTTAAATATAGTAGTTGTACTGCTGTCTGACCTCCTGGTCGTGAGACATTCCTGCAGAAACGGCGTTCGATTTAAGCACCTGTTTGCTGTGGTGGACATAGTGAGGGAAGTAGCCCACGTCGACTGGCGGAAGGTAGTAGTTGTCGGTCACCCTGAAGTACTGGTAGCTGGAGCCGCCCTTGGTTTCTTTCAAGGCCAAATTTCGGTCGTTGCCGTTCTTGAGTTTTGAGAGAATTTTGTCGGTCCCGCTACTTGCACTGACCACGGTGTTTCCTAGAGCAGTAATGGGTAGCTTATAGTCGTTGTCAACGGCACTCGCTTTGGTCACGGTGTCTGTTCGAAGGTTCTCGATTGATGTGGCAATTTTCGGGTTTAATGTAAACTGGGCAGAGTCAGTAGATTCACTGTGATTAACCTCAACCCTGGTTCGACTTGGGCTTTGTTTTTTGATTTTTCCAATCAAGATGTCTCCCTTCTTGGAGTAAAAGCTGGGGTTTCTCCCTCTGACAATAACTTGATGCGATTCGAATATCTTGGTATGTACAATGGTCTCGTTGGCACCGTTTTGGGAATCGTAGAACCTAGCTTCAAGAACAATGGTGTAGTATTTGTTTGCGGCATCATGTCTATTATTAGCTGTGGCTGATTTGAACTTAATCTGGTCCCATAAGAAGTGCATATCCTCGTTGTGCTCCGATATTTTCACCAGGTCGTCATACTGAATACTGATCTCCGACTCGCTGGCCTGTACGATATTTTCGGTGTTTTTTAATTCAGCCTTGTGAAACATAAACTCCTCGCGTTCCGTGATCACACTGACTTTGGTGCTGTCCTTGTTGTCACGCTTTCTCAAACTCGAGGATAGATGGAGCGACATTCTGCCGAAAGGTCTTCCTTCCTTTATAGTTTCCAGAAACTTCAAACTCATGGTGAAATTTAAGGAGATCCAGTTTCTTCTGTAGCAAAATAACTGTGTGGAATTGGCTACTTCCATCAGTGTCGAAACGTTGCAAGGTTGCGAAAGTTTCACAACAGACTCAGGATTGATATATAGTCTGCCGGCGATGCTCCCCCTGAACGGTATCTTGAAGGAAAAGTTCTCGTTGATTGTCTGCGCATCTGCATCCACTTCCATCAGAGCCAGGACGTGGTCGGATATCAGTTGAAGGACCTGGTTCTCATTCTCTACTACTTTACCGCTCTCTTTGCCATGTACTTTTGGCTCCTTTGGCGGAGCATAGTGTTCACTTTTCATCTTGTCATCAACGTCATGGCCCGCAGTAATGTCGAGGATGTTGCTTATTATCTCTCCTTGTTTCCCTGAATCCACCATCTGCTGGTATCCCTGGTTGTACAAGGGGTTTTGGAAGGAGGGTTTTCCTGTTCTCAGTTGTTCCATCATGTCGCCCTGCATTCCGGCTTCCTGGACGCCATCTTCAGCACCACCAATCCCGCTGCCTTTCATCAACGACTCCAAGGCTACCTGCTGCGTGCCTGGAGAGTATAGTTCGTTGAGGTCCAAGAAGTTCGAGTTGAAGGTGGTTTCCATCGGCAAATACATCGCATAACTCGCCGCTCCTTTCATAGCCAGGTTCGTCTGGCTTGCAGAAAGCTCCAACGTGTTCATGTAGTCAACCTCAGACTGGTTTCCGCTAACAACCGTGGCTTCTGTGACACTGACCGGCACATTCTTCAAACTTTCTGCCCTGGTGTTCTGTAGTTCCTGCAAAAACAAGGACGCAAACTCGTCATCTATGGTGTTACTCGGGGCAGCATTATTGCCGTTGCCGTTGCCGTTGCTATTGCTATTGCTGCTAATGCTGTCGCTGTTACCGCTGTCCCCATAGCTGTTGTCTCCAATGATGTTTTCCTCCATTTTCCGTCTCTGGCTGCCTCTATTCTTCACTGCTGTTGTCCGCAGCGTTCTTCCCCATGCGCAAGCCGCAAACGCACCGAAGCGGAACAATCGACCGTTTTTATAATCGTCTGCCTCTTTTCTTCGGTGTCTCTCCTGGGGGAGGAGACGGGGGGAGCAGGCAACCCTGGCCGGGAGCCCGGGGTTGCCTGCCGGTGGGGGCACCGTCCGTTGCCGATCTCCGTCGTCGTTACAGGTTCCTTCGTTTTCTATAAAAATGGCATATATAATACAGTACTTACACGGTATGGCCTTTTCTGTGACATGTGCGCATCTAATCAGAGGCCCATTCTTTCCTGGTTCACATATGCAGCGATGCTTGCACCGTAGATGCTACTGTCCTTGATGAAATCGAAGGATATTTTTGGAATATCGTGGCACTGCTGGCCCTTCTTGTCCAGAATGTCAAGCACGGTTTCCTTGTATTCTGGAAAGTACTGAAGCATGGAGCCCACTACGGAAATTTCCAATTCCTCGAGGTGGGTGAACTTTGCCACTCGAACCATGGCGATGATGTACGACGCTAGTACAATCGAGGCACGATATATTACTGTATTGGTGATGGTTTTCAAGATCACCAAATCGTCGTCCTTCATGCTGTCAAGCGGAAGGGCTTTCCCCAACTCGGCTCTGAACTTCTCCGGGTCGGTGCATCGGTAAAGGCTTGCTAGAAGTTCCGCCGATAGTGTATATTCCAAGCCCGTTTCGGGGGCAGCTGTGTCTGGGAAGTATTCGGCAACAAACCGTCTGATAATCTCGGGTATATATCTTCCTGAGGTGATCATCTCTAATGGCTGGAAAACGCCGTATGTGTCTGTTGTCATGTGAGGAGGCGGGTATTCGCCGCTAGCCATCACTTTCCACAAGCGGCTCATGTCTCTGTCAACGCCGCTCACATACTTATGTAGGTGGTAGCCTAAAAATGAAGCCTCGGTGTTGATAAGTATCTTCTTGTCCGAAACTGTGTTTCTCAAAAACTTTATTTTCTGCTCTCCTGCAAGTGACTGATCGACCAAAAAGGATGAGTTGGTACCCGTTCCTTGCACCAATCCGATTTTGGCGTTGTTGAAGTAGGAGCCGGTGACAAAAACAGAGACAGAGTCGTTGACGATTGAGTAGATTTCGATCGGTATGCCACGGTCGGCAAAGCAGTTCTCGAAGATGTCCTTCAAGTCGCCTCCCTTAAACTCGTCACACACAGAAAAGCCCTTGCCGAGATCAGAAACAATTCCCTTGTTGGAGGCGGTGTGCTGAATGATGGGAAAGCTCCAGGTGATGCCGACTTTTATGTTCCCCCTCGAGTTCTTCAACGTATTGCAGGTGTCGTCGTCCACGAGGGACTTGAATTTCTGCGTGACCCATCTGAAGAACGAGCGGTCCAAGAGTTTGTTGTCGTCTTCGATGGACCACGACTTGTTGACAAGGCATTCGGCGGTGCGGTTTTCAAGAAAGTTGACGATCGACACACGCAAGGTCGATCCGCCAATGTCAATGATGCAGAACGATCCCTGAGGCTTGCAGCCCTCCTCGCAGACGACGTTGAAGCACGGTAGCATGCAGCTGCTGGACTTTTCGAGCGACTCGTAAATAGAGTCTTCGAACTGCGTTGTGATGACGTCGAAGTCGTTTTCAATCTCTGCTATTTTCAACTGTGCGTTGAGAGACTGCTGCAGATCGTCCATGTTCATGGTCTCCTCGCCCGACAGTGACTCGGAGGACGAGTCGGGCACGTTTTTGGTTGAGATGAGAACAGGGTTCTCCTTCATCGAGGTGGCCGGAGAGTAGTCATCTCCTTCAGTCAGCTGGCAGCATTCTGGGGTGTGGGCGACGGAATTTGGTTCTAGATTTACCAGAGACGTCGTGATCATATGATGTGGTATAATGCTCGCTAGATGAACAGTTCTTGTGGTCGGGGACGATCGGAGGCGGAGGAGAAAAACAGACAGAGAGACAGAGGAAACAGAAAATCACAAAGTGTTGGAAAGAAAAGAAGATATGACACCTGCAGACACAGGAAGCAAGGAAGACGTGCAGTCTAAATATCGCCAGTCTCCAGCTCCGTCCCTGAAACGCAGTGTACCGGTGGAAAACAAACGCTGCCGCCTATGTGTTCTGTGTGTCCAGTGTAGTACAACGAGGCGTGTGAGTGGCACCTGTGTAGTGCGTGGTATCGGGGGGTCTCTGTGTGTGTGCCTGTCGGGATCGAGAACAGCACCAGGATAACAACGGCCAGCCCGAGGTGCAGTTTCTTGTGTGGTCAATTGTAGCCATGGCCTCCCGGCAGTGCCACTGTCACCCTCCGCTGTGACACCCTAGCCGTATCGACGCCCCCGATGTAACAGATCCCGGTGTTGCTGTTGTACATGGGGCGAGATAGCGAGCGGGCCTGCCCGATCTGCAACACTAGACGCGGGCGGCCAGTTAGTGTTGCACTGCATGCGGGGGAAAGGCTGACCGGACGGCTGGGGGTTCGGGGGTCGGGGGGCCTGGAGCCGAACGGCATGGCATGGCATGGGTACAGTGACAGACGTACTGTCATGGCGGGAGGTCGGTGACGGGGTGTTGAGGAAAAAGACAGGTGAAACAAGACGGGGGTTGCAACACTTTTTTTCAGCCCTTGAGGCCTTGAAAACGTTTCTCGGAAGCACCAAAGAAACACAGTACACTCGGAGTATAGGCAGATGCAGAGAGTACAGACGATAGACATCTTCCGCGGGGTGACCATCCTCGAGATGGAGAACACGGAGTCGTGTGATCTCTCCTTCTTTGAGCATGCCTCATACGGGGAGATGCGCATGCGGTACGCCGACACGATCTTCCCCTGCTTCTCTTTCATCAGCGGGATGCTTCTGCGGCCGGAGAAGATTGTCCCCATGAGGAAGAGTCTGCAGCTTGTCGGGCTGGGTATGGCGTTCAATGCCATTCCGACTTTCATTGAGGGAGAGAAGTTCCGTCCGCTCGGCGTGTTGCACCGGCACGGCCTGAGCACGATCTTGCTGAACAACATCGTGTCTCCAGCGTTCCGGAACTCCCCGGAGTTCCCAGCACTACTCACAGGCTTGTGGTACTTCCTCTCAGTCTACTTTGCAGAGCGCAGAAGGCGGCCCTTCGACATCCAGGCCGAGACAGCGCAGCAGAAGTTCGATGCTGTCTTCTTCAAGGGCCGCCAGTACGAGCCCAACTTCGATCCGGAGGGTCTCCTCGGCGCCCTCATGACGGCGGTTACGATCTGGTCCGGGTCCTGGTTCATGCAAAACAGCACCCGCTTCTCAGACACACAGGTGTTCCTGCTCGGTGCAGGACTGCTCGGCTCGGGTACCCTACTAGCTAAGGCCGCTCCAAACTATGCTCCTATTTCGAAGCCGTTATGGACACCAACTTTCGTGCTCGCCTCCAACGGCTGGACCATCCTCAAGTACCTGCTCATCAAGGTCGCCATCCCACACCTGCCCGCTGCCGTTACCAATGCTCTCGCCGTCGTCGGCAGATGCAACCTCGAGACCTACTTCCTTGGGGAGCTCTTTTTGCTGGCGCTCAAGTACGAGTTTGCCGAAGACCGGTCTTTATGGTCGACGGCCCGCTCGTGGCTCTACAAGTTCTGCAGCCCTGCCTTGTCGCAGGTACTGCTCACGGCTGCGTTCGACGCTGCGCTCGTTGGGTTTGCGTTTCTCTGCACCGCCAAAGACTGGAAGCTCAGATTATTCTAGCTCTGTACTTTAATTCGACTATGTACCTACCTTTCCTATTAGACTACCCTTCCTCTCCAATCGTTCCGTCAGCCCTTCTCTCCGCCGCAAATGACTTTCGTCTGGCGCCCGGCTCCAGTGTTGCACTTTCCCCACACCGCCGGCGCTTATCGGCGGCGGTGTTTTTCCGCCTGAGACAGCCGCGTAGTGTTGCAGTTCTCCCTCCTCGGAGACTCCGTTTATCGTTACTGATAACGGGCAGGAAGACGGGTGGGATAAACGTTACCGGCCATACCGACAGCGACAGTCCCCACGGTTGGCACGCTATCTTATCCTCAGGAGTAGTGGCGCCTTTAGCCTTTATTACCCCAGATCTGCACCAGATCCTGCAAGTATATAAACTTAGTCAAAAGGAACGTATTGCAAACTAACTATCGGGCTCTTGTTTCTGCTAACAGCAGCCTTGGAACCTCCTCTTTGTACAACTTCTCCTGACAGTTGACTTATAGGAAAGGACTGTTATTGAATAGAAAGATACTTAGACAATGGAAGACACCAATACTGACGAAAAGAGCTTTGGCTTGCAAGAAACAGCAATCGAAATTGCCCATGACCCGGTCATTTTGGCCCCTGTCGAGAAGGAGATTGGAGTTCTCGAGGCCATCCGTACGTACCCTCTCGAGGTGTTCTGGTGTGCTGTGTTCTGCTTGGGTGTCGTAATGGCAGGGTACGACGGACAGATCATCTCGTCCTTCTATGCGTTGCCTGCATTCCAGAAGAGATTCGGTAATTTGCAGAGTGATGGCACCTACCAGATCGCAGCTTCGTGGCAAACTGCTCTCGGTATGGGCTCTCCTATCGGTCAGGTTATCGGTACATTGGGAGTTGCTTGGCCTCTTGAGTGGTACGGAAGAAAACTCACATACAGTGTCGTCTGTGTCGGCTGTATTGGGTTGATCTTCATGCAGTTCTTTGCTCCTTCGCTTGGCGTCTTGACAGCCGGTGAGATCTTGGCCGGTATTTTATGGGGTTGTATGGTTTTGATCGGCCCTCTTTATGCTTCCGAGGTCGCCCAGATCAAGTTGAGAGGTATCTTGACCGCCATGTCCAACTTGAGTTTCGTCATCGGCCAGTTTGTCGCTAACGGTGTTTCCGACGGGTTTGCATCGAACTCAACCGAGTGGGCATACAAAATCCCATTTGCAATCCAGTGGGCATGGCCAGTCATCATCCTTATCTTGCTACCTTTTGCACCAGAATCGCCATACTGGTTGGTCCGTCATGAAAGAATCGACGACGCAAGAAAGGCAATCAGACATATTGCATCCAAGTCTGTCCCGGATGAGGTCATCGAGGAAAGATTGAACTTGGTCATCGACACCGATAAGTTAGAAAGGGAAATGGAACAGACCACTTCTTACCGGGATATCTTTAAAGGTTCAAACCTCAGAAGAACCGAGATCTGTTCTATCGTTTACATCATTCAAGTCTTGTGTGGTGTTCCTTTTGCTATGAACTATAGCACGTACTTCTTTGAGCTTGCTGGTTTCGAATCCAGCAGAGCTTTTGACTTGTCTCTCGGCTCCACTGCAATCGGGTTTGCTGCTACCTTGCTCACCGGTGTTTCGTTGTCATATGTCGGTAGAAGACCATTGTACATCACAGGTCTAACCTTCACTACGATCTTATTGTTTGTCATCGGCTTTTTGGACATTCCAAGCAACTACCTAAGCAGACCTGCTCTCTCTCAGACACAAGCTGCCTTGATGTTGATCTGGTCCTTCGCATACCAACTGACTGCTGGTGCTCTGTGTTTCGTCTTAAACGGTGAAGTCCCTTCCACTAAGTTGAGAAGTAAGACCATTGCCTTTGCAACGGCTGTCCAGGCCCTTGTTTTCATTGCCGCCACTGTTGCTCTCCCATATATGTTGAACCCAGAAAATGGTAACTTGCGTGGTAAAACCGGTTTCATCTTTGCTGCGTTCTCTTCAGTCTGTTGCGTTTGGGCTTTCTTCAGACTTCCAGAAACCGCAAACAGAAGTTTTGAAGAGTTGGACATCATGTTCCACAACAAGGTTCCTACCAGAAAGTTTGCAAACTACGTAATCGACTACTCTGAAGTTAAGGCGTTGACTTTCGAAGAATCCGAAACCGAGAAAAACTCGGTATAATCAGAGGGCAGCGGTTTAATTCTTGTGTAGCTACACTCCTATTTTCTTTTGTTTATCTGATCTAATTTCAAGTGTATGCTCTAAAACTACTTCCTGAACGGTTGCAATCAATATTCTGATCTCCCTCCCTTTTCTCGCACGGCCACCCTAACGTCTACCTGCTTAAGCCCTCCACCACATCTATCAATGTGAAATGACAAGTTAGGCGTTGTCAAAAGCTTATCGCTAGCGCTCCGGGTGAAGGATTGCCTAATCGAGCGAGTGTAACATTGGCACTGAAAGTGAGGGTTACAAATTGTAACACAGAAGAGCACCTATTGATTTCCCTCTCAACCAGGCAGCTGTCAAGCAAGAGCTTCGAAGACCGTTGGGCTAAGCTTAAACCAGACATTTTCAGTAACTTCAGTCTATTCTGGAGACCTCTTATTTACAGAGAGTGAGATTCCGCTGTAGGATTTTGTGAAATGATGGAAACTACCCAGAGAGTAAACTCCGACCTCTTGTGCATCCCCAACCATGGCTAAGCTGATAGAATACCAAACAAAAGAGAAGGCAGCTGAATTTGTGGCTGAACGCATTGCAAAATCCATCAATCAGTTTAATCCAACTGAAACAAGACCTTATGTGTTGGGGCTTCCAACTGGCTCATCTCCGGAGCCGGTCTACTCAAAGTTGATTGAGCTGTACAAGGCCGGAAAAGTCTCGTTTAAAAATGTCGTTACATTCAACATGGATGAATATTATGGCCTTCCGCCAACAAACGATCAATCATACTTCTTCTTCATGCATGAAAAATTCTTCAACCATATCGACATCAAGAAAGAAAACATCCACATTCTCAATGGTCTTGCGGAGGATTACGAAAAAGAATGTGAACAGTACGAGCAGGAAATTCACAAGTATGCACCATTCCAGATTTTCATGGGAGGCGTTGGCCCTAACGGTCACATCGCCTTCAACGAGGCAGGTTCAAGTAGAAACTCTATAACACGTAAAGTTGAGCTTCAAGATACTACAATCAGAGCTAACTCTCGTTTTTTCGCTAACAGTCTCGAAAAGGTGCCTAAATATGCCTTGAGTGTCGGTATTTCAACCGTACTTGATAACTCCAAAGAAGTCATCATTTTGGTTTTCGGCAAAGCCAAGCATGAAATTTTGCAAAAAACCCTGGAAGCGCCAATAAGCTCAACTATTCCAAGTACTTTCCTTAGGGAGCAAGATAATTGTTTGCTAGTATGCGATAGCGATGCTGCGTCCGGTTAGCAGCCTTCTAGATTTGTTATAATACGTTTAATATAAACTAATATACATAAACCGGCCACTATTCCTCACTTATAACAGAGTAGTAATTGTAGTATTTTTCAACAGTCTTAAACCCGTTGTCTTGTAAGCTTCTAATTTGCTTCTCATCTATGTCCGTTATGAAACACTCCGAGCACTTTCTATACTGACCTTTCACATACATTAATGCTGTACATATTAGGCCCAATTTAAACACCTCTGAAAGCGTTGTGTATAATGGATCAATAAAATGGCCTGTAATACAGGCATACTCGTTTTTTTGCATTAATTTCTCACTGCTTAATGATTCAAGACAGGGATAAAACTTTGAGAACTTTGATTTCCCGTTGAAGACAACTAAACTTCCAACAACATACCTTTTTGTTGGCTCAAGGGCAACAATAATATCTAAATTCCCTGAGCCATCAAAATACTGTTTATCATCATTTTGTGAACAGAAATCTTTGTATAGCTCTAGATATACCTCATAGCTATTATTAGCAAACTCCGTCAGCTGACTAACATCATCATTGTTGTAGAGATCCGATTCACTGCTGTAAGAATTGGAACCACTGTACTTACCTTTATGTGATGAGAGTATATCTCCTGGGTTTTTGCAAATATCGAACATAATTCCAACAACTTGTAGTTGACGGACAAGATTCTCTGCAACCTGCCAGCTTGAAATATCGTCTAGTCTCATTAAGTATCGTATTTGTCTTTTCAAAGTTCTGTTCAAAAGTCGAGAGGTAAACTCATCATGTAGTTTACTAAGTTCGTTATTCTGCGAGAACTCAATGCTGCCGTTGCTGAAAGCACCACTAATAGGGGAATTATTTTTCAAGTCTAGTGGATATTCCTGTACCTGGTAATCTTCCTGGCTAACACTTACGTCGCCTTTGTCCATTTTCATAGAACCCGCAAGAAGGGTATTCACACTGATTCTGCTGGAATTGTCTACTCCTATAGTAAAAGGATTCGTCGGCTTGATATTCGAACGGCCCTTAACTTCTTGCATGACTATTTCTCCACTGAAATCACATCCGAACGACTTGAAAAAGTTGAGTGCTTTGTTATTCTCCTCTGTAAAGTTTAAAAGAAGATCATTAACAATTGTGAATTTCGGAAAATTACGTCCTAGGTATATTTTACCACAGGAACGTTCTTCAAAAAGATATTTTATGGTTTTTGAGTATAAATGATTCCCAATAGAGATATTTCTTTTGTTTTTATCCACTAGTAAAAACATTAAATTGGCAACGTTTAACTTTTTTCCATTCACTTGTAGATCACCACTGGAATATACCCATGCGCTGGATATTCCCAAAATAGTGTTCGAACTGGTGTTCCTGACAACAAAGCTGCGATGATTTTTCGTATCAAAAAGCAGCCTCTTGAGGCTTATCAACGATGTTTCCTTTACTGAATAATCTAGATAATTGTTATTCTTTAGCAAATTAATCAAATTTTCCCAGTCTCTTTTATAACTGAAAATTTCCACCAGCCAACTATGTTTTCTGTGCTTGTTATCGGAACACTGTGCAACTCCGTTTTGTAATGCATGTGTAGAGAACCCCGGTATTTTTCCTGTGGCCTTGAAGTCACCAAATAAAATTTTAGGGAGATTGCATAACGCATTAATAGTATAATCGTATGTACAGATGTAGCCTGTAGGTGACCCTCCAAGGTTAATGTCATAAAGAAAATCGGTGGGGGAAGCAACACTTATTATAATCATCTTTTTGCCCCCCAACGACCTCCCTAAACTATTCTTTTTATTTGCCATGGAATTGCAAAGCATTGATACATGCTTTGAAACACCAACCTGATAAAGATTATTTGTAGTCTCGGCACAAAAAAAGAGAATTACCTTTGATTTCAAAATTAGCTCTTCGTGAAATGAGGTCAGTCCATTAGAGTTGTAACTTGTGTGAAACACCTTATACCCTGGCTTGTAGCTGGACAATAACTCTCCCAATTTGATAAAAACATCCTCTCCATAATTTAGGTTTAAGTTGCCGTAATCGTGGGAAAGTATACTGTTTATATGGGTTTTGACTCCATTGGAATCCACTGTTTCATATAATGGACTAATCAAAGGTGTAAGCATTAAAATTGTATTCTCATTTTCGACACCTGCCATCAAATACTTACTTATAGGCATTCCTGCATCTCTTATTAGCGTAATCGATTTTTCATAAGCTTTCTTCGAAAGCAACTTATGGTAAGCTAAAATATCTGGGGTTAAAAACTGTGTAGTTAGAACATCTTCCCAGCTTGGAAGTTTCTGTTGTAGATTCTGGATTCTTTCTAAAGATTTGTTGACAATAGTGGGGCTGATCAACTGATCCTCTATGACCGATTTGAGTGCCATGATTGCTTGTTTCTGAATGTCAAAATTGCTGCACAACATGATTAGATCACAGCCAACAGAGAAGGCGGAAATACACCCTTGAACGACACCAAAATTTCGATCTAAAGCTTCTAGCAAAAGACATTCACTGATCACCACTCCATTAAACTTCAGCTTTTCTCTTAACATATTTGTGACTATAGTTGGGCTCAAGCAAGCATGCAAGTCATTATTGTTGACGCCAGGAACTGCACATCCGCCGACCAGCACACTATCCAACAAGTCCTCTTTTATCAATTCAATATAAGGGACGAGGTTAAATTCGAATAGTTGTTCTGCTGACTCAAATATCATTGGAAGCTCAAAGTTTGAGTTTATTGTCGCAGATCCATACCCGGGAAAATGCTTACCACAATTGAGGATGTTTTCATCTTTGAAGGCTTTTGCTGCAACTTCTCCCAACTTCAAAGTAGATTCTAAATCATAGCCGTAGGCTCTCACCCCAATCATCTGCTGAATAAATGTATTTGATGTGTTTTTCAAAATATCTAGCACCGGACCTAAACACATTGAGAAGCCAATAGATTTTAACTCTTTGGCCATGGCACGGTATACTTTATATGCAAGCTCGGTTATTCCGGCAGCACCCATTGACATCGCACCCGGGAACTGCGTGACATAGTCACCATCAAAAAGTGAGTTCAACATTCCTCCTTCTTCGTCGATGACAAAAATGAGTGGATACTTGTAACCGGACCTTTTTGCAACAGTTTGTAACTCTTGGATCAAACTCTTGGCCTGTGACGCATTGATGAAATTCTTTCCACTCAAAATGATACTGCTGACATGATATTTGCTGATCAAAATGGAAATTTCCTTTGTCACTGTTGTTCCTTCGAATCCTACAATGAAAAAGTTTCCTACTAATGTTCTAAAGTAGGTATCACGATCACTGTTGGTCTCATTGTCACTATTTTCATAATCATTGATTCCCTCAGTGGGGTTTTTTTTTTCTCTTTTATTCACAGTTTCATCGTTTATGCTACTGTGCCTTTTTCTATTTAAGGCTAGCATAATTCCATGGGATAAGGTATATTACATTCACAGCACCGGTGCAGATGAACCTTGGAAATAGACAATGGGTAAACGGAAATGATATAGCGTATTTTGCCAGATTCTCAAGATCAATCTTCGTGTACTCAACCGGAGCCTGTCACTTGGGAGTACGCTTGGATAGAACCCTAAGAATCCTCTTGAGTATATTTTTCAGACACACAAGCCGTCTGTTGTGCCCGGCGTTGGGCGTTTGTTTGACATACCTAGTATTTGATAAGAGGGAGCGAGTGTAACATTGGCCGTGAAAACTTTTGGGAAACTGCAACAGTAGATAACAGGTTAATCGAGGTTGCGAAGTTTCTCCGAACGACGCGAGCAGAGGAACGATAAACTGCAACATAAGCACATCAAATTTAACCCGGAATGTAACTCACTCCTATAGCCAGTAGCAACACTTTTTCAATTAGGGAGCCTGAACGTCTTGCAGATAATTGAATATAAAGAGCATGTGTCGAATAAATTTGCCGTTGCAATATATCAGACGCTGATGTTAAGTCGCCGTTATCTTTTACCGTCAAAGCAACAAAAACGATACCATGGCAAGATATATACATTTAACAAACTGCCTTCTAGCAGATAATTCGCAACTAAAGAAAGATGACTTGTTTATTGACACTATTTTGGGTATTATAATTGAGAAACCAGAAGGAGGTTTTGAATCCAAAGATATTGAGGTGATAGACTTGAATGGAAATATTGTTTCTCCTGGTTTCATCGATATTCAAATCAACGGGTGCTTTGGTCTGGATTTCTCAACAACTTTTACTGAAGAGAAGCAAAGGCTTGAATTTGTTCAGGAGTATAACGATTCTATGGAGAAATTATTGAATTACGGAGTCACGAGTATTTGCCCAACAGTTACCTCGAGTTTCAGTGATGTGTATAATGATGTCTTGCATATTCTTGGACTAAAGACACGCTCCCCCACAAAGGCAGACTCTCTTGGTGTACATATTGAAGGACCCTTCCTATCACCTCAAAAGAAAGGGTGTCATCCCCCCGAAACACTTGCAGTGATGAAAGATGGGTATGAATCTTTATTTGAAAGATATGGTCGTGATTTTGAGAAGTATGCGGCAATAGTAACTGCAGCCCCGGAAGTAGAAGGATGTCTTGAAGTTATTTCCGAAATAACCAAGAACAACCAAGTTGTTTTTTCCATCGGTCACACGATGTCTGATTTCGACACGGGACTCCAGGCAATTCAAAAAGGAGCAACTATGATGACTCATTTATATAATGCCATGCCAGCATACACAGCAAGAAATGTTGGCGTGGTAGGTCTGATTTCAGCTACAAAAGACGAACTTCCGAGCGAAAAAATACCTTACTATGGATTAGTTGCTGACGGAATCCATGTTCACCCAAGTGCAATAAAGGCAGCATACGATGCTAATCCAAATAAAGCCATTCTAGTTACTGACGCAATGTCCTTGATAGGTCTTGAAGATGGGATCTATAAAAGAGGCAATCAAACTGTGGAAAAGAAAGGCCACTTGCTACATTTAGAAGGAACGGAAATCATTGCAGGATCAGCTACATATTTGTTGGACTGCGTGCACAATCTTATCAAGTGGACAGAGATCCCAATTCAAAATGCACTCGCTACGATAACAAACAATCCAGCCAGATCGCTTAACATCTCAAAGAGAAAAGGGTTTTTGAATCCTGGCTGTGACGCGGACTTCAATATTCTAACGAAGACCGGAGAATTGAAACAGGTCTACAAATTGGGACTTAAGGCGCATAGTTTTGAATAATTGAAGATTACTTTTCTTTGCTTGCAGCAAGTTGTGGACTCATCTTTTAAACTATTTAGATTAATTAATGCATGAATAAAATATTCGATTAAACTGCGAGGCTGTATGGAAATGTTGCAAGTAGTCTGTGATTCCTGCCGTAATTTCTTGTATTTTTGATCAACGTCTTGGTTACACCTGAATGATGTTATATGTAATCTAAAAGTGCTTATGTAATCGTTAATGTTAGTTAATTACATAATAATATTTTTAAAACACAATATAAATTGCAAAAAATGCTACATTTTTGTAAACTCCAGTTACATAAGCAAAAAGATCACGTGATTAGAGCGGGAGAGCAAATGCTATAGGTTTTTCTGAAAAAAATCTGTGTCCTTCGGGACATATGGTCAATCGAAAAAATACAGAGAAGATTAGCATGGCCCCTGCATAAGGATGACACGCTTTACAAAGAGATCTTACTCATACTTTTTTTTAAAAACTATGGGCTATTATTTAGATTCTTCTAGGTTCTGAATTATGACCCTAGAACCGATTGATTTGTACGATATGAAGTATTGTGACTTCAACAGATTGCTAACCCCGGGGAAAAATCAAACTGAGTGTTCCTGGTTCGACTCTCGTTTACCAACTTTTTTTGTGCCGTTTAAAATCTAACGTATTTCATAATTAGAATAAGTACATAAATAAAGAAGCAACGTATCTTTTTATAAACAGGGTAAGGAACATAAAAATAAGAGAAAGTTAGGCTAGCCATTTACTCAGTTTCTAAAATAGAACCGTTTGATTCACTCAAAAGAGAAGTGATGTTTGCAGGTGGGTAAATAGCAGTCAACAGCATGATTAATTCGTAAATTTCTGCTGGGACAGACTTTTGGTATATTTCCAAAATAGCGGTTGGTTCAGGATAGACAGATAATGCTCTGTAGAAGTGAATTGCAGCATCAATTTCTCTATCAGGAAGGGAAGCTAATTTTTCGGCTGCAGTGACTTCTTCTATGAAGGATTGTTCTTTATTTTCTGTGGTTAAAGGATGAGCAATCAAAGATTCGGTCAATTTCTTTTTAAGCAAGATGGTTTTCTCTACTTTTGAAGCTTCCTTTTGTAATCTTTCAGCCTTTTCTGCTTGTCTCTTCTTATGGTAGATCGACTTTCTGAATTCGACATTATGTCTTCTTTGATAATCGAAATAAAGACAGTAACCGAGGGCACCTGCAGCGAGGGAAAGGAAAGTGACGGAAGCTGGATTTGCCATTTTTTGTCTTGATCTGGAAGTACGTTAAAGTAGTTTGAGCTCAAAGACACGGTTCGGTAACTTATCGCCACTGCCTCTTCAAGTGACCTTTATGACATCGTCTAAGAAAAAGTGGAAAATTGGGCGAAGACTGAAAGCAAAAAAAAGGGATTGAAGGAGAAAAGCGTGGGAGACTTTTTGGTGCACGGAATGACGATAGCGGAGACAAAAGTAAGGGGCGGAAGGCGACGCGTCGATTTTGAGACGGCTTGAATTTTTTTTTTCCATTCTCTTACATAACTTTATCATGATACTTTCCGCAAAAAAAAAGTTTAACCACAGGCATTAAAAAACTCTCCTTGAAAGATAGCTACTAAACAAACGAATACTCGAATAGCGATGGCATTGAAGAAGAGAACGACACTTAGATCAAAATCTTTGAGAAGAGCAGGAAACGGCTCGAGTACTGCCACTAACACGGGCTCTGAAAGCCAGAGGAAAGAAAAAATTCTTGATAAGCTTGCTGAGAAGTCAGTAAAGGTGAAAAATGAGACTGTTTTACACTCGTTGAAGAGCAACAGTGTGATGCCAAACCTGAATGATCCAAATCAAGCGGGGATATCGAAGAGTGCGATAAGAAGAAGGAAGCGGAAGCTGAGAGACCAGTTGACACCTAAATTGACTGAAGATTTGCTGGATGCGTTGACGGAGAGCACGAATGCTACAATCAGCAAGAAGAATGACGGTACGGAGGAGATCACGATTGAGGAGCGGGTAAAGCTCGATCACACTCCGAACCCTTTGAACAAGAGAGGGGAGATGGCACTTTTCAAGATCGAGAATGAAAACTTCAAGCAGGTGCTGAAGAACAAGGCATTGAGAACGGGTGGGCTAGCAGCGTTAAGGAACTCCATCTTGTCCAACATCGCTGACGAGTGATGTTGCATGAGGTAAAAGGGACGAACGCCAAAGGATATGCCGTGGAACTCAGGACTTGAGATAGTAAACTAATAAGCTAGTTAGAGTGTAACATAACGATATAACGATGTATATAAAATCACATTATAGATATATGGGGAAGAGTCATATACAGATAACATTAGATAGATAAATAAATAAGTAGATGAATAAATAGGATAATGGAGAGGAATGGGGAAGAGGAAGGGAGAAAGAGAAGGGAAACAAGAAGGAAGTAAAAGGATGGTAATAAATCGAAATCTGCACTCCTGTATCTTTAGAATATATTTTTTTGATTTTTTTTTAATTTTGGTTTTGTTTTTTGTGTACTAAGTTTGAATTGGTCTTGTATGCTTTTCCTCATTGAGAGAAAACGGGATATTATGGAGGGGTGGGACAGAAAAAACACAGAAATGAATAATAGTAAATTATAATTACAACGGAAGGAGAGTGGGGGATAATGTAATTATCGGATGGAACATGATTGGATTGGAGAAAGCTTGCTTTTCTCTTCCATGAGATCCCTTTATTTTCTTTGTTTTCTTTATTTTGTGTTTGACAAATAACAGATGTATCAAATCAGTAAGATCTGTACCACATTCTACCGGTTGTATCGCTCATCATCTTCTTTTGCAATTGGAGGATTCCGTAAAGCAAGGCTTCACAAGAAGGAGGACAACCTGGGACGTAGATGTCCACAGGGATGATTCTGTCGACACCTCTCACGACAGCGTAGGAGTAGTGGTAGTAGCCACCACCGTTGGCACAGGAGCCCATGGAGATGACCCATCTTGGGTAGGCCATCTGGTCGTAGACCATTCTTAAGGCTGGGGCCATTTTGTTTGTGACGGTACCTGCGACGATAATGATATCGGACTGTCTTGGGGAGGCTCTGAAAATGATACCCAATCTATCCTGGTCATATCTTGGGGCGGAGGCATGCATCATCTCGACGGCACAGCAGGCTAACCCGAAGGTTGCTGGCCAGAAGGAGGACTTTCTGGCCCAGTCCTTTACCTTGTCGAGGGATGTGATGGCATAGTCCATGACGTTGGACAATGGTCTTTCGGACAGGACAGGGGTGTCTGTTGGCAACGTGTGCGGGGTGAGGCTTCCATTGCGTATTGGACTTCCGGAGAATGCTCTGGATGTGTTGTGGAGGAGGACGGAGGATCTGAGGGAGGATCTCACGAGGGAGGACGTGTATTGCTGTAACATTATGTGTGAGTATTTATGTGTGGATATGTGCGTGTATGTGTTTATGTATGTCTATGCTTTTGATTCCTAGTCTATGGATGGAACAGGGGCAGGATCAAGGAGAGTGTAAGTGGACCACAGTAGAGTTAGATGAAACGCCTGGTATCTGGTAGGTGTGCAGTCTGACGGCGGAGACAGCAGGGGCAAAGCGGTGCAGCTGGAAGAAACAGAGGGAAAAAAGACGGTGCTGTGCAACAGTTTGCAGCTACGAGGGCCAGCGTCTGTGCCGTATTAAAAATTGAAGCGATTCAGTTGGCTGAGCGGATTTGAGGGGAAGCACGAAGAGGGAAGGGAGGGGGGGGTGTTCAAAAAATTGCGCCGATCGACCCAAAATTGACATCAATACATCCGTGCACGGGTAGGTCTTTTCTCTTACGTAACACGGATACACCGATTGACACATGGAACCGCCGCAGAGTGCCCGCCCTGCTACCCGCGCCGCGACAATCCCCGCCGTTGCTGCCCGGCGCGTCGCCATGACGGTTGTTGTTGTTGACGTAGCTGGCAGCGTGAGCCAGCCACCGCGCCGGCTACGTCAACAAGGGCACGCACGGCGCAAAGGGGACACAGCGGACGCAACACATCGCTGCAGGTGAAGTGGGGATAAATAAACACACCCAGCACGCACACAAACAGACTATGCACCCACAAAAATACTGGCGGGGGCAGGGCCTTGTCCGTCCTTGTCTCCCCTTGTCCCCCCTTCACTGGTCCGGCGGGGACAATTCCGCATTGTTGCTATTCCCTCCCTGCTGCATCGAACGCCGGCGTGCGTCGCGTTGCTATTTTAGGCCGCACGGCCAAAATGGCCAAAGCAGCGGCCCCTGTTACTTCCCTGCTGCAAGGTTAATAATAATAGTACCCAGAGGGCGGCTGGGACCGATGCTTGGGCGCCGATAGCGGTCCGCACGTATAAGTACACAGGCACCTCCGGCCCCCTTTACGTGTCTGTGTTTCAGCTGCCTCCTTGCTTCTTGCGCTGTTGGTTCTGCTGTTGCTGTTGTTGCCCTTCCTTCTGCTGTTCACTCACATCTGTACACAGCTACACCACCACAGAGGAAAGAAGTCTCTCGTTAACACGTCTTCCCTTCACCACATACAACAAGCCTGGCTTTTGTCCGTTTGCACTCGTTTCGTTGCACCCCTTTACCTTCTCTCGTTACTTGACCCCGTTGATAGCCCCGCGGACAAGTCTACACCCGCTGCTTTATTTACTTTTTTCTATCGTTGAACTTTTCCCACAAAGCAGGCCCTTTATTCCTCCACTACCATGAAGTTGTCTTCCCTGATAATCTTGGCTGCAGGTTTTGTCTCTGCTGCAGCCGCACTCCCAGTTAAGCTCCAAAAAAGAAACTCGAGATGGGACTACGAGTCGAACGCTCTCTACGGTGTCAACATCGGTGGGTGGTTGGTCCTCGAGCCATACATCACCCCGTCCCTCTTTGAGGCGTTTGGTGGCGATGACTCCACCAAGCCCATCGACGAGTACCACTTCTGCCAGGCGTACGGCGCCGATCAGGCGTCCGAGGTCTTGCAGAACCACTGGTCTACCTTTATCACTGAGCAGGACTTCGAGGAGATGGCCTGCTACGGCTTGAACTTTGTCAGAATCCCCATCGGGTACTGGGCCTTCCAGACTCTCGAGGGTGACCCGTACGTCCAGGGCCAGGTAGACTACCTTGACCAGGCGCTCGGCTGGTGTGAGAAGTACAACTTGAAGGCCTGGATCGACTTGCACGGTGTCCCAGGCTCCCAAAATGGTTTTGACAACTCCGGCCTCAGAGACGAAATCGACTGGCAAACCACCGAAGGCTACGTACAGGTGACCACCTCCGTCTTGAGCCAGATCGCCCAGAAGTACTCCGGCGACGATTACAGCGACGTCGTCATCGGTATTGAACTCGTGAATGAGCCTTTGGGCCCAGCCCTCGATGCCGACCAGTTGGTCAACTACTACAATGACGGCTACGAGATTGTCAGAAACGAAGGCGATGTCCCCGTCATTATCCACGACGCCTTTTTCCAGTTTAACCATTACTGGGACAACGTTCTCAACACCCAGATCGACCCCTCCGTCTGGGACGTCATTCTCGACCATCACCACTACCAGATCTTTTCCGTCGGCGAATTGCAAAGAAGCACCGACGACCACGTCTCCTTCGCATGTAACATCGGCTGGCAGGAATCCGGCGAATACCATTCCACCCTCTGTGGTGAGTGGACCGCCGCCCTCACAGATTGCGCCAAGTGGCTTAACGGTATGGCAAGAGGTGCAAGATACGACGCAACTTACCAGAACGACCAGGCAATCGGCAGCTGCGACAACCTCTTTGTTGCCAACTACGACTACTTCACCGACGAAGAAGTCAGGTCCACATACAGAAGATACGTTGAGGCCCAAATGGATGCGTACACCTTCGGAAAGATGAACGGTTGGGTCTTCTGGTGCTGGAAAACTGAAAATTTGATCGAATGGGACTTCAAGCAGTTGGTCTCCTTGAACATCATCCCACAACCGCTAACGGCGAGAGAATACTGGAACCAATGTGGCTACATCCAATACTGATTCAATCTGCTCACCTTTTTCTTTCTTTTCTATCCCTCCCGTTGCAACCATCTGCACAAAATTACATATATCCTCATGCGTTTTCTTTTTGCCGTCTTTTCCCCCGGTCGTTTCCTTTTTTTTTTGTCACAATTATCCACTCACCCCCCTTTCTTCACGTAGATACGAGTGACTGAATTTGTCCGCTCCAAAATTTGTAATATATGAATATTAAATAGATAATTAGAACAATATAATAAACAATATACTGTCGATACAGCATTGTAGTATTTCTCCCGCGCAGTACTCTCCTATAGCCTTACATGCTATTATATATATAGACCGTCATAATCTCCATCTTTCAGCTTTTTTCTAAAGATCGGAATCACCCACACTGTATTTGAAGATCTTTCACATTGCTAATGGCAAATGGAAACATCTTTTTATTTCTTTGTTCACACAATTCGTACTCCGTCTGCTAAATATAACCGTGGATAAAAGAAGCTACAGAGTTGGAAAATAAAATAGGCATTATTTGTCCTCATTAATCCGCAAACGCCCGATACATTGGCCTCTACCCGATAACAGCAATATGTCTGAGAGGAAGAAAGAAGCCGAGCTGGAATGCCCGATTTGCCTCGATAAGATCGCAGTATCGGACCATTCATACACGACGACAACACCATGCAACCACTTTTACCATTTTGACTGCATTCTACTATGGACAAAACTATCTGCTTCTACCTGTCCACAATGTCGGACAGAACTGTCCTCCGTGAAGATCGTCAACGAGTCGAAAGTCATACCGATAGAGCACAAGAAGGCCGACACACTCATAGGAATGATCGAGCAGTCTTCTTCCTCCACAGACCCAGTTTCGAATCATGCAAACGCATCTTCATCCGCCTCTGCAGCAGCCTCGTCATATGCACATAATCGCCCGAGAATCATCACTACAGAAGGCTTGGTCAATGTTCTCGTTTCCACACCTGAAAATGCTACTCGACGCCAGAATCGGTCCCTCTACGAACGCATGATCGAAGCAACGTCAAACCCTATCTTCCATCCAGATGATAACGATGCTGATTTTGACGATTATAATGAAGATGAATCGTACTCAAGAACTTCTTCAAACGCTCGTCGCTCTGGCTCGTTGTTCAGGCGAAGGGAGAGAAGCGTATACACAGTAAATGAACCCGATACAGGTCACAACAAGTTATCAACTCAACAATGCTGCATATGTGACACGTCTGTTTCAGTATCTCAGGTAATCGTTTGCCCTCAGTGTTCTGCATTGTATCATCATTCTTGTTGTGATGGTTTGAACTGTCCATTGTGTGAAGAATGGATTGACGACGTCCAAATGCCATCGATAACTTGTGTATCAAAAAGGAGCAGGAATACAGCGTCACGGGCAGTCGATCGAACGTCACGTTTGAGAGATTCTAGTAAGGCTAAAAATGATGATAGCAGCTATTACGTTGAACTTGTAAACGAATTACAAAGGCGATCCAGCAATAATGCATCTTCTGGGCCAACACCAAATACCTTGCTGAGGTCATCTTCGGGTGGTAATCCACAATCAGTAGGGGCGGAATCTACAACAGAGAGGGAAGCATGGGAGGCATTGAAAATGATCCAACAATCCTCTACTAATGAAGAGCTATCGGATGATAAGGAAGTCCAAATCCCGCTTGCCACTGATGCTGTGCCCGACTATCCTCCTTTAGAACGTAAACTTAAACGACCTAAACGTTCCATTTCCAAGCCACTACATACACAGCCAGCAAAGCTTACAGAATTGGCTCTTGCCCACCTTAACTCTAAGGATGATAACTTTAAACGCTCAAGCAACAAATCATACCATTCCATAAGTAGGCAGAAATCGATTGTTGCCTCTACACATGAAGGACTTTCATTCACTCAGAAATTGATTGTTCAACGACTTTTGTTGAAGCCCCGGTTGAATAAGGATCTAGCAAGTAAGCTCACTTTCGATTCTTATACGGAATTGAATAAACATTTATCCCACAAACTCTATTCATATGTACAGAACAATCAACTGGCAATCTCAAGTATGAATGCCGTGATAGAGTTAGCGGAACGTGAAGGATTTTTGCCTTTTGCTAATAGAAAAAGTGTTGATCAATTCAACAGCTCTTGTAAGAGCAATCCAATCATAACACGATTTGTTGATTGTGATTGGCTAAATGATGATAAATCATTCACGGGACAGGTTCAGAATATAATCAATGTGGAAGTACAAAAATGGATTAATTTATAAAAGTAATGTATATAATACAAAGCAATGAAAAAGGTAGTCATGGAAGTGGATTAATCTTACAAATAAACTGAATAAAGCTCAAAAACCCCATTCCCAACTAAACTCTGTGAACCTTCAATATACTTGTTGGTTTTTCGGTCTATAATCTTTATATCTGGTGAAAATATGACAATTTTGGAGTCTTTAATGAATGCAGTGCCGTGGGCATATAACATATTCATATTGACTAAATTAAACTTTTGTTTGGTGGTGACATCATCGACCATACCTCCACATATTACCTTTGCATTTTGAGTTGCAGTCCACGGTCCAAAGAATTCTGCATCCTGAACGATAGCGGTCTTGATCAATCTCCATTCTAATGATTCAAGTTGAAAAGCGTAATTCGAATAGTAATTGTAGCATTCTTGATTAGATCTATCTATGCCCATTCCTTTCGGGATACTTATGTCATTCATGAAAGTGGATGCATCATATGTTGCTCTTCTTGCCGAATGGAATCTCTGTACAATATTCTTACCTTTTTCCCAGTTTAATTTCTGAACTTTTGTATCACCATCTTCAACGTCATATATTCCTGCGTGAAATGGCAAAAATTTGGTCTCAGGAAAGTGCCCTTCTTCTATCCCGCCTATAAGTTTCAGTGACGAGCCAGACATTAACATTGTATGTGCGCAGATGGTGAGCCTGTTCTCCAACTTGGAAAAATCATCAAAATTGTACCACTTTTCGGTCTGGAAATCAAAGATCCATATATCACTCAGCATGTTGTGGTTGTAGTAGACATCAAAATTCTTTTCATCCACAACTTTCGTGTACAATATTGAGGATCCACCACATACAAGTAACGATTTACCTCTAAGAGTTTCATTCTTACATGTATGGGCATTACTCTCTGAATAAGATGAACGAGATGAATAGGGTGAGGGCGAAGTATTTGCATCTCTAGTAGAAGAGTCTGCTGAATGGGGTTGCTCATTTCCAGAACCAGCATTGAAACTTTTTACGGAAGATGTCGATACTACTGTTTCAGACTTTCTTTTGAACATATCTTTGATTTGAGAGTCCGTCTTTGAGGGATTAGAACTTTTTGCTGTTTTCCTTGTTACTTCGGAGAAGCTCTGATTCAAAGCAGATTTCCTCATCGGAGAAGGCTGATGTAACAGATCGTGAATGCTATCTTCAACTGGTACATCGTCTTTGTCATTTTTTCTCCAGTCTATGAACTTAGATAAATCAGTCGAATCTATCAAGCACATTGAGAAAAATCCTCTTGGAGATGGCCAATTCGACGAATCTTCCGAGTGGGTACAAATTCCTGTAAACTTTGTAGTATTCTTTCTGTTCTCCAAACGACTCAGCTTTTCATCTATGATATAACTGAAAACGTCGTTGGCGGAATTAAAGTTTCCGATTGGACTAGCTACTGCTTCATCAGCAGTTCCATTGGCGTCTAAAAAGAAGTCTAGTTTCCATAAATCATTCATGGCAACAAAGGATTTCCCTGAACTATTCAACTTGTATCCTCCCATGACGAACATCGTAGCTGGCTTAATATAGGCGGAGGACTGTGAATGCCGAGCTGCGGCCTCTTGGTTGTGAGTTGAATTAAAAAAATGTGTATCGTCCAAGGAATTCTTGTTGACAATATTATCGTCATCCATAGGAACAGAGGCCACACTGTGAGCGAATCTTGGAATTGTGGGGAAAATGGTACTATAAGTTGGATGGACGGATAGTTTGATTTCTCTGAAGCTGCATTTTATTCTATCAAACAGCCAGAATTGGTCATTTGGTGTCAAAACCTTTTCAATGACACAATGATTTTTATCTGGATAGCTTATTTTTGTTCCTATTTCTAATCCACCATAAATCATAAAAAATCTATCGCTTAGCCTGCAAGCACTAGAACAAATCATTGATCTTGGAGCGGCATCTAAATATGATGACGTGTTGGACGCTGTATTTGTTTTCGTGATCCAGCTCGAACTTGCAAAGGCGTCCAATTTCAAATCATAGTGATCCTTGTTCAAATAAGAATTACCATCTTTAGCTTGATATTCATCGACATCTTCTTCTGTAACTTCATCACTCAAATCGTACACAAACTTGAAGGATTTAGATTCGGTTAAATACTTGCGTATTCTATTGTACGGTCTTAGCGCAATGGACTCTATTTTCTCTCTATCCAGAGGTAATGGTAAGTCGTAGTCACAAACCATCTTGATGTTTTCTGGTGGAATTGTGAAATCTTTTGTAATTGACCGAAGCTTCTGCTCATATTCGTCTGTTAGCAAAGCCTGCAACCCACCGAAAAGGTAAACACTATCGACCATATCAACGGCAGTTTGATATGACACTCCTGCCATCTGTTCATCAGAAAATAATGTCGGAACATCGACAAAACTGTCGAATGACTGAAAAGATCGTCCATTTTTATCTTGCTTGCTGGGATTAGACTTCTTCTTGGTCAAGGTCTTACTGACCGGTCTAAACACCTTATGGGTCTTGTAGTATGCAAAAGAGTCATTGGGGTAGAAGGTCGATTCGAAGGAGATATTGTTGTTGAGATTGGCAAAATACTGGTGGTACTTGTAGTTCTTATCGCTGTATTTGGCGGGATCGGATAAGTTGACGTTCGTGTAGACTGTGGTACTTGAAAGTGGCTTCAAAAAGCACGGAATATCGGGCCTATTGAGATAGTCTTCCATGGTCTCTTATTGCTCGGTTAGCGGGTACTCTCAAGAGGCTATACTCTATCTGGGGAGCAAATGCAACTGATATAGGAATGCTCAGCCTGTGCTGCAATAAAAGTGTGTCCGACCCCTTATCTCTATCTGCCCGTCCTTCTCTGCCCATGCGATTTCTGCCCCAAAGTTATCTAATGAGGCATTGTTGCGATGGTGAGGAGAAGAGTCCAGCATCGAAGGATTGATTACTTCGCTGACAGCAAGCGAAGATCTTTGTTGCGGATGCGGCTGCGCACACGACAATGCCAGTGAATCAAAGATGTATTGGGAATGGGCATGGCACGGACGGAAGGGGTAGTTATTGAATTAGAGTTAGAATTAGAATATGTATACTTATATATAGATATGGGGAACACAGTTATCCTCCCTATTTGGTGGCACCGTAGTAGTGCAAGTATGCACTCAAAGTTTTGGTACCTTCGATGTAGTTTGGAATGTTGAGCTTTTCGTTGATGGAGTGTGCACCGTCGTCACCCTTCCCCATTGGCAATAACAAGACGTTGGCACCCAATTCTTTTTCGAAAGTCAAGGTGATTGGGATGGAACCACCTTCTCTGGTTAAGTCTGGTTCGATACCCCAGACCTTTTCTGTTGCTAGTTTGGCGGCGGTGAATTCGTTGTTGAAAGGATCACTGACCCAGTAAGCACCGTCGTGGATCAACTCTGTTGTGAATTGGTTTGGCGACTTCAATTCCTTGAATTTCTCGTTACAAAAGTTGATGACTAATTCGTCCAACTTCTTGCTGTCCATGTCTGGGACGGTTCTGATGGAGAACTTACCGACAACCTTGGAAGGAATGACGGTCTTTGCACCTGCACCGGAGAAGGCGCCCTCGATACCGTGCAAGGACAAGGAAGGGAATCTCCATCTGTGCATCAAGATGTCTTTTTTGTTCTGGTAGATGGCGGTGTTGGAGCCTGCGGCAAGGTTCAATTCGTCGACGTCGAACTCAATGTCCTTGTATAGGGAAGCCTCCTTTTCGGTGACTGGAGCAACCATTTCGTTGACTCCCGGGATGAGAATGTTACCGTTGATGTCAACCAGCTTAGACATAACGTTGACCAAGTCGGTCATTGGTTCGTGGATGACACCACCGAAGATACCGGAGTGCAAGTCTGCGCCAGGACCCTTGATGATGATCTGGTAGTAGTTGCAGCCTCTTAAACCGTAGGTGAGGACCGGCTTCTTTGTGCCTAACCAGTAGTTGTCACTTATACACACGGACTCGACCTCCTTGAAGTACTTCTTGGCTTCTTGGGCAATTAAGGTGTCCAAACCGATGGAGCCGGACTCTTCCATCCCTTCAAAACAGAAGACGATGTTGACAGGCAGCTCTAGCCCGAGCTCTTTATGGGCCTGTAGGGAGTTCAACCAGCCCATGACCGGACCTTTGTCGTCGGTGGAGCCTCTACCGATCAGCTTGCCGTCCTTTTCGACCAGCGTGAAAGGGTCGGAGGCCCAGCCGTCCTCCAAGAGGGCAGGCTGCACGTCGTAGTGGCCGTAGATCAAGACAGTCTTTTTGTTTGGGTCGGAGCCAAACTTGGACAACACGATGGGAGGGAGAGGAAGCTTAGGGTCGCTTACAGGTGGGGGCTGGACTCCCAAGTCCTTGATGGTGATGTCGTCAGCACCCAACTTGGTCAACTCCTCCTTCAAGAAGTCGGCCATGGCGAAGACCTTGGGTCTCAAGGTCTCGTCACTGGACACGGAGGGGATGGCCACGGCGTCGGTCAATCTCTGGATGAACTGCGGCTTGAGCTCATCGATCTTGGCGAACAAGGGCGAAAGCGTGGTATCAATGCTGGACATTTTCGATAGGTCTATTCTGCTGCTGTAGCGGCTGAGATTAGTATGGATGCTTCTAAAGAAGTAGCTGAACACCGGTTTCGAGTACGAGCACAACCTGAACATACAACTGTGTGTGGGGCAGAGCGGGATAGAAGTGACAAAAGAAGCAAGGGGGCAAGAGAGAAGGAGAGAGAAACGAAGACGAGGAGCACAGGAGGAGAGGCCCTCCGAACGATCGGATACAGGCAACGTCTTTCCTTTACTACATTACTTGGGCGCTTACTTATTCCCCGTGCACAACAGGCACTCCCTTCACAATAGAAACGCCCGCAATCCATGCTGCATGCGTGAAGCCACAGGATCACTCGGCTGCTGCTCGCTGACGGCAAGAGAGTTCGTAAGCAGCACGGTCTTGTTACGAGCGGGGGACGGCGAGACGGGAGTGCCCAGCACCGACAAGGACATACTACGGCCTCCCTGCTGCTCTTCAGCTGCTTTTCGGCCTTCTCTTTCCGTCTCTTTATTCCCCCCTTCTTTTCTTCTTCTTTTTTCCTTTCTCTGGCTCCTCTCCTCCGACAGCCTGGCTGCCCCTCTGTCTCCGAAAAGGGGAATGCCGCTCGGAAAGAGAGCCGTGTCCCCCGCCCGGGGCGGCGATCGACGCAAACGGGTCTTTTGCGCCGATCGGCGCATTTTCAGGCAGTGCTCTGTGTCACTCACTTTCGTCCTCGCTTTTCTTCTTTTCTCTCCTCGGCTGACTCATTTTCCAGATTTGTCACCTCCTCGTCGAACTGACTCGTTTTTTCTTTTTCCACCGGCTTTTTTTTTTATCTCAACGACTCAGGTAGACGTGATTGCAGGCGGATACACTAGTGAACACCCTGCGTTTTTTTTTCGGATCGTTTCTGCACCTTCGTCCTCCATTTTCTTCCTGATCTTGGGTCTATCTTGCCCTGCTCGGACCTTTATTCCGTTCGTTTCTCTGGTTCGTTTCTCCCTTTCTTCTTTTTATCTCTTCCCGCCTTTTCTTCTTTTCTTCTCTCCCCGTAACAAAGGACACCCATTTTTCCATTAAATATCATCCAGAATGTGTGGTATTTTTGCCGCCTACAGAGTGGACGATGTCCACGCCTTCAAGCCAAAGGCTTTGCAATACTCTAAGAGAATCAGACACAGAGGTCCAGATTGGTCTGGTAACGTCATCGCCAACTCCACCATCTTATGCCACGAGAGATTGGCTATCGTTGGCTTGGACTCCGGTGCACAACCAATTGTCTCCCCAGACGGAAGATACGCCTTGAGTGTCAACGGTGAAATCTACAACCACATCGAATTGAGATCCGGGTTTAAGGACTACGACTTCAAGACCCTCTCCGACTGTGAAACCATCATCCCTCTTTTTGAAAAATACGGCGTCGACGCTCCAAAATACTTGGATGGTATGTTTGCCTGGGTTCTCTACGACAAGCAGACCGACAGAATCGTCGCCGCAAGAGACCCGATCGGTATTACCACTCTCTACATGGGTAGATCCTCGAAGAACCCAAAGACCTTGTACTTTGCCTCCGAACTGAAGTGTTTGACCGACGAGTGTGACCAGATCGAGGCCTTCCCTCCTGGCCACATCTACGACTCCAACACCGACAAGATGACCAGATACTTCCAACCAAACTGGTGGGACGAAAACAGAATCCCTACCGGCGACTGTGACTTCACCGCCATCAGAGAGTCCTTAGAGCTTGCTGTCAGAAAGAGATTGATGGCAGAAGTTCCTTACGGTGTCCTCTTGTCGGGTGGTTTGGACTCCTCCTTGATTGCTTCCATTGCCGTTAGAGAAACTCAAAAGGCTGCAGAAGCCGAAGCCAATATCGCAATCGACGCTAACACGACATTGACCGGTGTCGACGCAAAGGGTAATCTTTCTTTCACTGGTTGGACTAAACTTCATTCTTTCGCCATCGGATTACCAAATGCTCCAGATTTGATTGCTGCCAAGAAGGTCGCTGAATACATCGGTACCATCCATCACGAACACACCTTCACCTTGGATGACGGTTTTGACGCATTGTCCGATGTCATCTACCACTTGGAAACTTACGATGTCACCACGATTAGAGCATCCACCCCAATGTACCTATTATCCAGAAAAATCAAAGCCCAAGGTGTCAAGATGGTTCTGTCCGGTGAAGGTTCCGATGAGATCTTCGGTGGTTACCTTTACTTTGCACAAGCCCCAAGTGCTGCTGAATTCCATACCGAATCCGTCAAGCGTGTCAAGAACTTGCATCTTGCTGACTGTTTGAGAGCAAACAAATCCACCATGGCATGGGGTTTGGAAGCTCGTGTTCCTTTCCTCGATAAGGAGTTCTTGAACGTTTGTATGAACATCGATCCTAAATACAAGATGATCAAGCCAAAGGAAGGTAAGATTGAGAAATACATCCTCAGAAAGGCTTTCGACACAAGCGACGACCCATCCGCTAAACCTTACTTACCAAACGAAATCTTATGGAGACAAAAGGAGCAGTTCTCCGATGGTGTTGGTTACTCTTGGATTGACGGTTTGAAGGACCTTGCCGAAAAGGAAGTTTCTGACGAAGAATTTGCAAACCCTAAGCCAGAATGGGGATCCGATGTCCCAACCACAAAGGAAGCTTATCTCTACAGATGCAAATTCGACGAACTATTCCCTTCAAAGGCTGCTGCTTCCACCGTCATGAGATGGATTCCAAAGGCAGAATGGGGTTGTCACGAAGATCCTTCCGGAAGATATGCTAAGATTCACGAAGCAGCTGTCGACAATTAATGTTTATAGACTTTTTTTATAACTTCATTCTCTTTAAAATAATTAAATAGTGTCAATTAAAAGAGAGATCCATCGTAATTTCAGTTTGGTGTAAACAAAGTAACCAAGTTACCCTTCAATCTTCTAGCACTGTATCAATCAAACATCCCTTGATGAACTTGAAGCCTCTCGCATCCGTTTCTTCTTTACTCACAACATCAACTTTATACCGTTCGAATTTGTCGTTCTCAGTACCTTCTTCAAGGATATTGCCTCTAACTCCAACCATGTCAAATTCGTCTTCCTTTTCTACATATTCGATATTTTGCTCAATCTCTTCAAAATCTGGAGCCAACGCACTCCATTTTTGTGATGCTCGTACCCCCCAAACAAAAATGGTACCACTGTCCATACCATTGGCAGACACACAACACACATTACCATTTGTTGACCTCATCCCCCAATCGACATCAATCAATTCTTCATGTGCTCCTTCTAGAATTTGCACCAAGGAGCCCATGCTGGTCTCCCAAACATAAACATCATGAGCAGCTCCACTGCCCCCCTGAGTACTTGCGCAAACGTATTCTGCAGTTGGTGAAAACTTGACTGTATTCCACTGAATCCTATTGACAACGTCCTGGTATTTCTGTTCGATGTCAAATTTCCAAGAGTTTACATCCCATCCAGATTCGTACCAGCTACTTATATCGTACTGTCGTAAAATACGGTCACTCGAGTTGACAATCATCCTACAAACTGGAACAATATTACTTCCGAACTTGAGTGTTGAACCCTCGTAAAATCCTCTTTCCATGATTGATATACCCTTGATATTACCACTGCAAACTTTGAAATGTTTCACTAGACATCGCCTTTCTACATCAATTATTTGTAGCCAGCCTTTACTTGTACCTGATATCACATACTTCCCTCCAAAGAAGGTACAGCAACAAAGAGGATATCCTTCACTTTCCTCATTGTGCACACTTGCTGAATCTTCGTCCATGCTTTCAGCCGTTTCTCCCTTCTCTTCACTTGTGACCAAATCCTCAATACATCCAGCACCATCAGTGTCTAACTTGTCAATTGTAGTTGTAGCTGATCGAGCAAAACATACTCCTCCAACTACTCTACATATTATCATTTTCCAATTTTCCCATTTTTTGGAATATGGATTTATGGAGCCCGAATTAACTACATCCACGTTCCAAATTCCTCCTGGAAAAATGTTCTCCCAAATAAGTTCCATTTTATGGTCTTTGAGACCATGTAGACAAACTTTCCAATCTCTTGACCATGAAACTATCCCAACCACGATGTTATTATCATTATCCTCGTCATCATCGTTGATGGATCCATCGTTCGTCTTATTGGAATCATCATCATTCCGTGTTTTCTCATTCTCATGGTAAATCCATCTCATCCCCACAACCGGCATAGTGTGTTTACGCATAATGCAGGTAACATTGTTTGACCACGTATCTATGATTAATATTGCTCCATTGAGTAATCCCGATGCTATGTAGTGTCCACATGGTGAAATTTGTAATGCTGTGCAATGTCCATATGACAAGGTCATATTCAAAGTTGTTGGGTAATCTGCTGCAATGAACTGTGGATCGTGAAGAGACAAGTTCATTATTCTTTTTTGGCTTGGTGTTCTGAACAAGTCTAATTGTTTTCTACAAACGATTCCATAAAGCATCTCACTACGAGCTCCAGATATTTCCAAAGCTAGAAGAAAATCATGATTAGCGTTTGGAAATTTATTATCAGAGACTCGCGTCTCACTTCCTAGAGTTTCATAAACAAAATAAACGGTGATCTATGATACATTTGTATGGTATATAAAAATCGTATATACAAAATGCAGGGATATGATATAAGCACCAAAAGTAAGGAGTTTGAAATGACTAAACAATAGTAATAAAGAAGTGAGGAAATACATAACAACAAAGAACAAAACAGAACAAACAGGACAGCGAAAAAATACATGTAAGAAAGTGAAAATGAGCGTACAGCGACAACGGGGAAACATACTTAAATTCAAAGAAGGGAAGGACTCACTCTATACCGGGAAATCAAAGAGACAACTCACAGAGCTTGTAACTTTCAGTTTCTGGCATGATGACTTTATTTGAATCTTCTGTGAGCGGCATCGGATTCCTCACTATCATCGTCGATGTCATCATAATATGAGGTATCACCCTCTGACTCTTCTTCGACAGTGGCAGAAGGATATGTATCAAGGTGGCTAGAGCCAGTTGGCATCCCAATGCCAATCTTGTGCAAATCTTGTTGTGAATCTTCGTGTACGTAATCATTTGGATTTATCCGTTCCCCGTAAACGCTGAGTCCTCCAGCTGTACCGTTCGTCACTCCACTTATATGTGACTCATTTCTTATATGGCTGGAAGGAATTGCGTTCGTAGATTCAAATGGATTCGTGTTACTTATACTGTTTGATGACAAGAAAGGATCTGTATCAGCCAACGTCTTATGTATTGCCTCGCTTTGTTCAATTGGAAGATGAGGTCCCGTGGATACGACATCCAAGGTATTATTCATACTTAGCGGATCAGTATCATCATGTAAATTGATTCTGGAGCCCACTACATTGTCTGGCTCTGGTAAGGTATTGGTTGATTTACCTCTGTGTAATCCTAATAATGACTTTCCTCTTGTTAACTTTTCAACTAAATTGCTTAATCCCTTTTTGTTTGTATCATCTGAGCCAGTCTCATTTGTGACCAGTTGAGCATCAGAGTCTTTGAATTCTCCATCCAAGTCTGGGCTTCCTGGGCGTTCACCATTACTAGATAGCATATCGCTATCACGTAGGTTATACATATTTGTTGCCCAGTTATCATCGTGCTCTTTGGCGACTCTTCCTAATTCGAACAATTCGTTAGAATCAGTATAGTCTTCATCCAAAGATTTGTGTTTACGCTGGAATGAAGTTCTGTCATCCCTTGTTTGAGCGAAACGTGCATCTGGGTTTTTGGAGAAAACACTGAATAATGCAAGAATCAAAATGACAATCAAAAGCAAGAGTGAGACTGCCGCATTCATGATGAAAAAAATCAAACCCATGACAGAAGCAACTCTGATCGGTTGGTTGTATATACCGGAAAAGAATGTGAATAAGAATGAATTGATGGTAGTGATGAGCTGAATGAAGACAGTCAACACGTTGGTAAATCTGTCCAAATATGGTAGGAAGTGGCACATGAGACCTAAGTAGAACATATCGATAATCCATAGAGCCATTGCTTGTGTTCTACCTGATGATTGAGAAAGTGAGACAAAAAATGCTTTCACAAACACGTAAGTGAGACTGACAGCACAGAACCAGTACTTCCGAGCATTTAACATCGTGTATAAGAAACCGTAACGACTCAAGACGTCTGGATTACCATAAAGAATTGCAGCAGGGTTGCCGTGTTCTTTGATCGACCTACTTCCATAACGCAAGACTTGAAAGCAACAAATGGCCATTGCGCCGACTGATAAGATCAAGAAGAAGACTGCAATTGTAACAACGGCACCGGAATCGACCTTGGTGAATTCCCACAAGGATAGAATGAGCAATTGAGGGTAGCCAATGTAGATGTATCTAGCAAGGATACCTTTGAAGGTTGGTTGCCAAGAAGTTCTGCGCTCCAACTTTCTGCTGATCCAACTATCTCTTTTACCCTTAGTGAGTGCCTTTGATAGGTACCTGTAGATGAAGAAAACACCAACCAAGACGTATAGACATAGGACAAAAAAGGTGAAACCGGTACATACAATCGAGGAAGGCTCTATATTCGAGTCGTATCCAAGACGGTTGATACCTCTTAGAACAAGAAGGTAGTCATTTGATTGAACGTGATCCATAGGAATGAAAAAATTGGAATCTGTATCGGAATCTCTTGGTACTAATGAATTCTCTGAAATTTCTGATGCATATGGAGAAGATGAGAACAACGAAGGAAGGAAGAAAGCTGCGACAGACCTTAAATAAGAGCTGTGAAAAACCTTTTCAACGGAACGTTGTGTCAAAATGGACTTGACACCTGCCGTTAGGTACTGTGTGGGAGTACCGCCTGTGGCTTGGACATACCAACGGAAGATCTTCTGCATGAAAGTAATGCGGATCAAGCCCATGGACCAAGCCAAGTTTTCGGCCCAGGCATTAGCAATAGGAGGAACCTCGTCGAGGGAGATCATTGTAACAATGACAACACTCTGGAAGTAGGTGAACAAGGAGATTGCGGCAGCAGACATTCTGGAGGCTGAGGCGGAGTTACCGAACATGGAGAGGACAGCAGAGACCAACAAGCCCAAACCTGCGACGACGGCGGTGGCCCACTTGGCACCTTCGTGGGAGACGGACTTGCCGTTGTTGAAGGATGCCTGCAAACAGCCCAAAAGCTGGTTGTTTTCATTGGTAATGATCAACCTTGCCACGGCGTCCAAGTTGGGGAAGGTAAAGGCGATATTTGGGATCATGTCGACGTAATTTTGGGAGATGCGTTCGACAGACTCGACTTCCATCTGCGAGGGGGTGATGGGACAGAACTGTTTGAGGTTGAGACTGCACAAGTCGATGCTCTCGTGGATGATATCGAAGCCAAAGGCGTACACGGTTGCGTAGGCCTTTAGCTTCCCCTCGATCTTCGCTGTAAGCGAAATGTCATATGTGATGGAGCGGTCGATGGCGTCGAAGGTGACGTTGAAGTAGTTTGGAATGATATCCGAGTTGTTTTTCATGCAGTTGACCAACGAGTTGGAGTAGAGACGTTTTTCGGCGTCCGCTCCGGTGAGCAGCAATAGCAGTACCGAGACCAGTGAGAAGAGGTTCAGCTTCGACACGATGTGGAACATTGCTGGTGTCTTTTTTCTGTTTTGGGGTTTTCAGGTGCTTGAAAGAAACGGCGGTTCAGAAGAATAGCCACGACCGATGGCAGAAAAGAACGAAAAAAAAAGAAAAGAAGAGAATCGAAAAACGACAGGCGGAACAGCTGGTGGATGAGAACGTGAGGACCGGTGTTGTGGATGTGGACAAACAAAATACGCTTGAATGCTATCTCAAAACGAGGGAAGAAGTGGGTGTGGAAGTCAGATTAACGCCCGGAAAGGATATGCGACAGATCTGTGTTCTGGATCAAATCGAGTGCGCAGGAGAGAGAAAAAGGGTGACAGGTAGCCTTTTCTTTAGCACAGAAGGGTGGAATCGGGGGGTCGGGGGAGAAAAGCAGGCACAGTATGCAGACACAAACGGGGCTTCTTCGTCTAGACCAGGAGGATGGTCTGTAAATAAGCACGAGACGGACACCCAGAGCAACAACAGCAACGACAAACAAACAAAGAGACAGTACAGCAACGCAGTTGCTCGTACTGTTGGATCAATACACTACTGCTAGCGCACCACCGCTGCCGCTACTAATAATAAGTATGCAGCGGCGTGCCAACGACGACGGAACGTTTTTCTCTCGCTCGCGGACAATGGTAGCCGGAAGAGTAAAAAAAAAAACAGCGGAAGGGGCGTCGGCGTGTCAGCGTAGCGAGGGGAAAGTGCGGAAATGAGGACGACGGGCCGATCGACGCAAAAGAGCCGAGAGAGGCCGATCGACGCAAACACTTGATTCGAGAGGGATAAACGCAATTGACATTAACTACACTAAACTAAACAACTAGCTCATTAGACATAACATACTACCCGGGCCGGGCTACTTCTTCATACTGTGGACAACCTCGATCAAGTGGGAGACAACGTTCGGGTTGGACAAAGTCGACACATCGCCGAGCTGGTCCTCCTCGCCGGCCAAGATCTTTCTGAGGATTCTGCGCATGATTTTGCCCGATCTCGTCTTAGGGAGGTCGTCGACAATGATGATCTGCTTAGGCGCTGCAAAAGGCCCGATCTCCTTGCGGACGGTGAGCACCAACTCCTTCTTTGTGGCGGCAACGTCGTCGATCTCTTTCTTGAGGGAGACAAAGGCGGCGACGGCGGAGCCGGTTAATTCGTCTGGGAAGCCGACAACGGCATTTTCCGACACGAGCGGGTGCTCGATCAAGGCGGCCTCGATCTCCGCAGTGGAGAGTCGGTGGCCGGACACGTTCACAACGTCGTCAACACGGCCCAAGATCCAGTAGAAGCCATCCTGGTCGCGGGCAGCGCCGTCTCCGGAGAAATAGTAGCCGTGGTAGGGTTTCAAGTACGTGTCCAAGTAGCGGCTGTAGTCGTTCCAAATTGAGCGGGTCATCGAAGGCCAGGCGGTCTTCACACACAAGACGCCCTCGACGCAGTTGCCCTCCAGGTCCTCGCCCGTGACCGGGTCGCAGATGGCGGGCTCGATCCCGAAGAATGGGAGTGATGCGGAGCCCGGCTTTGTTGGAGTGATTCCGGCCATAGGGCAGATCAGGTGGGAGCCCGACTCCGTCTGCCAGTACGTGTCGCAGATGTGTGCCTTGCCGCGACCAATGAACTCGTTATACCACTCCCACACGTCCTTGGCAATAGGTTCACCGACGGAGCCAAGCACCCTCAAGGTGTCCAACTTGTAGTTCTCAATGTACTTTTCGCCGGCACGCTTCAACAACCTCAACGCAGTAGGTGCCACGTAGAACTGGTTCACGCCGTACTTGTCGACAATCTCCCAGTAGCGGGAGAAGTTAGGGTACGCTGGCGTGCCTTCAAAGACGACCGTTGTGGCACCGTTCAATAGTGGGCCGTAAACGACGTAGGAGTGTCCGGTGATCCAGCCAACGTCTCCCGCGGTGAAAATGATGTCCTCGTAGTGGACATCAAAAACGTACTTGGTGGTGAGCATGGCTCCCAAGAGGTAGCCGGCTGTCGTGTGTAGGATCCCCTTAGGCTTTCCTGTGGAACCGGAGGTGTAGAGCAAGAACAAGTTGTCCTCGCTGCTGACAGGTTCTGGCGGACAGTAAGGGCCGTACTTGACGACCTCCTCGTGCCACCACACGTCTCTCTTGCTGTTCCATGGGATGTGGGAGTTGCCTGTTCTCTTGAAGACCACGACGTTTCTCACGTCAGGACAGTGGGTCAACGCGTCGTCGACAATCTTCTTCGTCTCAATGATCTTCCCACCCCGCTTGGACTCATCCGTGGTGATGACAATCTTGGAGTCGGCGTCCAAGACCCGGTCCTTCAAGGACGTGGAGGAGAACCCGGCAAAGACGACGGAATGGACGGCGCCGATCCGGACAATGGCCATCAAGGCCACAATCGCTTCTGGGATCATAGGCAAATAGACGGCAACGGTGTCGCCTTTCTTCACGCCGAGCTTCTTCAACACCTGTGCAAAGCGGCACACGTCCTTCAACAACTCGCCAAAGGTAATGATTCTGCCCTCGTTAGGCTCGTCGGCCTCGTAGATGATGGCTGGCTTGTTTGGGTTCTTAATCGCCCACCGGTCGACACAGTTGTAGCACGCGTTCAACTCGCCGTCCACAAACCATGCAGAGGGCTCACCGTTGTTGTCTCTAAGATGTGGCGCCTCCGGGACCTTGGCGACGGTGAAGGGCTTGGACCACGAGAGGTTCTCCTGGGCCATCTTGCCGAAGAACTGGCCCGGGTGCTCAATCGACTCCTTGTGCATCTTCTTGTACTGCTCAAGCGAGGTGAGGTGGGGCTTGCCCGGGTGTCTTTCAAGGAACCCGGAAGGGACGTCCAACGCCCGTTCGTTCATGAGATGCTCATTTTCCAAATGGGTTTCTGGCATCGTGTGTGTTGTGTGTTATTTGTTCTTGCTTGCTGCTTTTGCTTTTGCTTTTTCTTGCTCACTCCAACAAGGGTAAATGTAAAAAACTACGAAACAGCTGCGCCAACCGTTCCTTTTATAATACCAACCGGCCGCCACCAACGTCCCGACAACCGCTGTCTAAAGTGGGGTAGGCGCCCGTGTAGCTCACACTGCTCACGCTGCTCATTCCGCCGGCCCCGGGCCCCGGCTGCTGCCCCACAAAACAACGGGGACCCGCATATGCCTGCCGTCTTCTTCTTCCTGCAGCTGTTGTTGCTGCTCCTCCGGCGTTGCCCCTCTGACCACCACCGGGGTCCTAGAGGAGCAAGCCTGGCCCGGCGTGGCGGTCTCGGACTTCGGAGAACGGCGGTGGGCGCGGAGCGGAGTAACGAAGCGGGGCGGCGGGGCGATGGGAGAAGCCTACTGAGGAGCGGGGCACCCGAGCAGCCGGCTCGCGCCACAGACCCCCGCAGCGACGCGTCGGCACCTGAGCCATTCCAGCCCCCACCCCTACCGCTTCTCCCCGCATCGACGCGTCGACCGCGCCTCGGCTAAAAATAGCAACGCGCCGCCCAGGCGGCCAGACTGCGCCGTGCCGTACGAGGAGGCAGGAAAACGCCAGAAAGCGCGTCACGGGCTCCCTCGTTCTGGGGTTGCTGGGCCCAGCACTCGCTCTGTGGTGGACATGATTGATCTGCACACAGATCAGGCCGTCTCTAGTCCCCCCCCCCCTCACGGAGAAGCCTCAGCTGCACGTACACGTACACGCACAGGCCCAGTTCTCCGTTCACCACGCCCACATCTTCGGCCTGTCCGTCCCCTGCACAACCTGTTTCTATCTTCGTCACAGTCCAGTCTTTTTGATTTATCTTCTTATCTTTCTATCTCCCCACACTGATAGAAATCTCCGTGCTAGCCAGGTACACCGCACAGACTTCCACTCTGAACGCTACCCACTCACTTTCTACACCCCTCCGCCACTACTGTTGGCCCATAGTTCTGGTGTTCTCAGATTAGCAAAGGAACGGAGAGAAAAAATCGACTCTATAATTAAACTCCCGCTCAACGCATCATGGTGGTGATACGCTTCCTCCTCTCCCTCGTGCTGTTCCTGCAGCTGCACACTGCCGACGCATACAAGTACCTCAGGTCGAACACGCTCTTGACATGCATGGAAAGCTCCGAGTTCACCTCGACCTTCTTCGATGTCTATTACTACCCCCACAACTCCACAGCCGTCTTCTACATCGACGGCTCCTCGTCCATCTCGGGAAAAATCAAAGCCGAGTTCTCCTTGATTGTCTACGGCCTAAATGTGTACCAGGATTCGATAGATCTCTGCTCCCTCGGGTACAATACCATCTGTCCCATCAGCTCGGGCCATATAGACGTCCAGGGAACATACACCGTCGAAACAGACCTCACCAGCAATATCCCCAGCGTTGCATACACCATCCCGGACATAGACGCCTATGTCAAGGTCTTGGTCTACTCCACAGATGACGACAACAGCACAAGCCCCTTGGCCTGCCTCAAAGCAGTCGTCACAAATGGGAAAACCGTCCAGACGAGATACGCCGGCTGGCCCATCGCCTGTGTTTCTGGCTTCGGTTTGGTTGTCTCCTCAGTTGTGTCCATCCTGGGCCACTCCGCAACAGCCTCCCACATTGCCTCCAACGCCGTCTCCTTGTTCATCTACTTCCAGAATTTGGCCATCATGGCCATGATGGGGGTGGCAAGAGTCCCTCCCATCGCAGCCTCCTGGGCCCAAAACTTCATGTGGTCCTTGGGTATTATCGACGTCGACTTTATGCAGGACATCATCTACTGGTACGTTCAATCGACGGGCGGTGATGTTACCGCCGTTTTGACCAACAAGGACATAATCTCGATCTCGGTCCAAAAGATGAAGAAACTTCTTTTCAAGAGAGATATCTCCGCCGCTCCAGCCTCCGATGACTACATCAACGACTCCAGTATATATTATACAGATGAGTACAATCTCTCGTCAAAAACTTTGGTTTTGAGAGGCATCCAAAGAGTTGCATACTTGTCGAACATCGAAATCTCAAATATGTTCATGACCGGTGTGATCTTCTTCCTCTTTGTCGGGTTTGTCTTAATCTTCTTAATCTCGATTTTCAGAGGCTTTTGCGAAATTCTCATCAGGTCAGGCGCAATCAAAGAACATAGATTCGCCTACTTTAGAGCAAATTGGAACTTGGTCATCAAAGGCTCTGTCTACAGGTACGTCGATATCACCTTTTCAACCATCGTCCTATTTTGTATCTGGGAGTTCACCCAGAACAACTCAAGGGGTTGTCTAGCGTTCGCCATTATTATCTTTGCAGTTTTCATGATCCTTATGGGCGTAGGAACTATCAGAATCATCATGGAAGGTCTGAAATCTATCAGTCAGTTCAAAAACCCAGCTTATTTGTTGTATGGTAATGAGAAATTTTATTTCAAATACGGTTTCCTATACTCACAATACTTGGCAAAGAGATACTACTGGGTCGGCATTCATCTTTTCTATTTGTTCATTCGTGCCCTATTAATTTCCGTCCTACAACAAAGTGGGAAAGTTTGTGCATGTGTCATTTTCGCAATAGAAATCATCCATACTGTCGTGATCATCTATTTCCGTCCTTACATGGACAAACGTACCAACGTTTTTAACATCTTGATCGCCGTCATTAACTTGGTTAACTCCGTCTTCTTCTTGTTCTATTCCAACGTGTTCCGTCAACCTGAAGTCGTCTCCTCTGTTGCCGCCGTTGTTTACTTCGTCCTCAATGCAATCTTTGCCTTGGTGTTGCTAATTTTCACCATTGTCACTTGTACCATCTCGTTGCTCCACAAAAATCCAGATGTCCAATACGAACAAGTCAAGGATGACCGTGCGGCCTTCATGCCAAATGAAAACATGGCTTCCCAAAACGAAGAAATGGAACTTGCAGCGCTAGGTGCCACTGCTATGCAAGGTCAAGACAGAAATTCATACGTCTTTGGAACAAATGACGAAAAGCCAAGATTAAGTCCTTACGGAATTGACAACACCGATAGTAAAGCACATCTCGAACCTTATGATCCAGATTACAGCAATGATAGTGGTCTGGAGGAATCGAAACCAAACAAATTGAATCCATTTGCAAATACCGAAGATACTTTATCGATGTCCTCGAATCACGGAAGTTCTTCGTATGATGTTGAAAATCCTTTCAACAATAAAGCCAGATATCACCTATGATAGGTCTGACTTCTGTTTTACGCTCTTCTTATCGTCAGTTTTCACTCAAATCCTTTACTAAAACCATCTATTTCTCTTTATCTCTTCTATATTCATACATCTATTTCAGATGCTACTCTATTCACGATATCTTTTAAACTCAGTTCCTCTTGTTATATGTACAATTTTTTTTCTCGTCACTCTTTCCTTATATACGTACACTCACTTATTTTTGTTCAATAAAAAACAGCATTATGCAAACCATCATAACTTTTCAGTGGCGCGTGGTAATATTACAGTAGACGTAAAGGAAAATCAGAATTAACGAAGTAACAATATACCTTACTCACCTTTTGATGGTTCCTTGGTTAACACTAATCAACGGTCAAATATCAGTACACAAACAGGCAATGAATTACCATGGAAGATGGGGAACCAACTCTGGACAATGAAAATCCCAGAAAATTTACAGAAACCGCCCATGAATCTTCTTGGGGAAGTCTCCATGATTCGGAGTTGAATATAGTTTTGAGACAACAATTTTCAAAGGGCAGTTCGGATAAGAATAGTTCCAACATTGAGATAACAACGGATGTGGATACAGATGAAGATCTTGTACACGAACCCATTAAAAATCGGATTAATACCGGAGTCGCAAATGATATTAGTTCTTTAACATTGTTGAAGCCTGCAAAAGAATCCGTATCAGATGACTGGGGATCAATGAACGACTCTCAATTCATCAGTTTTGTTAACAAACTTAGTCAGACTCAACGTGACACTAAGGCTAGTGCTTCAATGAAGGCAATAATGTTACCTTCTGATAAGGCCAATCATACGGCTGAAAACTCTGTATTCCATGATGATGAGTTCCAGATATCATCCACCCCAAAATCTAAAATCAGCAATATATTATCTTCTCCTATTCTACTAGCTCAAAAGCTGCCTCAGCCCCCAGAGAAAGAAAAGGAAGTTGAATATCAAGAAGATGTTATGACCAAACAAGATTACGAAGATGCTGATAAATATGCATTTGAGGATCATGAAGGATATTTCAAAAACAAAAATACAAAACAAAGAAAGCAAGATAAAGAGTATTCGGCATTCCTTAAAGGAACAAACGAAGATGGGCAAACTTATCCACCCATATTTTCGAATTGTGCGATTCATATCAATGGAAGAACAGAACCAGACATTCTACAGCTTCGAAAAATGATATTATTACACGGAGGCACAAATGTACCATATCTTTCATCAAAAGGTGTTGCTACACACATTGTTGCTGAATTCTTACCACCAAGAAAAAGGATTCAGTTTTCCAACTGCAAAGTTGTCACTCCGAAATGGATAGTTGAAAGCATTACTGCGAAAAAGTTATTGAACTGGGCAAATTATAGACTTGAGCAACTAGGAGAATACGGGCAACAAGAGATTAATTTTTTCAAAGAGGTTAAGACCGTTGAAAAGAAGGACACTGCAAATAAACAAAATCATGTTATTGTTGCCCGTGAACTAGAAACGGATGATACTATTCTTGTCGTAGAGGAAGAGAAAGCTGAAAAGGAAGATGTTCTGTCCCAGGAGTTGAACAGAGCAGGGGTTGATGCCAGAGATCCAAATTTTTTGCATATATTCTTTTCCAAATCACGACTACATCATTTGAGTACGTGGAAGGCCGACTTGAGATCTGAGTTTTTAAACAGAGCTGCGGCTGTTTTGAAGGAACGTCAATCAGATGCATCAAGAAATAATACCGTTCGAAAAGAAAGAGTAATTTTGCATGTGGATTTTGATTGTTTCTTTGCAAGAGTTTCCGCAAATTTGCATCAACCTATAATTGATTTTGATAGTATACCATGTTGCGTCACACATGGTGGGGCCTCTGCAGATGTATCATCTTGTAATTACGTGGCTCGAGAGTTTGGGGTGAAAAATGGAATGTGGTTTTCAAAAGCACAAAAGTTATGCCCCAATATTATTTGCCTACCCTACCAATTTGATGAGTATGAAAGAGTTTCCAATATTTTTTACGCAAAGTTATTAGCTCTGAATATTGATTCAATCTTGCCTGTGAGTATTGACGAGGCATTAGTTGATATATCTTCACTATGTATGGAGAATGGAGATAATATCGTGGAAGTTTTGAAAAATATTAAACATGAATTGGATGTGGCAACTGGTTGTACTGTCAGTTGTGGATGTGGAAAAAATGTTCTATTGGCGAAATTAGCCTTGAGAAAGGCCAAACCCAATGGGCTTTACATTGTTCCTTCAAATGAAGATGAGATCTTGAGGTTTTTGGACGGTATCGATGTCAAAAAGCTACCTGGGTTTGGTAATCGGCTATTTGATAAGTTGCTTTCTCTCATGGGTTTAGAAACGAACACAGCTGTGACGCTAAATGCCTTAAGGTGTCTTGAAAAGGAAAAGTTGGTTTCATCATTTGGTATCAAAATGGGAGAAAAATTGTATCTTTATTCAAGAGGAGTTGATGACACCAGTATTGATCTATTATCTGACCCAGAAAAATATCTTCGGAAATCACTAGGAATTGATGTGAATTGGGGCATACGTTTCAGTACCAATGCTGAAGTTGAGGATTTTTTGGGTAGGCTAGCAGTTGAATTAAGTAAGAGATTAGTTGATTGTGGTATGACTGGTTCAATGCTAACTTTAAAGTTATCCATTCGACATCCGGATGCGCCTATAGAACCGCCTAAGTACCTGGGAATGGGATACTGCACATTTGTATCGAAATCATCTAGACTTGGAATCAGTACAAGAACTACAGGTATTTTAAGTTCTGAAATGAAGTATTTATGGCGATTTCTCAATGTTGACCCTGAAGAGCTAAGAGGGGTTGGTGTCAGTATGAACAAACTTGTTCCAGAAGGTAGTGGAAAGATAGATACCAGCAACCAAATGAAACTTCAGTTCAAGCCAGCTTCAGTGGCATCTGCAAATACCACTGCCCAGAAGGAATCGCATGAAACCTTTTTTGAAGAAGCACCTGCTTTGAAACCACCCGCTGATATTGAGCATGAATTCAAAGCTCAACGGAGTGCTTTGGCCTTGAAACGACTAAGAGATGATAATTCTTACGAAGAAATTGATTGGGAGGTTTTTGACGATCTTCCAGCGTCTCTTCAAGACGAGATAAAAAAGGAGCTGCGGAAGAGGAAATTACAGTCATCTCCCAAGAGGAAAAAAGTAGCTAATGGTAAGGATATTGCTTTTATGCTTTCCCCCTCTAAGCGGACTCCTAATAATGTTCAGCCAAATGATACTTTTAACCTCATCACTCCAGAAAAAGTAAAAAATAGAGATGATAACGAAATCATATTTCAGGGTATCAACATTTCCGAGGAATCTAAAATACTAAAAAAGCTGCTATTTTGGATGGATTTTACACTTGAAGAAGAAAATGGGATTGACAAAAAGGATCTGGAGCTTTTCAAAGACTTCATGCTGGAACTCATTACTAGAAATGATGTGATGCGATACAAGCGGATAGTTTCAGCCATGTCATTTTATCTACATATTAAGAAAGATATGCGAGGATATGAAGAATGGTTAAATCAACTAGACCACCTAAAAGGCTTGCTTGATGAACAGTCCTTCACTGCTTTTGAGTTCAGGTTTTGAGAAATTTATCTATATATCATATATACCATAATCGACAAAAAAAACTTCGTATCTGTATTTCAAGCATCCTTTACGATTAAGTTCTTTGGAGCTCTTTGAGACCATTCTGTCCAGGATCCATCATAAATAGAAATATTAGAAGAGTCAAATCCTGCCAATTGCATTGCACATCTCACAACACAAGCTGTAACACCAGTACCGCACATGACAACTATTGGTTTGGATTCATCTATTTTTTTCTCCGCAAACAAACTCTTAAGAGTCATGTTTGACAAAAAGGCCTTTTGAGGAGTTAGAACCTCAGAGAAGGGTATATTTACTGCATTTTCGATGTGACCGGAAGACATTCCAGCCCGTGGTTCAGGAGATTCCCCAGAAAACCTACCTGCTGATCTTGCGTCAACTAACGTATACTCTGATCCAATTTTTCCATTCTCGACTAACTCAAGAAGCTCTTCATATGAAACAACCTTGGATGGATCAAACGTAGCATGATACTTAGATGTCGGATATGGAGATGGAGAACTTACAAGTTTGTCGTCAAGAAGAGTTTTCTTATCATGTACTTTGTTAACCAAATTAGGATCGGAATGGGATTTGGCATAAGCGGGATAGGTATTCAGGATGTATATCTTGCTCAAATCGTGACCAAAGACCTCAAACATCCATGCAGCACGACACAGACTAAACACACCTTGTTGATCATAAAATAAAAGATCTGAAGTGTTCTTAATACCCAATTCACTTACTTCCTTCTCGAAATCTTCTTTCGAAGGTAACATGTGGGGATATTTGCTGGAATGATCCTTGGCTTTTTCAATATCAAAGAATACAGTGCCGCTAGAAAACCTTTTTTTCATGAATTCATGGTATGCATTTATAGGAACATTGGGCATATACCATGAGGAATCGATTGGAATAAGCGTGTCTTTATGTTCTTGATAAAAGGATTCTACGGAAGCGGGCGGAACCACTGATAACATTCTTCTTGAATTTTTGATTAGAATGGAACTTCTTCTAGATAGCTGTGTAATAGAAGGTGTAATCATAGTCAATGCGTTATCTAGTAATCTCTCGGTGGGAATTAGTGTGATATGCAATAGGGATAATATTTATCCTTACTATACCAATCAGCTTTCTTATTCCGGTCTACACGCTAACATGTGAGGATTATAATCTTCATCTACATTTAGATTACGTAAGCAACACAAGTTTTTCTTTGCTGGGTTGTCTGGAATTTGAAGCTAGGCCATTTTGAACACGGCAAACGTGAATCCATTCCCAGGTCCAGGTCCAGGTCCTGCTAGAAAAGAAAAGAAAAGCAGGGTGTTGGAAGGCGTTACAGCTATTTGTTTTTCTGCAAACAATGAGTTCTTCGAAAAAGACCGGTGATAAGGGTTCCCGAGTGCAGAAAGATACTGACTTTGATTCGGTCTTGAGTGGTCAGATCGCAACGTTTGATAACTTGTTTGACGGGAAGACAGAGCACGCAGATAGTGCCGTCGACTTCAGTGATGAAGACGAGCTTGCCGAAGAAGAAGAAGAAGAAGAAGAAGAAGAAGAAGACGGAGGGGAGGAGATCTCAGCAACTCATGTAGCTCACACAAGGATGCCCTCGTTCAAGGAAGACCTAGTTCACGATGAAGAAGACAAACTAGGAAATCAGAATGGCGAAGACGAAGACGAGGACGATTTTATGAAGGAGCTACAGCAAGAAGCAATGGAAGGTGTTGATCAGAAGCAAGACTCTGAATTGATGGCTGGTGCCGTCTTCGGGTTTGGCGTTCCAAACAATGCAGGTTTACAAGATTTAGATTACGCTTCCAACTCGTTATTGGATACAACAAGACAAATAGGAGACTCTGATATTGAGTTTTCAGAGGAAGAAGACACCATTTCCAAAGAGAAAGAGTCTGAAGAGATTAGTGAAGAAGAAAGAAAGAGGATTTTAGAACAAAAGAGGCTTGAAAAGGAGAGAAGAAACAAAGAAATCAAGGAAAAGCTTCTTAGGATCTTTTTTCCCACTTTTCAGAAAGGAAAGCCTATGCAATTACAAAAGTTATTTCCGATAATACCTCTAGAGTTTAACTATCAGCAACCACCCACAATAACGAAACCTCTTCTTCCCAAAAGCACTCATTTTGAAATCGACGAAGATGAAAGGAAAGAGTTTAACATGACGAATAAACAATTAAGAGAACAAAATAAAATAATTAAAAAGTCTAGCCATTTTTTGAATGGCCCAAATGTTATTAAAATAGAGGCTGATGACGTGGTGAAACCGTTGGAAGAAGGTGAAAACAAGAAAAGGATTATAAATACTATCTCATACGATACTAATCTGATAATATCAACTGCCGATTGGAATGACGATGACATTATTGGGGCTGCAGAGGATATAGAAATTCTTCCAAAAGCAAAAAGACTTAGAATTGAAGATAACAAACTTGACTCTTGGGCTGACAACGATGATGACATGATATTTGAAGGAAACTTGGATCTTGACCAAATCAACCTCAAGTTGGACATGAACGATCCTAACCTTATATTTGTTGATAAAAATACATACGCAAGCGATCGAAGTTTGCAAAAACGTATCAATAATGATTCAAGTATCCCTTCGACACAGAAACTTCTCGAACTCAAGTTCAGTGTGTCCAATGATAAAGAGTATGAATCATTGAAATCTAATTACCAAACAAAAGTTAGAGCAACTATTGGTACGCTTAACATTGATCATACTCCTCCAGCGCTGAGATTGCAGTCTCCATTCTACAAAGTCACGCCAACTGAGAAGGAGAACAGAATGTATCACAGACCACGCTTCAATATCAAATCTAATCAAACCATCCATTTCTCTAAACCGAAAACCAGAAAAAAGAAAAGAGACAAGGGTAAGGAAGTTTCAGAGATATTCAAAAAGACAGTGGATCTTACACTGGGTGACACCGCATCTTTCTTCCTCACTGAGTATAGTGAAGAGTATCCGTTATCTCTCAGTAAGTTCGGTATGGGATCGAAGATTATCAATTACTACAGAAAAAGAAATGATGATGATAATACCAGGCCCAAATTGTCTGTTGGTGAAACTCACGTTTTAGGGGTGCAGGACAGGTCACCTTTCTGGAACTTTGGATTTGTTGAAAAAGGCAGTATCGTTCCAACATTGTACAATAAGCTTATAAGAGCACCACTATTCCACCATGAAGCTTTTTCGACAGATTTCTTGCTTGTAAAATCATCAGGTGGGGGGAATGGTCTACGATTTTTTTTGAGACCTATTAATCACTTGTTTACGATTGGTCAAACATTACCTGCTATGGAAATACCTGGCCCACATTCTCGTCGTGCTACTGCAATAATGAAACACAGATTGCGGATGATTGCATATCGTGCATTGAATGCAAGTGACCAAACCAGAATCACAGTGAAGGATATCTCTGAACAATTTCCTAAGCAGTCCGATATGCAAATTAGACAAAGATTGAAAGAGTTTATGGAGTATCAAAGAGGAGGTGCAGATCAGGGTTATTGGAGACTTAAATTAGCAGATAAACTACCCTCCTACGAGCAAATCAGAAGAATGATGTCCCCTGAAGACGTTTGTTTGTTGGAAGTCATGATGTGGGGACAACAAAAGTTCGAAGATGTTGACAAGTTCAAGAGGGAGAGGCTGGACTCATTGGACCGAGCGAATAACGGTACCGGTAAGAAAGAAAAGGAGACGGGTAGTGAAGAAACCCTGAATCAACAATTAGCCCCATGGAATACAACTAGAAATTTTATACAAGCAACTCAAGGGAAAGCAATGCTTCAAATCCATGGCGTTGGTGATCCATCTAAAGAAGGAGAGGCTATATCTTTTTTAAAAATTTCTATGAAAGGTGGCTTTATTAAAAATGTGGAAGGCAAAGACTCAAAGCCAGGAACGCCTTCTGGGGGAGCTAATTCTACCTCCACTCATTCTTATAACGTTGCTGTGCAACAAAAGTTATATGATGATGAAATTGCCAAAGTTTGGTACAAACAGGCAAAGTCTTTGTCCAAATATAGCAACACAGATAAGCCAAGAGCAGTCAATCCTGAAGAGATGAGTGATATAGGCTATATGAAGAAAGCAAATGACAATGTTGATGAGGAAGTGAACGAAAAGCCAAGATACCTAAGAATAACCAGAATGGTGAAAAATTCATATGGTATAAAGGAGAGGAAAGTACAGGTGATCAAAGATCCTAAGGTCGTCGAACTCTATGTGAAAAAGAAACAAGAGCAATTGCTAGAAACAAACGGAATTGCAGACAGCAACAGTATCGTTCTAACTAATGATAAGGAAGAAAATATGAAGGTGAAAAAACGCCTTGAAGAGGAACTTGCTAAGTTGGAGAGACAGGCAGAGAAGAAAAAGAGAAAACAGTCTGGCATCACAGCAGCCAATATTGATAGTAAGGGTCGTATCAGTGGAAAAGGTATCGGTAAGGGTAAGTCTACTAGTAGGAGATGTGCAACGTGTGGTTCTCTTGATCATATTAGAACCAACAAAGCATGTCCATTGTACTATACTGTGCACAACAAATCCAATCCAAACTACATTCCAGGAAGTGAAAAGCAGGCAGAGCTGTTGGCCCACAAATAATGGGCTTTGTATGTAACTATTCTATTGAAAAATCGTTGTCACTGGGTTAGCGATGAAAATTCGAACAAGTTTGTAAAATAATAAATGTATCATGAATATATCGAAGATTTATCTTGCGCGTATGGAACATTCAATGGGGAAAAGGCTATTCTAATTTGCCGACACGTTGAAAACTGCAGATTATGTGAAATGTAAACTCTGCGACATTGTAAATTAGTGTAAAGACAACCGTTGAGCCATAGGAAAACAAAAAAATGGAGAGTACACGTAAAGCTATTCGTGTGTTTGACGCATTTCGTAAGTTGGAAAAAGCGATGGTTGGAAAGGAACAGTTCCATTTTCCCGGAAATGAATACTAACTCTCAAATATAGCAAAAACACCGCCGAGTGATCAGGTTCGGTCCTATCGGGGCTCTTACTCCTCCTTGCTGACGTATTTCTTTATGGTATTTCTTATATGGGTTCAAATTGGAGGCTATATTGATGGATTTATCGATCATCAATTCTCGGTTGACGAAGTTATTAGAAGCACATTGAATTTGAACGTCGATATAATGGTAGCCATGCCATGCAAGTACTTGGATGCCAATGTACGTGATGTAACCGAAGATCGAAACTTGGCTGAGGAAATATTGAACTTTGAAGGACTTTTTGTTCCTAATGCATTCTGGAATATGGGAATACAAAAAGATGTACATACGCCAGATTTAGATATTGTGTTATCGAATTCTTTGGAAGCAGATTATGTCACCAAGGGAGTTCGAACAAACTTAGATGCCCCAACTTGTAGAATCTATGGTACCGTTCCTATAAATAGGGTTCAGGGGGATTTCCACATCACTGCTGAAGGTTTAGGATATTTAGGAATTTCAGGCATTACTCCTGCTGACGCTTTGAATTTCACACATTTCATCAATGAATTTTCCTTTGGAACGTTCTACCCATACATTGATAATGCACTAGATCTGACGGCACGTAAGACGAGCCATAAAAGACACACATTCCATTATAATCTCAAAGTCATACCTACTGTGTACAGTAAGTTGGGCCACCAGATTGATACCAATCAATATTCGATCAGAGTGTACGAGACAGATGAGAAATATGCGCCAGGAATATTTATGAAGTACGATTTTGATCCAATCAAGATGACAGTGATCGAGAAAAGGTTGTCTTTTTTCCAGTTTGTAATCAGATTGGTGACCATTATTGGTGGTCTCTGGGTGATTGCGCAATGGATGTATAGGGGGATGGAGAAATTTATTCTGGTTGCATTTGGAAAGGAATATTCTAGGCGTGGTGAGGAAAAGAAGGGCGGATTGTTAGACACTGAGCCGGAGGATGACTTTGAAAAGATTTAGAAAAGTATACAGAAGAAGAAAGAATATCTTTACATAGATTCAATCGTTTAATTGAAACATCGAAACCCTAGTGGTATATATGAATTTGAATGTCGCCTAACTCTGCAACAACAAGCGTGCCTCATGTTTGTTTGCAACAGCAGGCACCATTTCCGTGAATCTATAGTACTCGTCATCATCGAAAGTAATGATGTCCCAATATTTGTAGATCATCATGTAGCAAAACATCATGGAAAGAGAGCTGAAAATGGTACCGTCGACATAGTGCTTCAAGTTAAGACAAATCACCTCGCTGAAAGCATACAGGAGCACCTGGGAAGCTGCAAAGAAGAAGCAGGTCAGACACAAGGCTCCAACTGCCCACCAGTTGAATACCAAGGCAAAGCAGCAAATGATGACTTGCGAAATCAACCAACTGCCTAACATCACGGGGTTCAGAACAAAATAGAAGACAAACAACGCTGTGGTGTTGGAGTTATTGAGGCTTGGAGACCATCCCTTGAAGGTAAAAATCGCAACCATGTAGTTGACAATGAATACAAACGACGAACTCACGTAGAGCGAGATCATAGTTTTGAACGATCCGTCGTCCCAGAAGTTGAAGCTCGATAAGCCTGCAAAAAGCAATGACCAGCAAACGACAGCCATGTTGGCGATCTCAAAGCTTACAAAATAAGCGTATGTTCTCGAACCTGGAGGTGAAACCCCCGTATCGATAACCAACGAAGAGATGGTGTGTGTGATGAGGGTCCAAAAGAAGAAGATCATCTCCTTCCGGGCAACGGACGTATATCGAAGCCGGACAAGGTAGATGATCATCAAAAGGATGATGAGATTCCCGATGTTTATGAAGGAGGTTCCAATCTCAAATATCAACGTGTTGGCAAGGTTAACAGACCTGGCATAGCACTTGGTGAGGATTCTGTCGAAAGGTGTGCTAGTGGAACTATGCAAAGGTCTCACCAACGTGCACAGGGGTAACGGGGTCTTCTCGCAAATTTGCTGGAAATCGCCAAACGTCATGCTCTCGTGCTCTCGTGTTGTCTAGTCTCCTTATCCTTGTCCACGGTACCCTCGAGTGATGTACGCTTTTTCCGTCCTTCCGACTTTCTTCTCTTCTTCAGCAGGCTCTTCCTCCGAGCAATAGTCTCCTTTGTTTCCGTTTTCTTTGTTGTCTCTTCCCCTCGACCCCCGTTTGTTATTTCCTTTTCGGTTTTTGTTTTTCGCGCGCGAGTGCTCCTAGGGAGAAAAATAGTTTCGAATTTTTCACTGCGCTCACCTCTTGTGGCTGCAAAACCGAGGATCAGTCAGCCGGATCTAGGGAATCGAGGGAAGGAGTGAGGGAAGGAGTCAGCCAGCCAGTGGGACAAAGAAAGATGGCCATATGAAGTTGCAAATCTTGATATTCGAGATCTGTCACGGGCAGGGAAGGCAGCTACAGGTGAACAAGCAATACAAAGCAGCAAGCAATGAGTACCGTCGACAAGAAGCAATCTGGTTTAGCAAGAATCTTGGGTCCTGCCGTCGCAGGTGTGTGTGAAATCGGTGTGTTTCACCCGGTCGACACCATCTCCAAGAGATTAATGTCCAACACCACCAGAGTTAACAACTTGGAAAAGTTAAACTCCGTCATCTTCAAGGACAAGGCTTCTGCCCCAGCCGGCAAGAGATTCTTGTCTCTCTTCCCTGGTTTGGGTTACGCTGCGTGCTACAAGATTCTGCAGAGAATCTACAAGTACGGTGGTCAACCATTTGCCAACGAGTTCTTGACCTCCAACTTCAAGAAGTCCTACGATGACCTTTTTGGTCCTAAGACCGGTAAGGCGTTACTTTCTGCCACTGCTGGTTCTCTTATCGGTATCGGTGAAGTCGTCTTGCTTCCTTTGGATGTCCTGAAGATTAAGAGACAGACTAATCCTGAAGCTTTTAAGGGTAGAGGTTTCTTCAAGATCTTGAAGGACGAAGGTTTCTCTCTTTACAACGGTGCAGGCTGGACCGCTGCCAGAAATGCTCCAGGTTCATTTGCTTTGTTCGGTGGTTCTGCGTTTGCCAAGGAATTCATCTTTGGTTTAACTGACTACTCCTCTGCCTCATGGTACCAGAACTTCGTTGCCTCGATCTGTGGTGCTTCTGCCTCATTGATTGTCTCTGCTCCTTTGGACGTCATCAAGACCAGAATCCAGAACAAGAACTTCGACGCCAACGAGTCCGGTTTCACCATTCTCAAGAACATGGTCAAGAACGAAGGTCCAACCGCCTTCTTTAAGGGTTTGATTCCAAAGTTGTTGACCACTGGTCCTAAGTTGGTCTTCTCTTTTGCTCTTGCTCAATCCTTGATTCCAGCATTCGACAGAATGTTGAAATGAGCTTCTGCATACTAGACCTCAACGCTCTATTCCCGTATCTTTCTTTCTCTCTCATGTAAATAATTACTGTATACATCCTATCTTTTTCTTCTTCTACCAACAATAATATAAATAGAGAAACGAAAAAAAAAGTAACGAGTATGACACAGATAGAACTACAAACAAATGATGATTTCTTCTATAACATGATTTATGCTTGAATTAAATATATACAGGTTAAAAACTACGCTTAAACATCAGTTCTCTTCATTTCAGCTACCTTGTTCAAGTTTTCGTTGGCTGCTTCTATGTCTTGTAGGTTCTTCTCCCTCTTTATCTGCTCTGCCAATTCTTTGATGTCATCGGTGAACCCATTTAGGTAATCTTCAACGGCTTCGTAACCTGGTCCTTTGTTTACGTTATCCAATACAATGTCAACCAATGCATTATCAAAAGTGACATGGTTTTTCACAGCACTTATTTTGTTAGGCGTGGAGCTTGCAACGTTGTTCCATGCTTCATCAGCCTTGCTGTCGAAAGCAGCATCGACTAACTTCTCAAGCTTTTCTTCCGTTATTGCGAAATTAATCGATGCGTTGTAAAGCTCAAACAAGCTCGCAGCTCTTTGGGTGTCAACATTTAACCTGGTCTGCAGTCTGTTGGACTCCCTCTTAATTCTCAAAGTCTCCTGTTCTTCAGGGGTTCTTGGTCTCACCAGTGGGCCGTTCAAATAACTTTCCAAGGTTGGAGATGTGAAAAATTCGGCCTTGGATTGTGTGTGTTTTGCTGCCTCCTGTGCCAATTTTTCTTCATCAAGCTTCAAAAGCTCCGCATGTTTCTCTAGCTTTTCTAATCTCTCCACCTCTTTTTCATAAGAGTCCTTCAAGTACTCTCTTCTCATCTGAGCATTTTTCACTTTGAACTGCTGATTGATTGGCATCTTTGCAATTTCTTCCTCAGTGAATTTCTTGACTGGCTCATGCGCAGATCTCTTCAACAATTGTTCTGGAGTAGACACTTTAGGAGGAATGTAATCTCTGGTGATTTTCTTTGGATGGAGAATACCTTCAGCATATCCTAAATCGGTTTGTTTCTTGTAGACTTGATGTTTGTATGGTTGCTTGAAAATCTCTTTAGGTTTAGGCAATAAACCCGACTTCCCTCCGAACTTCATTACTCCCTTACCCATGTTGCAGGTTAGTAAATGTAAAACTTTCTCTTGTTATGGTAGGCCCTCGTGATTGAGAACAAGCCAGCAGAGAAACTCCCTGACATTACTATATCTTGATCTTTTTTCCTCTGCTGACTTGAACAAGGATTTCGTCGATTCCGCTATTACGACAATTAAGCACTGGATAAAAAAAACAAGCCGCGACGATCGGCGAATTACACTTGAAAAATCAGAAAGATAACGTAATCAATGTCATGAATCTGAATCATCTTTGTTGATGTTTCTAATTGTTGCATCTCGGAGATCAAGATTCTTGTCTAGTACTTCTAAACTTTAGCAAAACCAGATCAGTGCTTGAGCTCTTGGCTACCAAACTATGAGTGATAACCGCAGAATTTTTTCAGAAGGGCATGTGTCCATGCTGCGATCTCTGCCCTCGTCGTTTCTCTCTCACAGAGCTAACATACTATCACCAAGGCAATTAATGGAATTGAACGCTTCTATTCTGCAGTATCTCAAACCTATCCTCAAATCCGAACCAGAAGTTTACACTATACTTGAATCACGACTGACAAACCACAGTTCTCTTGAAGAAAATGATGAGCAGAACTTGAAAACCGTAGAGATACCTGAAAATTACCTACAAAAAAAATGGACGACTGTGCTAAGACTTCAGCGAAATATTCAGGAGTTAGAGATGAAAAACAGAGCATTGGAGGGAAGAAACAAAGAACTCGCTGAGATGTTGGACAGTGCAGCTAAGGCAAACCCACACTGCTCAATTTCAAAAATTAACTGGATCCCTTCTTTCGTTAAATCATCCCTCAGATACCACACATCCCCGATCACAGCAATAGCCATCCATCCGTATAACCCATACATAGTGACAGCCTCTCAAGATGGTATGATGGTCATATGGAACTTGTTGGACCTTTCTGAACCCGTTAATCAACTGAAAAACGCGCATTCTAAGTCGATCAACATGGTAACCTTTCAAAAAGGTACTTCTTATCTAATTTCATGTTCCTCTGACCAGTTCATTAAAGTATGGGACCTTTCCACTCCAGCTGATGTGCGCATTCCTATAAAATTGCTTACGGGACATGAACACATTGTTTCGGCAATCTCAGCATCCCACAAAGATCCTAATATTATATTCTCCTGCTCGAGAGACAAGACAATAAAAGTTTGGGATCTGCAAACGGGATGGGCGTCACGCACCATCGATGCGCATTCTGATTGGGTGAGATCAATAGATTCAAGTGGAGACTATCTGATATCATGTTCTTCGGATACGAGTATTCGTTTGACGCATTGGCCCACAGGGACGGGTGTTGGATTATGTTTGGGACACAAGCAAGTTATTGAAGAGGTAAAATTTATACCTGCAAATTCGAATGAATACCTAGATGCATTTTTGGCAAGAACTGGCCGTGAAGGAGCACAGAGTTTAGAACAAGAAACCGAATATAACAAAGTAGGTTACAAGTATGCTGTAAGCTGTGGTCGTGATAAGCTAATTAAAATATGGAAACTACCACTTCCAGATTATAATACCCTCAATGGATCTCCCGTGGCAAACAGCTTGAATCCATATGGAGAGTGTATAAAACAGATTAAGGGACATGCATCGTGGGTTAGGTGCTTGCAGATGCATTATAACGGAAGATATTTGATAAGTTCTTCTGATGATCAAACTATTAAGATATGGGACCTAAGTAGACTTGATAATGACGAAATCAAGCCTGTGAAAACCCTACAAGGTCATCAAAGTTTTGTCAATACAATAGCTATATCCTCTCCTATTGATGATGGTGAGTTAAGCGATGATAAAATAAGATGCTACTTGGTTAGTGGTGGTGCTGACAATGTCGTCGACGTGTGGGCTTGAATATCTCATGCGCATATGAGGTAATTGTATTAAAGTTTGTGTATAAATAAATCTATATCTATGAATATTTAGATTCTAAAAGCGGCGATAATCAGCAACTTCGGTTAAGATCTGTGTTTTGTTTTTTATCAGCCAATTTAAACTTATTCAATTTATCCAGCCAACAAGTGGCACAATGTTTGGAACAGAATCTTCTCTTGATCGTCACAGACTTACTTCCTTTAAATTCCCACCATTCGAGCATATCGGCCACAGATTCAATGCAATTTTCATTACAATTTCCACAGGTTTCTCCATTCGTTCCATAGATTAGAGAGTTCATTGCACGTTTGTAAATGAACTCGCTTGTTGAATCTTTCCATTTTTGAACCTCACTTTGAGAAATCAAATACTTGGAGACCTGTCTTAATGCCAATTCTGTTAACTTGGGGCACCAGGGAAGCTTCGACTGTACAAAACTTTGTTTTTTCTTTCTCAATTTCAGCTTGTTATTTGACTCAAAATCATCCCAGTCTTTGAGATTTCCGTTGTCATCGTAGCACAGATCCTGAATAGTTGATAAACTGCGAGATAACATGGAGGCATGTACTGCATTTTTACTTATTTGTTTATTGGATTTCAACCAGTGGATTCTACTGAAAGATAGAATTTGCTTGTCGGTGTCGAGGAATTCTATGGAGTTTGTTTGGTCTGAGTATAATTTGAGCAATTCAAAATCAATTGCATAAAACTTATCGACCGAAGCTTGTGAGATCATTGGGTTGCCTGTGGTGGCAAGGACTTCCAATTTTCGAAGCTTCAGTATGTTATGGGGCAGGAACTTGAATTTGTTCATTGCCAAGTTCAAAGATATTAAATCCTTGGCCTTATCTATGTTTCCTGACAGTCTCGCGATTTTGTTGTTACGTAAAGACAACATTTCTAGTCTTTCAATTGTCAACAGTTTTGGGTTTATGGACCTCAATTTATTGTAGGAAGCATCAATGTGAATCAACGGTTTAACAATGCCATCATCCGCACAATCATAGAAATTTTGAATATCGCATATATAGTCTGGTAAGCTGCTAAGATTGAAATATTGTAAATTTAATGTTGAAATAGGTTTGGTTGAACTCACAGGTTGTTCAAAGAATTCGTCAATCGTTCTGAGTAAATTCTGTTCTTGACTTGGTGAGTTTTTGACAACGAAATAAATAGGCTCGTCATACAATGTAGGAAAGTAATTCTGAGGTAGCTCATCTTTTTCAAGTTTATAACCATATACGTGGCCATCTCGATCGATAGCAAATTCCACGTTGGAATTCGTTATTAGTGGTGGTGTTGATGATATTATTTTTGCCTCTTTCTGAATCATTCGCTGCTTCTTCCTAGTTGGTTCGGCGAATGTCGATCCATGCCTTGACAACGGATGTAACTGCTTGTTTAGTTTGGGACGTTGAAATTTGCTATTTCTCTCTAATGTGAAAGAATCTTTCTTTAGCTGTGTAGAAGTTTGAGATAATGGTAGTAATGTAGGAGAAGATGGCAGTGAAGGTTTGGAGTCCAAGTAGTTATTTGTAACAGAGACTAAATCATCAAAGGCATCTGAGCTCAACGGATCGGGCTTCCCGTTAAAAACGCTTTGAGAGTGGAAGGGCGAGCTAGGAACATCGACATTGTTGTTATCCAATTGATGAAATGAATCACTGCTGAGGTTTTGGCTATGGAAATCGAGAATTGTGCTTGAGGTATTAGTAAAGCTATTGAAGCTGGATACAGGTTGATTATTCTCCACTAACACTGAAGAAGAGCTATTTATTGAGGAATATAGGAACTTAGAGGGCTTAGGTTTCAGATCGTTTTCCTTCTCCAACCCCTCATAAGAGTGTCTATCGGTATCGCTTTCGTAGTCAACGCCTTTGTTTTTGAAGTTACCTCCGACATCGTCGGTGTCATTCATGCTTCTGCCTTTTTGTCTCGGCTGGGAAAGGTTCAAAGGGGGAAGGTTTTCATCTTGCCTCGATTGATCGTAGGCAAATGGTAACAATGGGCCAGCCATGGTTTGCTATCTGTGAAATCCTTCTGGTATATACAGATCTGTCCTCCAATCTGTATGTATCACTCCAGATTGCCGTCTGAAAAGGGAGACATGAAAATAGAGTGAGAGCTGAGAAAAACAGAAAAGTTGAAGACAACAAAGACGGTGAGGGGAAACAATAGAGCACGCGTACCTAGGGGGGGGACGGCCTATAGCTTGTTTCGTGTCTTTTGAGAGTTGATTTAGTATGCACAGTCTGGTTAAAGTGCATGACAATATTAAAGCTGATCTATATAGTTTACATATTTCTGTCGTAAGGGTAAAAACATATTCTGTTTATACAGGCATGTTGGTATCTTATTGCCGTAGTAGTTGTATGACCCTGGTAACCTGGGAGCAAAAAAAAAACGTAACTTGGAACAGTGTGCAAGTACAAACTACTAACGATCGGCCGAACCGGTCTCGTGAGATCAAATTTCAACTACTTTTGGACTGGTGAATATCATGGCGCACGTCAACCGCCTCCGATGCCTATTATTTGTGTGTGGACTTCTGTTTCCGGTGTTGGTAGGAGACACAGAATCTCGCATGGACGCTGAGTTGGACTTACTCTGTGAGGGGAAAGCAGCGGGTGCTGAGCTTTCGGAAAACTCCGAGTCTGGGGACGGGGATGGGTCCAACCCGGGGATGTGGTAGTGGGTGTTGTTAAAGTGGCTTCTCTTGAGCTGGTTTTGGAAGTAGCTGCTCAGCTTCTTGTCGTTCAGCCTTATCCGAGAGTCTATTTTCGAGTTGATCATCCCGAACTCGTCCGCCTCGTCCGCATACATCCACGGATATGAAAAGTGTCTGTACTTCTTGCAGTGCATATGCGGTGGAACCGGGGAAGCGACTGAGTCTGCGTCTAATAGCACGGCTTCCTCGTTATCCGATCCAACGCCGCCGTCGATGCTGATGTGGGGTCTCTCCGGTGTTGCCGCCCTCGCAATCGGCAGCAGGACGGCGTCACTCTGTGCGTTACTCTGTGCGTCGGAGCCTTTTGTAGTCTGATTAAAGATCGCAGAGTCGCTCTTATGTCTGTAGTAGACTAACGAGCCAATCATCGGCACCGAGCCGCCGCCCTCCTCTCCGCGTGGTCGCAAAGAGCCGACGTCCAAGTCGTCGAGAGACACCCTCCTCGAATGGAGCCCTTCGTCCGCCGTCTGGCGGCTCTGCGAGCCGTTGTTCATATCGCTGGTACACCACATGCTCTGGGTGTGTCCCATTGATGTGCCCTGCATGCTGTCCGACGGACGTGTGTGCTTCTCCCCGAATGCCGCCGTCGGTACGTGGGAATTCGGCTGTTGTTTTCGGAAAGTATCGTTGGTGCCGTTGGCCGCTGAGCTCCGGTCCGGACCTTGTTCTGTCACAATTAGTGACACTCTTCTTTGCATTGTTGTGGGTGTGTGTGCGTGCTATACGTGCTGTCCGGGATCTGCACGTTTATGGAGCAGAGACCCAAGAAGAAGAAGCACGCTGCTGAAAACTAGCGAAACACTGGAGTACAAGAGCAAGAAGAAGGCTTTAGGAGTAGAGCGGAAAGGCATGCTCTCCCGCAAAGGGGTGTGCCAATGCAGGACAAGCTGTCACACGGCCTATTCCAGTACGGGGATGAGGGTCAGTTTGTGGTGCGAGCGATAAGGTGACCTGTCCACATCAAACTGTGTGGGGTTAGAGAGAGGCCGATAAAATGAAAAAAAAAAAAAAAAACGGGGGAGAAAGCAGGAAAATGAAAAATTTGGAGACCGGACTTTTCTAGAAAAAGGACCATGCCCGGGAAGGGGGATGGGGAAAGGGCGGCGTCCTGTTTTTTTCAGCTGAAGAAAGGGCGCAGGTTACTGTTATGTCTCAGATCCGCGTGTAGCCAGCCTGCACGGATCAGCCAGGGCTGGCATGAAGGCCAACCCCGATCTGGGCGGAGACGAGCCGTTTCGTTTCAGGCACACGGTGCTTGCTCTGGCTGTTGTTTTGATTACGGCAGCAGGCCGGTGCGGCAGAAGTTTCTTGTTTTCGTAAAGGGAGGTCAGCCAGCCATCCGTGCACCGCTTGCCTAGCCTGCTGGCTCTTTCTCCTCTGAGCGTGCGCACCAAGCGAAAAGGTGCTGAGCATTGATTGACGTGTAGCATCCAGACCCATACCGTGTTACTTCCAGCAGCACGTGAAGGTGTTCTGAGCTAACCGATTCCACTGATCTCAGGACCAGGAATCGTCTTCTTGCACAATGGACAGAGAAGAGTTGGCCTTCGAGACCTGGAAACCCCATCTCGTCTACAACAATAACACCGACCCAAATGACCTCAGCTACAAGAAGTCACAGACGTATCTCTTTGACAAGTTGACCCGGCTGCATCTGGTCCTGCAGCCCATCAACGCGGCATACAGCCCGAAGCTGGCGGACGATGTTGTGTTTGCATTCAATCAGCTCAACGCGTTGCTCGACTATCTCATGCACACGTACGAAAAGTCGAAACATATCAAACTGTTATCGGTGAACATCAATAACCTCATTGCGAAGACAATTACCTTTGATTTGAGCATAATGATGAAAAACGGGCATGACAAGTTCAGCATCTTGCTTATCGAGCTAGTGAACAAGCTCAGCGACCTTTTTCTGGCGAACCTGAAGAAAATCTCCATGTCGAAAAGCTGGTTCTCCTCGTTGAAGCACTTGGTGGTGATCATCCTGCACTACGTGTTCACCAAGTTCAATGGATTCTTGAACAACTCGAAAAACCCGCTCCTCACAGCATTGTACAAACACCTCAGCAAGGCCAATGACTCCTACAACTCCTCCATCGAGAGCGGTGTCTTCAAATCCAACTTCTTCTCTGACATGATCCATTTGGTGGACATCATTTTGACCCACGATAACAGCAACTTAATCTTGGACGAGAAGTTGTTCAACAGACTACTCAAGTTATTCAAGTTCGTTACGAAACAAAACGCTTCTTCTTCTTCCTCCTCCTCTTCTTCCTCCTCTTCTACCTCCACAGTGCCGTCCACGTCGGTACCGGTGTCCTCTACAAGCTCGTTGTATACCTACCCGTTAGTCTCAATTATGCATTCATTCTCCATCCTGGTGTCGCTTCTCAAGTCCGACCGTTACATCTCCAGCTTGAGCTCAAGCAAGAAATCAGTAATAACGTCCACTAAATACTTATCCTCCATCAAGGAGTATACTTCCGTGATGTTTAAGGCAATGGACACCGATCACAAAAAATTAAAACTTTGCTTAACTAAGAACCTATCCGACTTGTTGGTCTTCACGTTTGTGGTGTTTGGTACCAACATAAGTGATGTCGACTTTGCATTAGATTCCTGCATAACGTTACTTCTTGCCGAGTACAGGAAATCCTCCACCACTTCAAATGTCAAATCTTCTCTGATAGAAACACTCATTCAATTCATTTCCAAATTAAACCTTTATTATCAAACGAATAGGGTGAAAATTTCTAGAAAGGACAGTCACACCAACTTTGTCTCCTACAAGTTTTTTGACATCATGTATATTATCTACTCAAACTTATTTGAACTGCCTACGTTGGACCCTTCAAAGAAGAAAAAACTAACAAAGGAAGAACAATCAGAAAATCACATTCTCATAAATAATACAATTGCCATGAACTTTGCTATCAAAATATTAAATCATCTAGATTTGATCCACAAGTTTATGATTGACGAGTTGGACAACGATATCAATAAACTTATTGTCCTATCAAAGATAATCCTGGGCAATTCTTCCACGGAGGAAAAGATCCGTGTACAATGTTTATCTCAGGTTGTGGATGGTGATAATATTTCCAATGTGTGGTATGCTGCAAATCTACTTAAGTTTGCGCAAATACTAATTGAAGATTTGAACGAATTCATTCTATCTGATCACGGTAATCTTTCAACATCCGATATCAACAGCGATATTGCCTCTCAGTTGATAAACAAAATCAGCAACTTATGTGTGAATAAGAACTTCAGGTTGCGTGTCATTTCTGTCGAAACTTTGGTTAAATTGTTGAGAGTTAAGCCCGATATGAGCTTCAATATAATGAATGAATCTTTAAAAAAGCTTACTTCAGCATTCGAGATGAACGGAAAGTCCGAAAGTGAAGAGTATAAAGGGTCCTTCAATGATAATTACTCTAATTCTTATCTAATTGTATCCATTTTATCATTCTCATCGAAAGATTACATCACTTCCGATTTTGTGTTGAAGGTCTTCACTCTTTCCTTGGAATTTTTAAAGAAATTCAATACTTCTGTTGTTTCTACCAACCTGCTTGGTTCAAGCTCCGGAGTTACTATCTCAAACTTGAACTACGAAAAGCAATTAGTCTCTTGGATTTTGTTGCTTGGATTATTCAATTATGCCTCTAACGATGAAAATACGAAATCAAACAACTTATATCTACAGGACCCAAACCAGTTTTTGACTATTTGGAAAAACTTATTAGCGCACACTATCCCTAAAGGATTTTTACAAATTGACCAAAAGACTAAGGCAATCACTAATATAGGAGAGATCATGAAAATTATCGAAATTAAAAACCAATCTTTGGTTTGTCTTATTGCATATATAAGTTACATGAATTCAAGTGGCGGATTACAGAATGATAACTTAATCAGACAGTTGAACCAAATACTCATCAAAAGCTACACTTTCATTTCCACCTTCACATCCGAACTCTCAGGCATAAATGTCCCGCAATTCCTAGACAACTCCTTATGTGGTAACAAATTGAGAATTTTCGAAGCTTATTTGAAGTTACTTCCACACTTGAACATAAAGAATGAAATAAACTCGACTCTGCTTTTAGAAATTGTCAAGAATTTTTGTGACATTGAGAAATTCAGATATCAATTCAAAGACCCATATGGAAAATTCATCAAGACATCTAAAAAGAGAATACACGTTAATTCCATTTCAGAATATTCCATTTATTATATTGACGATGGAGTTTGGTATGGACTTACGAGTAAGTTCAATAACTTTAAGATCGATGAATTGATGATCAAGGATAAAACATACAAGGTGGTTAATAACAGAAGTGAATCAGATATCGATCTAGTTCCTTTCCACACTCAATTTTTAGTTGAATCGTCTCACATACAGAGTAATTTATCAGATATCTCGGTTTTTGATGATACTGCTGAATCTAGGAATTTCAACTTTTTGAACCATTCTTTATTACACGATGCCTTCATGCTATTATATAACAATTCATATGATGTTGGTTACACTGATACCATGAAGTATCCAGTTCCTACAGATACTATGACCATCGATACCTCCATTGAGTTGTTTGCTATCTCCTTCCCTCATCTTTCGTCAAAAATTCAGCTTTCTGTTTTGGAATCAATAAGAAGTTTTCTTTTCTATAAAACGAAAGAGAGTAGGTCAATTGAGTCTGCTAACTTTGACGAATCGGAGGAAAACAGTATCAAACTTGAATTTTCATTAATGTTGAGGAAAAAGGCCATATCAATAAACACGTCAATTGCTTTTCACAGTCTTTTGAATTATATGCTAAGGTTTAATACAAACATGAGTGCAAAATTGAGCGTTAAAAAAGAGGTTGCCAATTTGATTATTGAAACCTTAAAGAACATCAACTTTGAAGATATATATTTGGTCAACTTGAACTCAGAAAGCATTGGTATTTGCTGTTCATTGATTGATGATAGCTCTGTTCGAGAAGAAATGTTGAATAATCAAGTTTCTATCATTATCAACTCTATTGCTGAGAGCTCAAATCCAAATGTTAGAGCTTTCAACATCAAAACGTTATCGCAGCTTACTAAATATTCCAGCATGATAAATACAAGTGTTATAACTAAAACTATATTTACCCTATTACTTGATCCTCATCCTATTGTTCATGCTGCCTCTTTGCAGTCTCTTGACATATTCATGAATGGGAAATCTAATTTGGAAATATCGAATAATTTGACTCATGTCATTATCGACCATTTGGAACAAATCTGGCTCAGTGATAATTTCGGTATCAGATCAGCTACTACCATTTCCTCAAATATCAATTTCAGAGAACATTCAAATTCGGTCAATATGATGGTTAAATTGGTCAGATCACTAATCAATACTGCTGGACCAACGATAAGGTTATGGAGTGACGAGCTGAAAGCGAAACTTTCCAACTTTTTGTTCAACTTTCAGTTTTTGGTTACCTTCGATTACGAAATAGTTGTTAGAGAGTTACTAAAAATTTATGAGGAATTGCTCGTCTTTGATAAGACCATAATAAACATGAGCAATTACAAAATGTTGACAAAGTTACTCATTATCAATAACTTCAAAGTTGGAGTATATGGCCACTCATTGAGTAACATTCCATTTGATGATGAGTATGATAACGAAAATACACATGAATGTTTCCCATGTACCACCAGTTCCAAACTATTGAATATTTCTTTGGAATCGGCATTTCAGTTGTTCAAATTGGAAGACGAGGGCATCATTGATGATAATTTTGAAAATCTACTTTGGATTGCGTTGGAGATAGATCCTGACAACGAATCCATTCGAAACATAGTTACGATATTGCTGGAGGACTCCATGAAAAAGTCTAGCGAAGAAAAGTTTGGATGGTTCAACAAGCTTCTTACCTATTTTAATATCTCAAAAGCAGCATTGCTAAGCCCGCTGATGAAGACTTTTGTTAAGAGGATAAACAATTGTGGTATGTATTTTCATATTCCAATCAGTGAGACAAAAGCCACTTCTTCCAAGAAAAACAGCAATACCAATAATAAGGAAGCTGCAAGTAACAAAACTTCAAATACTGCAGAAGGTCTGGATGTTGAGCTAGCTGAAGCCGAGGAAACACTTACTTCAGAACAGCCTAAGCGTAGTTCCGATTTTTCAAATGGTCATGACAATGAGGAAGATGATGACGATGATGATGATTTCAATGGTAATAAACTGAAGATAGGAGCTAACGAGGATGATATGATTCATATATTGGATTTGTCGAATGAACAAGTGAACTGGAAATTTAAGTTGTTTATCATTGAATTACTGAACAAACTTCTCTCGTTCTGCAAAACGGACCAGAAGCTTAAATTGAGTTTGTCCAAAAAGATACCAGAGTTTGTGAGAATCTCATTCATCTCTTCCAGCTCTAATTTGATTACATTAAGAATTTCATCGTTGAAATTACTAGGTGAAATCATCGAACTTTATTCTGATATGACCGATCCTCTCTATCCAGATGTTTCAATCCTTGATCAACAGCAAGCCCAAATTATGAGTACCATCACCCCATCATTTAACAAGGGATCTACAGTTGAACTTGCGGGTGAAGGTATAGTTTTGTCCTCAAAGTTCATCAGCAGCAATATAACAGATATTAGAAAGGTAGGGCGGATTATCAAAATTCTAACAACTACTTTAGAAAATTTGGCAATTACGGCAAAAGCAACTCCTGGATCAAGTGAGGAAGAAAGCAATCTCATCAAAATTGGTGATTTGCCTATCTTGACAAAGAAATCCGAAAATAAGATTAAAATTTACGTTCTTCAAGCATGGGCTAGAATGATGATTTTGAACGAGTCCAACGGTAATTCAAATGCAGAGTTGAACTCCTTAGTCAAAAACTATGTTAAGGTTCTTATTCCACTATGGGTCCACTCAATTAGAGAGTATGCTATGCTCAAGTATGGTACTATTAGAGATATAAACATCGATGAATCTAACGAAGGGTTAGATTTGAGAATCTATGAAGGATGTTGGGTTGACTTTGTGGAATCAATTTGTATTGTGATCGATAACAAGGACTATTATAATTATTTGGTTGGTATATTAGGTGATGACATTGGAAAATTGTTTATGGTAGTATTCAGTCTATGTTTGGAGTACATTACAAAGAGGTCGAGCAAGATGAATCTGAACTACTCTCCAGATGACATTAGAATATTGATGTCATTGAGGAAACTAATGAAACTGGAATTGTCCATCAAGATTTTGTTCAATGATTACATTTTTGCTGAATTTGTCGATATAATTAACAAGCTGATCTTGGTTTCGACAGGAAGCTCAACAGTTGAGCTGCTGAGTACGGCGGATGAATTATTGAGGGACATATTTTTGTTATATTTTAATGATCTTAAACTCAGTCAAAACGATGAGGATAAACAAGAAAAATTGTCAGAGGAGATTTACTCAGACTTTGACAAGTTATTTGAACTTTTGAGGCTTGTTATCAAGATTGTCACCTCAAAATTGACGTTTATCAAATACAAAGAGATTAGTGATAGTACGAGTATTATCTTGGATGGTTCAGATTTGGTTTTGGTGAAAAAATGTTTCTCCTCTTTTATTGAGATGATAAACAAGTTACCACCGCCAATCCAAAAAGATCTTTATTCGAACTTAACATACATGCAAGTTTTGATTCATGAATTAAACGATGCAAAATTGTCAACAATTCTACTGCCGGTTTTCCAAAAGTGTTTAGCTAATTACAAAAATTTGGTAAATGATGAAGATACAGATGATACTAAAAATTTGAGAAACTTATTCAAAATACTCAAGATTCAAGATAGTTCAAAAGAAAATCAATTATTGACTTTCATTGTACTGAAAACCATTCCAGATATTTATATTGGGGAAAGTGATATTGAAATAATCAATACAATGATTGTCTCGGGGTTATCATCAAAAGATTCTAACTTGATATCATTATCGGTTCAAACTGTGAAGTCGATAATTGAACACATTGAAGCCACGGGATCCTCCAGTTCTACAAATTCTAAAAAAATACTCATGAAGTTGATACCACTGTTGATAGATACTATGTCCAAAGATGACATCGAATTGACTGAACCGAGATTATTCATTGAGATTTTTGTAATCTTCATCAGAAAGCTCCATAATGTTGATGGTGGATCCGTTGGTGAATCAACAATGTTAGACTCGAGTTATCAGCTAGTCTTACCGATAATAGTTTTCTTCAACTCAAAATTCGGATATGACAAATATGTACATGACAAACTTCTAGAATTAGTTGAGATTGATCCGGCTGTTTTCAGAAAGACGATAAAGAACTCTAACGATAGTTTAAAATCGGCTATTCAGAAATTGGTTAATATGAACCATGTCGAAGGGGGCGCCGAATCAAGTGAAATCTTGGACAACGGGACTGCTTCCAAAGAGGCGCATATTGAATTGAAGACTTTTGGTTGATGCTAATAAAAGTTATGTAAACTGTTTACCTTTATACCTGATTCAATTAATTATTCATATTTTATTTACTTGCAAAGTGGTTATTATCTAGTTTCAGTAATCCATAAAAATGGGTCACCTTCTACGGGCAACGCAGAATTTGTTCGTTTTGACTTCACCAACAATGGCACCAAAGTTTTGGTTGATGAATTCCTGAAGCGTGCTCAAGTTAGCATACAACCCATCGAACATTTTCGCTCCATTGGCATTTTCGATTCCGTACATTTCCATTAACTTTCTATTGAGTTCAATGGTCGATAAGTCGGATTGCAATCTGAACCATGGTTTAACAACAAAATCGTCTATGAAGTTCTTGATATTGAAAGATTTTTCGATTCCGGAGGAATTATCAGCATCTAGAATTGCTTCACAATATAAGATTTCCCACTCTGGACTTGTCAATGAGGTAGCATCCTTCGCAGAGTATTTCATGTCTATGTCAACATAGAAACTACATTCAGAGCTTGAGACAATAAAATCTGGATTGAACTTATTCATGTTGTTAAATCCTGCTGGGATTGCTGAAGTGGTATTAACCAATCCTTCGAATGAATGGACAGCAGGTTCAAGGAAATCACCAGGAAGCATGCCGTCGAAAGAAGATTGTGTAAACCTCAAACGTTGGTTTTCGTTGAGGAAGAGAGAGGAAGGGTAGTGGTACCATTCTCTGCCGATGCAGACGTTTTCGGTTATTGGGGAATGGTTATCGACTGTTGAGTCGGATAAGTATTTGAAAACATTGATTGGAGCCGAGTAGTTTGTGTTCAGGTTATTGACTCTTGTCAAGAACAAGAAGACTGATATCGACAAAACAACATAATTCAAGATTTTCTTGATGGTTTTGGTGAGATAGTTTGCACCGAAAGTTTCGCAGGACATGAATTGGGCAAAGGAAATTGAGATGAGATGATAAACAGGGTACATGAAACGTTCTTCCTTGTGAGGCTGGGAAACAAAGATACCAAACCAGATCAATAGAGGCAACTTGTAAATGACTAGCTGGTATTTGTTGAAGAGTGTTAAAAAGTTGACTGCGCCGATGATGAAGAAAATGTGGAAGTTCAACAACAAGTTTTTGAAGTACCATTGAAAGTCTTCTGTTCCAAAGATGTCAGGACCAGTAGAATCGGAGGCATGGAAGACGTTGTAGGATAAGATGTTGAATCCAACATAGGCCGTTTTCTTGTAGAACAAAGAGTCAAACTGTGCAATGAAATAAGCGATGAAAAAAATACAAGATAAGCCGGACAATAGGTAGACTGAAAATAGTCTCATGACGCTATAGTCGTTTTTCAAGACTGACTTAGGAGAAAACACGAGGGAGTTGATCAAGGTGTAAGTAATGAAAGGAACGATCAACACCATTGAGAAAGGCCAACCGACAAAGCCAGCAACGGCAGTTAAGAGTGTTGCCATCGTGTACGATTTGGTGATCAAAGGGCTGGACACTCTGTATAGGTTCAAGAGCATGTTGGTGCGAGGAGCCAACTCGTCAACCTGGGGTGCATCCTTGATGGTGTTAGCTTTGTCTTCTAAGTTGACCAATTCCGTGTCGATGCTCGAAATGAACTTTTCGGTGTTAAAGAAGTGGATAATGTATGTGGTGGAGATGATGCCAAACAAGAGGGTGTATGAGCTTGGGAGGATGCTGACTGCAGCCTGGTACATGCCCGGGGATAAGATCTGCGAGAGGAGAAACCAGTTCTGGATGTTTTTGTTGAGGAACTTCAAGCTCTTGGAGAGCTTGATTTCGGCCAAGGCGAAAGAGGCTGCGAGAATGATGCGAACCAGGTAGAAGAGGCTGTAGGAGGGGACAACGACATGGTAGAGGCTGAGGGCATATTTGAACCAATTAATCGGGTAGATGAGTAAAGAGTACTGTACGAGGTATGCGTACGATCTGATGGCGTACTCGGGGGAATACTCCCAGGTCTGCTTGCCGAAAAATCTGGTCAGGAAATTCAACGGTTCCCAAAAGTTGAAGACTTCATCGCAGTCAGGAATTATTGCGTAGACCGCCGCATGAAGACGGGTCAGCAGAAGCGTCGTGTAGAGCACGTACTGTAGCATTGCGTGGTTGTGGCGTAGGAAGAGCCAGCAAAACAGGTACAGAAGAAAAAAGAGCAAGCAATCTCGGTCCTGACAGAGGCCGGAAGTAAATACATGGATTTTGGTGACATTGGAAAGAGAGGGCCACATGTCGAAGACAAAAGGCTTACGTAAACGGCTTTTTACAAAAAGTGCTTGTTTGTACAACGACGTATACAAGGAGAGAAGGTGTAAAGTAGGCAAATAAATAACGGATGGAGGATGGGGACGGCGGCCGAGGACGCCATGCGAAGCGGCCGTGGGGTCTAGAGGAATAATAGAGATAAGATGGCAGGTGGTGGCTTGTCCGGGACACTAGTTGTATCTGTCCTTAGAGTTGGCGTTCCACAGAAGGCCATCCTTGTCCAGTTGCTTGCCGACGAGGACGGTGTGTGGAGGGTGGAACTCGTTCTTGTCGGAGTAGGTGTTCTTGACCTCCCACCATGGCACATCCTTCATGATCTCGGCCTCTCTGTTGTAGTACGCCAAGGATCTTCTGAGCACGTCTCTGTCCTGTTCGGCTTGCAAGAGAGGCAGGACGTTGATTCTTGCCCAGAGCTTCTCTCGAGAGAGCTCTACCTGTTCTCTGTTACCCTCGATGATTTTGTAGAACCCGTAAGAGGACATGGCAACGAGCAAGCCGAGCCAGACGGACGGTCTGAATCCTCTCGAAGGGAGGTTTCTCTTCCATTGGAGCTTCTCGTAACCTTGGATAGGGGCAAGGTCTTGGTGGTGGGCCATTGTGTATGTGTTTGAGGGTGTTGTGCTGATGCTGTTCTTGGGGGCGGAAACGGTCTCTGCTGCTCCTGGTAAGCCCGAGCCTCTTCTCCTCCTCCTGCTGCCGGCTGTTGAGCACTATTCTCGTATATACAAAGCTCAGCGCTTTCGCACTGGAAGGGAAAAAGGGAAAAAGGAGGGGGATTGGAAGGTAAATATCAGGTGCACGGGTGTGCGTAAACAAGGAAAATTGCGCCGATCGGCGTAGACTTCGGGGTTTGAAGGTCCGTGAGCGGGGAGGCGGAGCCGCCTGAGGGTGGGGGAAAGAAGTTAAGTATGTAGACGACGAAGGTAGAGGAAGGAGAACGATGAGTTGGAGATTTGGCGAAAGAGGTTAGGAAAAGGCCAATCGGCAAACCAGGATGACGGTGAAGATCACGACACACGAACAGGCGAAAGAGCTGATTGAGACGCACGACACGTTTCTCTTTGATTGCGATGGGGTGATCTGGATCGGCGACGAGCTGCTTCCACACGTGAAGGAGACGATTGGCCTACTGCAAACGCTCGGGAAGAAGCCAATCTTTGTTTCAAACAACAGCACGAAGGCCCGGACGGACTACGTGGCAAAGCTGGCGGCATTCGGCATCGGCGGGATCGAGATCAGCCAGATCATCAACTCCGCGTACTCGACGGCCATCTACGTGCACGAAGTGCTCAAGCTCCCGAAGGACCGGAAGGTGTGGGTGCTTGGGCAGAGCGGCATCACCGCGGAGCTCCAGCTTCTCGGGTACGAGACGGTGACGTTTGACGACCTCGAGACGGCTGCTGCCGCCAGGGGGGCCGCCCCACTCGCCATGGAGAACATCCACGAGCTTGTCGACCCACAGGTCGGCTGCGTCGTTGTCGGCCTCGACTTCCAGCTCACGTACCTCAAGCTCGGCATGACACTGCAGTACCTCCTCGACGGCAAGACGCCTTTCATCGCCACGAACATCGACTCCACGTTCCCCTTCAAGAGCACGCGGCTCCCCGGCGCCGGCGCCATCGTCGAGACGGTCTCCTTCGCCAGTGGCAGAGAGCCCGACGCCATCTGCGGCAAGCCGAACGCCGGCATGATGGACTCCATCTTGGCGCACCACCGCCTAGACAAGAGCCGGACCGTCATGGTTGGCGACCGCTTGAACACGGATATGCGTTTCGGCAGCGCCAACGGCATCGACACGCTCTTCGTGCTCACGGGCATCGACCGCGAGGCCAGCGTAGCTGCTGGCAACGAAGATGTATCCTTCTACGCCAACGCCCTCGGCGACCTCTACACCCTTTATAACTCTGTCTAGACGTCATCTACTTTCATTAACCACTTCAGATCTGACCGAAACCGGAGAACGATTACGTAACCCCGTCGGCAATCTCAACCGAGGCTTGTCGGGACACCCGAAACCCGTGCTGTCCTCTACTAGTCAGTACCATTGTCTGCCATCACCTGCTATCACCTGCTCCCTGGCACCACGTCCTGCTACAGCAGTCTCAGCAGAAAAAACCACCCCGAAATGTACTAGCCTCCCACCCAACCCGCCCAACCCACCTAACTAACCCACCTACCTCGGCCTGGGGTCTCCCTCCGCCCTCGCGTCTTGCCCTGACGTCGTTGGATTGACACACAGGGAAACTGACATCACTGCTTTCTCCACCTCCGCTGCAGAAAAGACGCCAGGGGGAAGCCAGAGAGGCCACGAGACGCCCTGCACAGAACTGTACACGCGTGGACACGACCCTTCTGGCACACGACACGACACCGGGACCTCAACTGGACACTCGGCTATACACAACTCCCCTCCTGCACAACAGCAGCACGCCCCACCCACAGTCGCCACCACACACGGGCCACCGCTGTGTACCATACTGCCAATTACACCACAGACACGGCTTCTCTTTCTGCAGCACCCATACACTATCGTTATCCAGAGACACAGTCCCGCTGGAACCTTTTGCTACCTATCTACACGCCTTCAGGCGCAACACACATACACACCACACGATGTCCGTGACGCAGGAAACACTAGAGTCGTCCGACCTCATCAACTGGACCATATTCCAAGAGCTCCTCCTGATGGACGAGGACGAGGAGGGCTTTGCCCTGTCACTCGTGGAGACGTTTGTCCAGCAGGCGAACGACACGTTTAAGGAGATCGAGGAGTTGCTTGGCGAGCAGTCCGCCAAGACGGAGGAGAACTTGAGAAAGCTCTCGTCGCTCGGACACTATCTCAAGGGCTCCGCCGCCGCCTTGGGTTTGCAGAAGGTGCAGAACGAGTGCGAGCGGATCCAGAACTACGGCAAGATGGAGGTCTTCGACAACGATCCGCTGGCCGCCACCGCCAAGACCCCGCAAGACTGGTTTGCTTGCTGCGCCGAGGCGTACAGACAGGCCGGCCAGTACTTCAATGAGAGCAAGGACTTGCTGAGTGGCTTCTTCCAGGCCAGCCTGTAGCCGCCGATTCTCGGCGGTGTGCTATGTATCACAGTACAATCACCCTACGTAATAACTAATTCGATCCGTATTTACTATAAACGCGTACTATAAATGAGCTTACACCACTATATAGCGTCACTCGGCAGAGCCAGACGCCGTGCCCTTGAAGTTGTTCTCAATGATCGAGTACGCCAATATCAGGCCCATGGAAAGCATCCCGAGATACACGGTCAACGTGTTAAGCTCGCCGTCGGTAATCATCTCTTCTCTGCAGCTTTCTTGGCTCTCTCCCTCTCTCTCTTCCCTCTTCTCCTCCCTTCCTCCTCCTCCTCCCGTCTCTTCAATTGTGCTCCTCCGTCTTCAACAAACATGACACGCAGCAGTTTCTTCCCCGAGACGGAAATTTCACATTTTGCGCCGATCGGCCTTTTTGCCCTTTTTCCAGCCTATCCCAGACTTGCCGCACCCTTTCCCGGACGGAGCGGCCTGCTGCTTCCGATTAGCCTGAAACGTGTCTTCGGGGAACACCCCAGACGGGTTGTGTTGTTGAAAAGATTTCAAGTCGGAAGCTTTGCAAGGTCTGTCTCTCAGTACAAGTCGTCGTGGTACATCTATAACGCCCACAGCCATACGCCCACCCATAATACACACACCATGTCCGCCAGAAAGCTAACGTTCATTCCAGGCCCTATCGAGTTCTCCGATAATGTCCTTGCAGCCATGTCCACCCCTTCTCAGGCACACACCTCGCCTGAGTTCATCAAGGTCTTCCAGTCTGTGTTGATCAAGACCAGAAAGATGTTCTGCTCGGCCGCCGCGTCCAAGTCGCAACCATTTGTCATCTCCGGCTCGGGCACTCTCGGCTGGGACCTCTGCGGATCCAACCTCGTGAACCAAGGCGACAACGTCTTAGTCTTGTCCACAGGCTTCTTTTCCGACCAGTTCGCCAACTGCTTGAAAATCTACACAGACAACGTCGAGGTCTTGGAGGCGCCACAGTTCGGGGCCTCCGTTGACTTTAAGCAGCTCGAGTCCAAGCTCTCTGCCACCTCATACGACCTCATCACCATCACCCAGACCGACACCTCGTCGGGTGTCTTGACCGACGTCGAGGCCGTCGCCAAGATCGTCAAGAAAATCTCTCCAAAGACTCTCATCGTTGTTGATGCTGTCTGCGCCACCGCGTGCGAAACCTTGAAGTTCGACGACTGGGGCATCGATTACGTCTTGACCGCATCCCAGAAGGCCGTCGGTGTTCCCTCTGGCTTGTCCATCTCCATCGCCTCCAGTAGAGCTATGGAAAAGGCCCTCCAAAGACCAAAGCCTTCTTCCTTCTTTGCTGACATGAAGAGATGGGCCCCAATCATGCAGGCCTACGAGAGCGGCAAGGGCGCCTACTTCGCCACCCCAGCCGTCCAACTGATCCACGCTCTGAACGTGTCTCTCGACGAGTTGCTTGCAGCTGACACGCAGACCATCGACGCTAGAGTCGCCGCCCACAAGGCCGCCTCCGACTCCTTCAAGGATAAGCTCGTCAACCAGTTGGGCCTCAAGCTTGTACCTGTCTCCAGAGACGTCGCCGCACATGGACTTTCTGTTGTCTACTACCCAGAAAACGTCGAAGGCGCTGCTCTCTTGTCCAAGATGGCCGCCAACGGCTTCACCATCGCTTCCGGTATCTATAAGGAATACAAGGACAAGTACTTCAGAATCGGTCACATGGGTGTCAGTGCAGTCGGCGAGAGAAAGCAAGAATTGAACGAATGTTTCGAAGCTTTGAAACTCTCTCTGTCCGAATTGGGTTACCAAAAATAAACTATCTCACATTCTTTCTTTTTTCTTTTACACTTCCACTTCCACTTCCACTTCATTCTTAGATAGAAAAAGTAGTCCTATTATATTATTTAGATCTAAAAAACATTTACTAGTTTCCCTAAACCTGGATGTTCACCTCTCACTGGATCAGCAATCGTTGTAGATTGCCAACATTCGGCAGGTTATTCTGTTTCAAGTAATCCACCAGCTGGCCCAAGGTAAAATCCGGGTACTTTGACAAAAACTCCTCAAGCCGGATTTGAAACTCGGAAAGTAGCTCCGGGAACTTCACCATCCCTCGTGTGACAAGCATCAACAGCATTGCCGTACGGTATGGGTTCTCGCAAAAAGGTATAGAACTCTGGATAGCCTGCTCTAAATGATCGACGTATGTTAAGTACGGTAGGAAGTTATTACTGTCGGTCAAGTGTTCGTTTGCACCAGAGTTTTCAATCAAAATGTCAAGCAAAAGCTTCAATTGAAACGATACATCTTGATTATTCTCTATCAGAAGCAATACATCATATGTAGTATTCAATGGGCCCATACATAAGTCTCTCACGTAGACATTGGAGATGCAGTAGTCGAGTATCCATTCTTTAAACACTGTGTCCATCTTATCGTAGAACCTAATATACTCTTTTTGTCTTAAATGCTCGTTACTTGGGTATATTCTCCACGATTTCGGAACTGCCTCACCCTGTAGTCTTCTGGTCGTCAAAATATTTGCAAGAAAATCGTAGCTAGACGACTTGACCATCTTCACAAGCTCTTTTCTCAAAACTTTGTGGGAAAAATGGTTATAAAATCTGAACCCAAATTCAGCATCTAATTCCCTTGCACTCATTTCTAAAGGAGCAAGAATTTTATTGTAGCAATCGTCCGATGAATTTGACTCGGTTCCCGTGGCACAGTTCTTGTCGATAAATCTAATACAATTTTGTAAGAAGTTGACGTCGCTGGGAACGTCCTTAAATTCCCAGTATCCACCTTGTTTGGGACGTGTGTATTTTATTCTCATGGACAGTAGATTTTTCAAGCTCTCAATATCGTTGGGCAAAAAGTCTGTCTCCTTACCATTGGTTGACTGTTTGGCGGAGACCATTGTCATTGAGAAATTATTACCTATCTGCAAAGTTTTCATTCCAGGGTCTCTTCCATGTTGCTCGTTTGTGTTGATATCCAACATCTGCATTTGCGAATTGAGACTATTCGCAAACGCATCCATGTTACCATCTGTTTTGGGCAGCTAATAATGGTTCTTATGGCAAGGAGTTTCTACTGGTATCTCAAACTCTAGATATGATTTAATCACAAAGACATTCGTCTGCAAATCAAACCATCTCCGATGATGCTCTATACTCTGCAGGATAATCTCGCGAAAAATGTTTTGTTTGTAACTTAATTAAATTATTATCAAAGCGTTGAGACCGATTTATATAGAAAATATAGAAAAAATAAGAGTACTATGCACGTATCTATCAGAAGAAAGGAGAAAAGAGAGAAAAACAATTGAAGTAAAGTAAAAGTCAGTAAGTGCGTTGGGAAAAGGTGAAATCCTGTTGAATGAGATCAATTTTCCATTGGAGTTTATCACGCTTAAGTGGATAATGGGAAGTCGCCAGCCCAAGCGTAGACTTCGTTCTTCAAAGAAGCCAATTCTGGGGAGCCTTCGGCAATCTTCTTCTTGAAGTCCTTCAACTTGTTAGCCTCGATAGGCAACTCGCTTTGAACCTTCTTTGCGTATTTGACAGTAGCATCAATGTAGTTGGCAATCTTGACGAAATCTTCCTCGGAAGCACCTCTGGTGGTCATGGCTGGAGCACCGATTCTGACACCACCTGGAACCAAAGCAGACTTGTCACCTGGGATAGAGTTCTTGTTCAAGGCGATGTTGATCTTTTCACAAACAGCTTCCACTCTGGCACCGTCGATACCCTTGTCCTTCAAGGAGACCAAGACCATATGGGAGTCGGTACCGTTGGAAACAAGGGTGTAACCCAACTTCTTGAATTCGACTTCCAAAGCCTTAGCGTTCTTCAACACTTGTTCTTGGTACTCTCTGAATTCTGGGGTGGCAGCTTGCTTTAAGGCAGTGGCCAAGGCAGAGATGGTGTGGTTATGTGGACCACCTTGGTGACCTGGGAAGACGGAGAAGTTGATTGGGTTTTCCAAGTCGTAGTAGATCTCCTTACCGGTCTTTGGGTTGACGGATCTGACACCCTTTCTGTAGAAGATCATAGCACCTCTTGGACCTCTCAAGGACTTGTGGGTGGTGGTGGTGACAATGTCGGCGTACTCGAATGGGGATGGGATGACGCCGGCAGCAATCAAACCGGAGATGTGGGCCATGTCGACAACCAAGTAGGCACCGACCTTGTCAGCGATTTCCCTCATTCTCTTGTAGTCGATCAATCTGCAGTATGCGGAGGTACCGGCGACCAAGACCTTTGGTCTGAACAAAACAGCGGTTTTCTCCAACATGTCGTAGTCGATCAAGCCGGTGCTCAAGTCCACTCTGTAAGGCATGGTTTCAAAGTAGGTAGAGACGGCAGAAATCTTTCTGGTGTCGGTTTGGTAACCGTGGGACAAGTGACCACCGTGAGGCAAGTCAAGGCCCATCAATCTGTCGTGTGGCTTCATGATGGCCTGGTAGACCTGCAAGTTTGCTGGGGAACCGGACAAGGATTGGACGTTGACGCCCCACTTCTCTGGGTCCAAGTGGAAGGCCTTCAAGGCTCTAGCTTGGCACAACAATTCGATTCTGTCAATGTGTTCGTTACCACCGTAGTATCTGGCGCCAGGGTAACCTTCGGAGTACTTATTGCACATTGGGGTTCCTAGAGCGTCAAAGACGGCGGTAGAGGTGAAGTTCTCGGAGGCGATCAAGTCGATGGAGTGCTTTTGTCTGTCGATCTCGTCCTCGATGATCTGGGCAACCTCAGGGTCGGTTTCCTTCAAGTGGCCAGAGACCATGGCTCTGTGGGAGGCGGAAAGTGTGTCGTGTACCATTGTGTGTGTGTGTAGGTAGTATGTGTGTGTGGACGTTGGGTGTAACCTGTCTTGGGCAGAGCAGAGAAAGCAGCAGTAAGAGCGCCAAGAAGAAACAGCTGTTAGAAAAGGTGCCAAAGCCGGTGTATAAATACGCTTCTGACATGTGCCTCTGCGATGGAGAAAAAAAAAAGTTGTGTCACCAAAAGGCGGCACTAATTACCCAATTTATTTTTCCGCCTTGGCGGGAGAAGTCAAATAAGCGGGAATGGAGACAAAACGGTCACGTGGAGGACGACACAGAATAGGCCGTATTGAGTAGTTCAGGACACGATGGATAGGAGATATTATGAAACTGATTACTTTATATAGTTAGTACAGCAGTATAAGAAGTCTGTATAGATAGAGAACAAGTACACAAGGATTCTTAACGGTAAGATTTTTGGAATCTGGCTCTTGCACCACGACCACCGAACTTCTTTGGTTCCATTCTTCTTGCGTCGGCAATCAACAAGGTTCTGTCGTAGGCAGCGAAGACCTTCTTCAACTCGTTCTTGGAGGCCTCGTCGACGTACTTGGCGGTGTAGGCGATCAAGCCCTTGGCAAGAGCCTGTCTGATGGCGTAGACTTGGGAGACGTGACCACCACCGGAGACCTTGATTCTGATATCCAAGCCGGCAAACTTGTCCAAGCCGACCAATAACAATGGTTCGTAAACTTTGTGTCTGAGGATTTCTGGTTCAACAAGGGTGATTGGGCAACCGTTGACCTTGATTAAACCTTTACCTTGTTTGACATGAGCAACAGCAGTTGCGTTCTTCTTCTTACCAAATGTCTGTGAAAAATATGAAAGGGAAGGGCGGAGGAATGGGATATGTTAGTATCAATGCTGATGAAGTGGTTGGGATTGTGAAACGGCAGAGGGAGCTGATGCATGTCATCTTGTTGATCTTTTAAGAGTTTTTCTTGCTATGGTCTGGCTCTACGACATTTTGTGGTCCACATCTTGGGGAGGACTTCTTCGTCGTGTGTATTCTGACATTCTCTGGCGACATTCAACGCTTTCAGCTCTGCTCGTGTTTTCACTCTGGTTTCGTTTCGTCAACGTTTATTTCGGCTCTGGTGTAGTAACGTACTTGGACAGATGGGATAACAGTCTTCTTGGCGTCGACAGCAGACATGATGGTTTGTGTTACTGGTGGAAAGGGCCCAATAGCTATCAGTGGCGTGTGGTACTGTTGCAAAAGCCCTGTGAAGTCACCGTCCTTTCTCTGAAAACCGTGGTAGCACTCTCTCCCTTGCGCTCTCTCTCTCCTCCCTACGGCCTGAGGCCTTGCACACTATGGGAAATCCGCACGCCCTGGCGGATTTTTTTTCTCCCCGACTCCGCGGGCGCTGGTGTGTGCGGTGCGCGGGTGTGTTCCATGTGACTTGCTTTGCGCACACCCACATGTGCGGTGCGCGGGTGCTATTTTTTGCGGCCGAAGAGCGGGGGGCGCCCGCGGAGGAGGGAGAAGGCCAGGGAGGGAGGCAGGCAGGCAGACGGGGGAGGGAGGGAGACACCGTTCTCTCACACACTCAGGGCAGGGAGTGTGTCTCTCTGGAGGGAGGGTGTGCAGCGGCAGAGAGGCAGATTTGACCGTTTTCCTGCATAGCAGAGTGTAAAGGTAGAGTAATAGGAATCAACAGGAAAGAGAAGGAACGACCAAGGAGTAATCTACCAGAAACATTCACAATGGGTATGTACTGCCAGTGCCACATGAGACATCTTCGTTGCCAGAGAGAACAGAGACCGATACGAAAAAAATTTCACCACGGAGAAACATTTGTGTTGAAAAGATAAAGACAAGTGAGATGGTCATTCGGCAACAGACGTATGAAGAAACGCATACGCTGAAAGGACAAAGTCGAAGTCAAATTTGTTTATCAAGAGATCACCAGCACAAGCAAAGATAGAAACACCACCATTCGTATTTCGTCTGTCTGTTACTCTCGTCGACCACATCGTACGATGGACAAATCACTAACATTAATCCTTTTCCCCCATCCCCTTTTCTACTACAGCTATCCACAAGAACCTCCCAATTCTTAAGAACCACTTCAGAAAGCACTGGCAAGAAAGAGTCAGAGTCCATTTGGACCAAGCTGGTAAGAAGGCTTCCAGAAGATCTGCCAGAGCTGCCAAGTCCGCCAAGGTTGCTCCAAAGCCAGTCGACTTGTTGAGACCTGTCGTCAGATGTCCAACTATCAAATACAACAGAAAGGTCAGAGCAGGTAGAGGTTTCACCGTGGCTGAATTGAAGGCCGTCGGCTACTCTCCAAAATACGCCAGAACCATTGGTATTGCTGTCGACCCAAGAAGAGTCAACAGATCTGTCGAATCTTACGAAACCAACGTCGCCAGACTCCAGAAATACAAGGACTCCTTGATCATCTTCGACAAGAGCACCAAGCCTTCTGGTGAACAAGTCTCCATTGCTGCCGCTTTCCCAGTCGAACAATCTTCCCCAGAAACTGCTCCAAGAGCCGTTGTTGTTCCAGAAGAAACCGCTTACAGAACCTTAAGATTGGCCAGATCCGAAAAGAGATACAAGGGTATTAGAGCTAAGAGAGCTGCTGAAAGAGCCGAAGCTGAAGCCGACAAGAAGAAATAAGCATGATGCCTATTAATCCCCTGGTTTTTTATATATAATAATCACCACATTAATAACATATTATAGTCTTAAATAACGTCTTTCACTTTACTCTACCGGTTTTACAATAAAAATATCTAATAAAATCTAAAATCGAAATACACTATCTGGCCCGCTTTGTTTGACTGTAGAATCAGATGTTTGAATTAAATTATACATACCCAAAGGAAAAGAAAAGAAAGTAGGAGCAACGGAATTGATCCCGTGTTAAACTATATAACTCTTATATACCCTTTTGTTGTTGCTTGGACACGTTTAATCGAACAAACCGAAACCCATGTCGTCGTCGGACTCCTCCTTGGCTTCTTCTTCTTCTTCAGCAGCAGCCTCTTCAGCACCGGCAGCACCAGAAGCACCAGCGACAGCACCTGCAGCTGGAGCAGAGGAGACGTTGAAGTTGACCAACAAGGAGGACAAGTCCTTACCTTCCAAAGCCTTGGCGAAGATTTGGCCCCAGATACCGTCGATCTCGATGTTAGCACCGGCAACCAACTTGTTCAAGTTTTCACTGGAGACTTCCAAGTCGGAGTCAGCCAAGATGATGGCAGCGTAAGCTAAGGCAGTTTCAGTAGCAGCAGACATTCTTGTGTTCTATTGTTGTATCTGTAGTATACCTGGAATAATCACTCTTTAAGCAAATCAAGTTGCAGACTAGTTCCTTGGTTTTTCGAAAATGGGAAAAAAAGGCAGTAGCAAGCAGACAGCCTGGATCGTTCAGGACCACACTCTCTTCACAGCCATCGCAGTACCGTTCCTCTCCTCCCGTGTACCCGTAGCAGTCTGCCGTCGTCTCACTCCTCCTGCCTACCCTCGTGCCTTCCTGCCTGCTCCACTGGCCGCTCTCTCGCTCTCCCTCACTGTCCGACTCCCTAACGTCTCGCACGTCTCCGCCGCCTTTTTTTTGCCGCTGAAATTTTTTTTACTCTCCTCGGCGGTGAAAAATTTGTCAAGCCCTCGAGGGTTTTTACGCAGTCACGTGAGGGAAGAGGGTTTGGAGAGGGCGATTTTGTGGCATGGAAATTGGAGATGAAATTTTCCGCATTGGGTAGTTTGTATTCGTAGTGTTACACAGTGTACATAGATAAATAGTGATAAAGATGTCTCAAACGATGGCTGCCGCAAGAGCAGCAACTGCAGGGAGAAGCAAAGCAGCGTTGTCGGCGCCAATCGATGGGGCACCGTTTTGGAAGGCAGAGGTAGTGCTGATGGACACAGTAGAGGCCGAGCTGGCAGAAGGTGAAACAGTCTTGGTGCTGGCGCTTGGAGCAGCACTGATTGGTGTTGGGGAAGCAGAGGTGCTCAGTGAACATGGTTCCGTAACTGTGACGGTGGCACCTTTCGACACGGTGGTGTAGGTGGTTAAAGTTGTTGAGCCAGTGCTTGTCTTGCATAGTTCACATGGTTTCGTGACGGTAGTGGTGACACCGTTCACAACAGTGGTGAGGACGGTGTTAGAGGCAGGTGCATTGGAGGTAGAGTAAGTGGAGGTAACCGAATTTGATTCATGGGTAGCAGAGGAGGAGGAAGATAAAGGAGAGGATTTTGCGGATGCTGTGGAAGATAAGGTTGACGAGGTCAAGGATGATGAGGTTGATGATGATGAGGACAAAAACTTCACGTCAGTGGACGATGGATATGATGATGGTAAAGACGATTTCACATCAGTGGACGATGAGGATGATGATGGTAAAGACGATTTCACATCAGTGGATGATGAAGATGATGATGGTGGTGAGTATGAGGTAGATGATTCCGCAGGAATGGATCTTCCCGATGATTGGGTCACAACCAACGAGGACATAATCGACTTGGTAGAATCGGAAACAGGAACAGAGCTTGAAATTAAACGAGAAGACGATTGAGAAGACGAAGAGGAAGCACAGCTTTGACCATGTGGCAATGTTGGAAGCTTGATATGGAACATCAAAGTCTGAGTGTCCACGTCAATACCTGAATCAAAAGCAATTTTACCATAGTTCAAGAAGCCGTCAGTGGTCTTGTAATCATTATCACTAATGAGCAACAAGAAGTACTCATCAGTGGTGCATTGCACTGGAACCAAGGCCATTCCTTCCCACTTCTCATTGAGCATATGATCATCATCAGTACCACCATTGTGAAGATTGAACTTAGCCAATTCTGTTTCATCCAGCATGTCGATGAAGGAATAGTGCGTCGCAGGGGTGATATTCGAGCTCAAAACTCCCTTACTGGTGGAGATTTGTGCTCCAGCATCATCGTACTTACCAACAATGTTCTCAGCATCCGTCAATGACCAGAAATCAACATGTTTGAAGATAGCCCGTGTACCGTCTTCACCTCCACGGCCCAAGTCGGAATCTCTTGGCAAAGCCATTATCAAGTTTTCATTTACAACACGCATCTCAGATTGGGCAGCAGTCTTAGTCTTGCCATTTTCTTCATATGTTGGTAAAACAATCACGTATTCACCAACAAGAGAAGCTGGGGATGTAGTAAGGTCATACTTGAGCAATCTACTGTTCATTCTCGACTTAGAATTATCTCCACCATCCTGAACGGTGGCAGATTGGAGCAAAGTAAACAGATATTTACCATCGGGAGTAATATCCATACCTTCGTAACCATGATTACCGGTTCTACCATCAGTATTAGGTGCAACACTGTAAGACGGATCTGTCCATAATGTATCATCTGAAGAGAAAAATAACTTCTCCTTCACATGTGGAAGTATAGCTTCTGGTGCCGCAATGTAATCGATCATCTTTCCCGTAGAGTCAAATTTGATAAGCGAAGGACCGTATTCATCAGAAATCCAGAACCCATTCTCGATGCTACCATCAATAAAAGTAAGTGATTCGGAATCAAGAGAAATACGTGTTGTGGTAGAGGAGGAGTTCATATAACTACCCCAACCATCACCGTTATAGGTAACTGCAGGAACTTCGTTACCATTGAAAGTCACAGTGGTGTTGGAGTCAAGACCTGAAAGATACTGGCCCTTGAAATCTGTCAACAGGATCGTGTCCTCATAAGTCCAAATCATGTTATCAGATGAAGATGAGTTCTTCGGAGTGAAATCGACATTGAATTTATGAATTCTCGAGAAAGTATTAACAGTACCATCAACGTTCATACCTCTGTCTGGTAACCCCCATGCAGTAAAGTGGTAGACACCTCTTGAATCAACCTTGAGTGATGAGCTTTCAATCTGAACAGAAGAACCTGGTGCAATAGTCTCCTGGTACTTGTCAACTGCGTCAGATGAAATTCTACCAAAACCAACCAAACCAAATGATTGGTATGTGCTACCTTCAATGTCGACACTGACGAGGCCCATGGCCTTCGTTAGTAGTGCCAAGAAGATGATTTTAACCAGTGAATTCATAATAAAACCGATGTACTCGACTTCCCTTGTTGCTTTGGTTGTTGATAGCTTAGAAAACTTTTACATTTTATTAAGTTAGCCGGTAACAAAATATGACAATCCGGCATTGAAGCGATTACTTATAGTCATATTTCATAAGTCAATGGTTTCAGTTTTGTAAACATCTCCACGTTTTTTAGGTCAAGTAGAGCATAGTCAACTACAACATGTTCTCTTTCCCCGAAAACCTGACAGTTTCGGCCATTTGTTGTCAAAACAAAACCGCGTCAAGTGGCACGTGGAAGGACCATTTATTCGTCTTATCTTTTGATTCGCATTGTTTTTCTATGAATTTTCTGTTAGGTTGTTGTTATCACCAACTCCCTAGAAAAAACACGGTACTAGCCGTTACTACCATAACGGCTTCCTTGAAGATTTCCCGAAGATTCTGTAAAAAAAAGCAGGTTTTACATATTGAGGTCGGCATAGTCCGAACACATGTGGCGAATATAATCATTCCTCTACCGTAATTGGTTGGCAAGAATAGAAGTTTATTTCGCATTCTGTCATAACATAAATCATTAAATTTGGTTTCATGCTAGAAATCTATATAACAATATTATTTACAATGGTTTCTGATTTCTTGAGCGTGTTTCTTCAGATCGTTCCCACACTAGCTAAATAACTTTCAAAGGAAACTTGAAAACACAATATTTTTTTGATTTTCTCATGGAAACATGAAAATGGACCATGTAGAATTGATTGACCAGGCAACTCTCAAAAGTAGGTACTAAACACATTGTGCTATTACTGACTTGTTTCGAACCCATTGCCAGTGGAAACTTGAGGCATGCTTTATAAACATTATTTTTTTCGTCAAACTTCCACTTGTTTTGTAAGTTGATGGTCTCTGTTAAAAATTCAAACTTCGGAACATATGCTTCCTTTGCAGAAAGCTTGCTCAGCGAGTTCACACTATTGTAGAACGGACGAGGAACCGGGACTTTCCGAACTAATTGTTTCAGTTCCACGAGATATGAATCAAATTGACGTCTGACATTTGGAATGGTGTACTGTAACAACTGCTCGTCCATTAAAAATTCACCGTCTATAGATACTGGGATCGGGAACGTGGAATAGATATTTATTGCCTTTAGTGTTGAGTTAACGGTTACACTTTGGGGTAGTTCAGGTTTAAATGCTAATCTATTCTCCGGTACAAAGGTAAGATCCAGCTCCACAAAACAATGCTCTTGATTGGCTTGCTTCAAACTATGCAAAGATCTGATAGTCTCTAAACTACTAGAGCTATCTGAACTTAAAGATTTGATAGGAACACTGTGGTTTCTTCCATTATCTATTGCCCGCAAAGGGATCAACTCTGGTCCGCCACCGCACTTTGAAGTCAAATTGGAATGCGAATGCCTTTCCTTTAATGCAAAACTCTTTATGGAATGAATCGAACTGTCTCTTGACATTGACGCCTTGATTATGACTTCACCTCCAGACCTACCAAACAGATCTTTCCCCAGTTTCATAGAATCGTAATGAAGATAACTGTCAGAATTACTTCTCACGATTTCTTCGTGGAAATTCGTAGAACTAGGGAACTGTGTGATCTTCTTTGATTCATCTGCTTCTAACGATGCAACGATTTCATCTTGTTCCCGTCTATTAACAATGCCCGCTTCTGTCAACTGCTTTTTCGTTTTCAGCTCTTGGAGTGTTTTAATGACAAAATTTTCGAAATGGGTTAGTTGCTCATATGTTCTAACATTCGTATTAACTAAGCGATTACATCCGATGACTGATTCTGAAAAAGTATCTCTTTTTTGATAATCACTGACATCTACTCTGAAATGATAATTCTCGTTTTTGAGAAGCACAAATGGACTATCGTTGTTCTTTGGCATCTTCCGTACAAATTTTTCAGCAACATCATGTTTGCCAATCATCTGAACTCGAATAAAGTATGAAATTGATTGGCCTTTCAATGCCATATCATTTACCTTGATGGGACTTCCATACAATTCTTCGCATCTCTTGTATCCCAAGATCGGATCTATTTCTAGGTTTTCATCTAAAGTGCCTAAACTATCTTCATCAAATCCAAAAGAAGGTAAAAGTCGCATGTGTTCGTGGAGTTGATCAGGACATGTAGTATCTAGTAAGGAATATGGCAACTTGAAGGTAAAAAATTTCTTGTGAATATAACCTGGTATAATGGATCTGTGTTCATCGAAGCCAATAAATGTGTTATCGGAAATATCTTTTTGCAACTTGCCATTCGTTCCGTATGCCGTCACCGGGATATGGCCAGCATGATAACAGGCATTCAAGTCATACATTTTTAGGAATGTTCTGCTTATGATTTTTCTGTCAACCGATTTCAACCCACCCGCTGGAGTTTTTAATTCACCTTCAAGTGATACTAACATCATTTCGAACGATAACGGCACATCCACATTTGATTTTATGGTGGCATAACCTGTTACTAAATCTCCTGGTTTATACTGTGTTAAAGGGCTCTCTCTCTCAAAGACTTTCCCAATCATTGGTTGTCGTTTGGTAAGGACTATTCTAATGTCAACGGGGGCGTCCACTAAGGGTAGTTTGTCTGTGTTATTTAGTAAAATCAAGTTAGGGTTTTCGGTTGGATCAACGAATCGATTAGGATCTATCGGCCTGATGGATCGTATGGTATTTATTTCCGATGCATATTCTGGTAAATCATTGTCAATTGATTCTTCAGTTTCATCGTAAAGAGTTCGATTGAACATATAGTTGTGCATTTGGAAAGAGGGTAAGATGTCTTCAAGGATAGATCTTTGACTTTCCATATCTTCACTTATGCTCGAAGACCTCCGGTCGCCATTAACATTGGCAGCGTTTTTCATGATACTGATTGCTGAAAAATTAATGAAACGATATCCACTGGTTGGCTGATGATCCCTTTGTCTTGGTTTTTGCTCTGTATAAGAAATGAATATTATCTATGTACTTGAGAATAAATAGAAAAAGTGTACAAAATATATTATGTATCAGGCTAAAATGAGTCAATGTCAGTGTACGCAAGTTATCCTCTTCTATGCGGCCGTAAAACTTGAAGAAAATGAGAGATAAGCCTTTGCTTCCGGAGTGCGAGGAAATCTCCAAGTTAGACTTTGAATGAAAGACAATGGCAGACTGGAGCAGTGTAACGCTCAGCTAGTGAACAATTTTCTTTTAGTCCAGGACTCACCAGAGCTTGTTGTGCATGGCCTTAATCGTTCGGTACCTGTGACAACGACGCAGACAGTTAGGTGAGTCAAGTCTTTTTCCGCAGGCGAATACGGTCCGCGGCCGGAATTACCCGTTGGGGTAATTCGAAGCCAGTTGCGCGCTTTATCGGGAAGGGGGAAACGGTTGAACTCTTTCTTGTCCTTCTTTCCTTACACAAGATGAACCGGGAACTTCATGTTCATCTTGGCCTTGGCCTTTTTTACCGACACCTCCACGTCCACAGTGTAGAGCCTCGATAACAAACACTGTTGGAAGCCTGGAACGACGCAATAAGACGAGATTTTCTCCATATTCTTTGAATCGAAAACCAACGGTATGCCGAACTCGCATTCATAAATATTGCTTTCTTTATTGAACTTCCATTGGTTGTGTAAATCTATGGTCTGTGTTTCGAACAGTTTCTTGACTGTTTGTTCTGTGACGTGTAGCTTAGCGAGGCCGTTGACCTTGTTATACATACTTCTGGCCAGCCCAGTATCAAGGTCCTTCAAGACATCGACTAATTCCTGATAGTAGAAGGAAAACTTCTTTTTAAGAATCTGCAAATTTTCAGGTTCCAGCCCTCCGTTGAAAAGATATTTGTGATCAAAGGTGACCGGGATCGGGTATGGCGATTGGATGTTGTACACCCTCAAAGTCGGAGAAAAGGTGATGGTCGATGGTAAACTAGGCTTGGTATTTCTTTTTAGGTCGGGACTTTTGAAAGATAAATAGATATACAAGCATTCAGGCGCAGATGTGACGGGCTTGGTATAATTTGCTGACTCACTTGAAACAGCAGGTGATAGTGTTAAGGACCCCAATGAAGCGAATGAGGATGAGTTGGAGTTGAGTTGGTTTTGAGTGCTTAGCGATAATGAAGAATTAGATTTTGAGCTTGGTTTGCTACTTGCCTGTCTCAACTGTTTGGGCTTAATGGCTCTTAACTGTGAGTTTCGGTTCATGCTCAATCGTACAGAGAGGTCGCCCTCTACTTTACTGAAAAAGTCTTTGACCAATTTTACCGTTTTCACACGGCTGAATCCTTCACCATCAGACATGGAGGTTTTAGTATCAGACAACAAGGGCACCAAGTCTGCACGGTATAGTTGCTGGCTTTTTTTGTTATTTGACAAATTAGAAAAGATGATTTCGTCCTGTTCCCTCGGATCAGTAACACCAATCTTTTTCAAATTTTTGCGCTCGACTATTTCATGCAATTTGTCTGTGACCATATTTTCAATCATCTTCAACTGTTGGTTAGTTGAGATATCACTCAAGGAATCATCTGCGGAATAATCATTCACATTGGAAGATGTATCGACTCTGAAATTGTATTCAACGTTTTTCAAGAAAATGAAATCGTACTCATGCTTCGTATCGTTCGTATAAAACTTCTTGTAGAAGTCCAATTTTCTTCCAATAAACTGAACACTGATGAAGTACGATACCGACTGGCCATCGGAGGCATAGTCGTTTGTTTTGATAGGTGATCCATATCTGTCCAATCTGCCGTAGCCCAAGAAGGGGTCGACCTTGATGTATTTTGCTAGGCCCTTAAATGCGCTCTTGTCCACACCAAAGGAGGGCGGTAACCTGAGGTGGGATGAAAGCTCGTCAAAGCACGAGGTATCTAGGAGGTAGTGGGGCAACTTAAAGGCGAAAAACTTCTTATGCTTTATCTTTGGCGTGATGATCCGGTCATTGTCAAAGCCTATGAGCGACTTGTCGAGCTCGTCCAGTCGTGTTTGCAAAGAGACTCCCTGGGAGGCCAAATCGATGCATCCGTAATGGAAGCACGCGCTGAGGTCGTAAGTCTTCAGGAACTTCTTCTTGATCAAGTCGTCCGGCTTGGAGGGATGCGGGATCGTCAACTCACCCTCGAGCGAGACTAAGAACATTTCGAATGGAATAGCATCGTCGGACTTGTTTTCGATGGTGATGTACCCGCAGACCACCTCGCCCGGTCTATACTGTCTCAATGGGTTTTCCCTCTCCTGCTTGGACCCGAGCTTCGGGATTGTTTTCGTCAACACGACTTGGACCGTTAGAGGTAGGTCAATTTTTTGAAATTTTTCAAGGTTGTTCAATAGAAGCAAGTTTGGGTTTTTAGTTGGGTCGACAAAGTTGTTGAGGTCCCGTGGCGTTATATTGGATGTTGCGTTTGGGACGTTCATGTCCTCGTAGCTGGGCGGGTTGCCCGACGAGCTGATGTTTTCGGTGTCGTAGATGGTTCTATTGAACATGTAGTTGTGCATCTCGAACGAGGGGAGCACGTCTTCGAGCAAGGTCACCTCCTCTTCTTCTTCTACGGCTTCTTCGTCTGTCCGTTGTGCATCTCGTGGTGCAGCATCAGGAACTTGCGACATCGTTTCCAGTGTCTGTCGTCTCTCTTTGGGGGGCTGCTCTTGGGCGTGCTTGAGGGTTATCTTATGAGCGAGGACTACTCGGATCCCGTGCCTCCAGATCCACTGACCTCTCTCCTGCTCCTCCTGTTGCTTCTGCTCCTGTCTAATTGGCCACACGCTGTCTGGAGTTTGACACATCCGGTTTCCTATAAATCCCTGAGGCTGCTCCAACGGCAGTCGCGACTCGTTTAATGCCGTTACATGGGGCCTGCGTGTGATATGAAGGACCGGGACGGAGGAGGATTAGAGTTCGGTCTAAGTGTATGTCTGTTCAAAGTATACAGTCAAAAGAGTGATGTGGACACATCGGAAATACAAAGATACATAGGGAGGAGGCCACAGGCAGCCTTCGCCGCAGGGGTCTCAGACAGCGGGCCGCAGGCCAGCTATAGCTGGCCAAGGGTCTTCAAGCCGACGTAGAAGAAACGGCCAAAAGACTCCTCGCCGGTGGCCTTGAAAGTGATGGTGCAGCCCTTCTTGAAGTAGAGTGTGTCGCCCTTCTTTGGGGTGACAGTGGTGCCCTCTTCGTCGGCGATAGTCATGTCGCCCTTCGAGTCGAGACAGATCTTCATCTCGTCGTATGGGTAGGTGTACACCAATGGCTCGCCGGGAATCACCTTGAAGAAGCCCGAGGTGAGCGTGTGCTCTGGGTCGGTGTTTTTGCTGGTGAGGATGTCGCCGAGGTAGGCGGATTCGGAGATCTTAGGAGGGAGGACGTCGTACGCTTCCGCGGCGGGCTTGAATTCCATAGGCATGTTTGCAGTGTGTATTAGGTGGGTGGGATTGGTGTGTGGATGTGCAAAACAGCAAAATCACTGAACAGCCCCCTCCCGTCCAACTCCATCATCCCAGAGGTGGGAAACGGCTCTTCTTAAATTCCACAGCTCCGCAGTAGGACCGGCCTGCCTGCTGCAGTGCTGCTGCTCTGCCAGACGCATCCCTTGTCCGCTTTCGTACCTCCTACACTCCCGCCAGCCGCTGTCGTCGTCTGCTGGCCCCGTTGGCCACGTCTCCGATCCCCCTAACTCCCCCGGAGGCCTCGTCATCGCCCCGAAAAGGGGTTGCCGTTCCGCGTGCACCGGATCGGGCTACCCGATCCGGTGCCCAGTGGCGGCCGGGGGCTCAGCGCCGGATTGGATGCCTGCTTCGGGCTGCCAAGAGAGGCACCCCGAGACGGCGGGACCCCCCTCAGAAGGAGGCCCTTTCTGTGTCTGGAAGCGGTCACGGTTTCCACCGGTGAGGACGGTATATAAGAGGCGGGGGCCCCGACTACCCTGTAATGAGGATCTTAGCCGGCGTGTGCTCAGCTGCTAGACCCTGGACCTAGGAACCAAGGACCCCACCGACTCCGACCACTCCAAACAAACATGCCTTTATTCTTCAAGCCAGGCGCAGAGAGCTACTACGCCAACACCCCACCAGCCATCCCTTCGCCAGGAAACAACTCCTGGTTAGGTGACTGCCTTAACTCTGACGCACCAAAGGACAAGGTGTTGTCCTCGGGCTTCTACAAACAGGGCTCCGGCGAGGCACTCGTCTACAAGTACGACTACGAGGAGATGAAGGTCAACGTTGAGGTGCACGGAAAGTTCACGGTCAGCGACGAGACCGGCGCCTCCTACGAGGTCACCCCAGGCTCCATCTTCTACTTCCCGAACGGCTGCACCATCACGTTCAAGGTCGAGGGCACCGACGAGGTGCCAGAGGAGGAGGCCTACGCTCTTAACTGGTTCTGCGGTTTGAGACCAGCAGACTCCGCTTGATGCGCCTGCTGCTGCTGCTGCTCTCTATGTACAAACAGATAGACTCTCCACCTTACATAAAGTTAAATAATTAAACAGCACGTCTACTTGCTTACCTAACTCCGCACCCACGCACACACTGTGCTGACGTAATCGCCTTCAATCAATTCTCACCTTTTTTTCTCACGGCCTGTCCTGCAGGGAAAAGCTTCTTTTCTCCCATAGGACCAGCACTTGATAGTGGCCCCGGCTCCCCGACCCTGGCACGGGGAGCCTGTCTGCTCTCTTGTCCATGGCCAACACAAAAAACCCGCCTCCAGTTGAAATAGTTGAGAAACGCCGGCCACGATGGACCCCGACTCCCCAGAGAAGAAGATGAAGAACGGCGTCTTGTCCTTGACCCACATTGCGAGACTCAAATGCATCAATAATGCGCACATCATCAACGATGTCGGAACAACCCCGTACCACTTGATCGAGCCCGTGTTGATGAAGAAGACGGCGAAGTCGCTGCGACAGATTGAATCCGTCTCCCCGCAGATCATCGCAGAATCGGAGCCACTCTGGAAGTCGTTGGTGAAGCGAGACTTCCCTGACCGGCCCGTCAACCAGCCGATCCTCAGAAGCGGCAAGAAGGTGAATCTCTCCTCACGCAACCTCTACGACAAGTACTTCTCCGAGCGAGAGGCCCAGCGGCAGAACGCTACGAATAACATCAAGCAAATTGTGCGAAACTTAAATGAGCTGAAAAACAAGAACAAGGTGAAGGCCGTCAACAAGGTGTTCCCTTCCAACAAGCCGAAGCTGTCGTACAGCAGGCCAGCAGCAGGCCAGCAACACCCCTTCAAGAGCAGCTTGTTGCGGAAGGCTAGGGTGGCGAACAAACAGCGGGTACGAAACTTCTCCCAGGCGAAAAACAACAACCTCCGAATACCCAGCAGCAAAGTAGACCTGGTCAAGATAGGCAGCGCCCATAGAAACATTGCCAGAAACGACCTCTGCGCAGGCAAGTCCTCCGGCGTGGTCACGAACGGGAACAAGAGGCGAACAGACTTATCGGCTGCCTCCTCTGCTGCCGCCACCGCCCGGTCCGATGTGAAAAGGCAAAAAATCAGCGACTCTAGTCGAGAGAAGTCCAAAAAGTCAAACACGTACATCTACGCTAGAGATGTGAACTGAGGTGGATGCCGGGTATCCATCTCGAACGGGTAAACTCTGCTTAATTTATATATAATTAACGACATAATAATAGTTCTTTACCATGGGTTAGCTTTTCTGCTTTTTCAAAACTCTATCCAAGGCCGACTCGGTCCTACGTTTCTTATAAGCCTCCACGCCCTGTTTCACGTTGTTGACCTTATCCGGATTCGAGGTCCAGTCTTTGTTTTCAAGATCGTTATCGATGAGACTCCCCTCCCCGCCAACAGCGATCGTCTGCTTGTAAGACTTTATTCTTAATCGGCCGTTCAGCAAAACTTTCAAGCTCCAGTCCTGGAACATCATGCTGCATCTGTTGGAGTCGACGCCAAGCATCTTCAAGAGAGGCACAGCGTTGTTGTAGTTTCGTAGCTGGAACGGCTTGTCCACAGTGCATCCGCTCGAGCATATCATCCCCCGATTTCGGCTCGCCCGTATGATCTGCTTGGTGTTTGATATCACCTGTGCTCTACTTTTGTTGCTTAGAAAATCTGTGTACTTTATCTCGAACATCATTCCCTTGTCGATTGCCGAGCATAGTGTCTTGTGTTTCATGAAGCACGGTAGTCTTTCCAGAAGGTTGAAAGAAATGATGTCTATCTCCAAATTTGAGATCGCCGATTGGAACGATTTTTCTGTGATCGGCTCAACTGCAACGATATCAAAGACCTGTTGGAACTTGGCCACGTACTGGCATTGTGTCGGATCGTCCACTCTCACCGTGATTCTCGAGTACAGATTCAGCCTCGTCCGGTACTCCTTGAAATCTCGGTCTATGTTGATCGGGTTCAGCAGGTTCAAGTCATTGGGCAGCTTCGTCTTGTTGTTTTTGCTGGTAGCGGTTATCGGCCTGAAGTTGAGAGCAACATGTGTATATCCTAGCTGTTCTGCGACGTTGAGAGTGTTTTTCACCTCATTGAGCTGTCCCCTCGTGATCTGGTCATTAAAATTCTGCACGGGGAAAACGATGTTCAAGTCGCAAAGCATATTCAACCAGTACTGGAAACGGTTGCCCTCCTCAAAGCTTACTAATGTCCCGTCCGTGTCCTTCAGTCAACTCGAACTTTGTACCTTCTTCATGTTGACAAATGCAGAAAAATTCTACAAGCTTCCAGGGCGAAAAAAGTGTAGTACAGGAAACTCGGTCGAGGGCGCTCGATCGGGCTCGAGATATAAAAGCCAACCGAGATGCTTTCATATCGGCGGATCTCCGTGCTGTATGGGGTGGCGAACGCCCTCTGCGTGTTGTAGTCCCCGCCATTTGGATAGAGCAAAGATTTAGAATGACAACAGTGGGAAGGAAGAATGAGGAAGGGATGATGGACATTGGGAAGCACTGCACCATCTGCAGACAGCTAGATTTCCTCCCCTTTGTTTGCCCCAAATGCGAGAAGTCGTATTGCAACAACCACAGGTTAGACTTCAACAAGCACCAGTGTGTCGTTGACGAGCAGAAGGCGAAGCTTGCCGCCTTGGAGAGGGCCAAGGTAGACGTGTCCAAGTTGCCCAAATCTGCCGAAGTTTTCCCTGATCTAGACAAGATCAGGAGAGATGCGGAGATTAAGCACAAGGAAGAACGAAATAAAAAAATTGGACAGAGGTTGACGGATGTGAAGGACTCGAACAACAAGCCGCTGACAAGCATTGAGGTGGCGATGTTGAGATTGAAGAAGCTTTTGGGGAACTCGGCGAAGTCGAACAAGGGCAACAGCTCCAAGACATCTTCCGGTTCGTCTCTGTTCAGAGGCTTCGTTGGAGGCGGTGGCAAGTCGGACTCTACGGCATCTAGAATGGTCGAGATGAATAAGCTCAAGAGATCAGCAAAGGGAGACAGTAGGATCAACGTGAGTGATCGGGTCTATGTGTGGGTCATATACACTTCCGACGATGATACGACGTTTGAGGTCAAATCTGCGCAGTTTTTCTCAAAGAGGTGGCCTATTGGTAAGATGTTGGACAGCAGTGCTGACATTTCGAAGATCAAGAACGTGAACAACCGGGAAGTCGATGAGTCGTTGAGACTGGCCATGTTTCGGAAAGTCAGAAGTGGCGAGAAGGGCACTACGAGTGAGTTTGTCTATATCCCAACGAGCGGCAGGGTCGAGAAGGAAATCAAGGACGGAGATGAGGTCTATATTCTCCGTGGAAAACGATAATTTTAATGTGTTATTATTACTGTACTATTATGTAGGCATAAATGGAAAATTGGTTTTTTGTTCAATTTAGCTATTGCATAAGATTCTAATTTTAAGAAATTACTTTTAATATTCTCGTTGTAAAGTAATTTTACTTACTGAAAAAATTGAAGGCCATCGTGTGGTTTTTATATGATGACTACAATGTTGTAATTTAGTAGACGGTGGAAACGAAGTGATTCTTGCTTTATACAGACGGTTGGTGGCACCAGTAGAAGGAGTGTCGATTGCAACACACAGTATGTCGTGCCCTTTCGAAATAGCTTAACCGCCCTCTATGGTATTTGCGCGGTTACCCGATTTGGCAATGAGATGATTCAGTTCCATCTGGTGACGTTTTTTACAGTCTGTCTACCTTTGGGACAATGCACTTTTCCATTCGGGGTGGGATGGAGTGATACTAATAGTCACAAAATTACCCAGAATGAAATTATTCATCACTGGTGCCACAGGGTACATTGGCGGAGAGGTGCTCCACCAATTCTTGCAAAAACTACCTCATTTTTCAGTCAGTGCATTGCACCGACTTCCGGAAGAGGCCAAGCTTTTAAAGGACACTTATGGAGAGAGATTGCAACCTGTTTTCGGTTCGCTCGACAACTCTGAAACTTTGGAGCGCGAGGCGAAAGATGCCGACATCATAATCAATGCAGCCTGCTACAACCATCCTCCGTCAGTTGAAGTTTTCAAAAAAGTGCTCAGTGAAAAAAGAACGAAAGCGCTCTTTATCCAGATATCTGGCACCGGCATACTTGTCGACTCCACGGAGCCGGACGAGTACAAGCCCGACAAAGTGTACAGCGATGTAGACGATATAGATGAGATCAATTCGTTGCCGGACTCACAACCACACCGGCTAGCCGATAAGGTGGCGCTTTCTATTGAGGATTCCAATCCCGAGTTTGTGAAGACTGCTGTGATATGTCCGCCTTTGATATTCGGCATTGGCCAGGGATGCGGGAACAAGCTCTCCGTGCAAATCCCGTGGTTGCTGCGGGCGGTGGTGGAAGTCGGGTACAACTTTACAGTCTATGACGGGATGACCCGTTGGGATCATGCACATATCTATGACGTGGGGACGCTGTTTATGGCTATAGTCGAGAAGTACTTGCGAAGCGAGCCGTTCCGAAGCGGACATCTCGGCTATTATTTCGTTGAAGATGGGACCGATTTTTACTGGAAGGAGTTAGCGGCGAAAGTGAGCGAGTCGCTGTATAGCCGAGGCTTGATTCGAAGCAGAGAGATCAAGAGGCTCGACCCCGCTCGGGTGAAGGAAATTTTTCATCTTCCTGCCATGTATTGGGGGGGTTCTAATTGCCGAAGCAAGGCAGATGCGGGGAAGCTGCTGCATTGGAGACCCATCAAGTCTGACGATGCCCATTTCTGGGCCGATGTGGACGAGTCTTTGGACTACATGATCAGCCGTGGCCTTTTGTCGGATGGGAGGGGAAAGGGGTGAACGGAGAGAACGGAAAGAGGGGATAAGGGATTTGTGACGTGGATGTGTCTATTTTTAAACGCCAGGGAGGAGTCGGATGCTGGGGCAGAGAGGGAGACAGGGGTGTATGTATGTATGTGTGTGGGCTGAGAGGTGCGGTGTCCCGAAGGGGAAGTTTCGTTTTCTGTCAACATGAAAAATGGAAAAAAAAAATTTCGGGATACGTTCGAGGTATGAAAATTTTATCGGATATTCATAGAAGTATGGTATATAGGTATGTCTGTGTATAGTGGCAAGACATAGATATAAATATATATAGTGTTGTATATATGTATGGATAGATGGTTAGAAACCACACGAGTGTCTAAACTATGAGTATTAGAATGAGTATATACAGTTGGTACCGGTACTGGCCCGTAGTGTATGATTGATTTTTAGTTTTTTTTTGTAGCTGTGTATGTATCATTGTGGAGGTGCTGGGAGACACCAGCAAGCATTGAAGTTTAGAAAAGAAGAAGAAAAAAATAGGACGTGAAGAGACGTGAACAAGAGAAAAGAAAAGTAAGTAAGAAGAAGAAGATTAGCCCAAGAATTGAAAAATGATTTGAAAAGATAGAAACTAGTCAAAGGTACGAAGGATATGAATGAGTAAATAAATAGTCTTGATCTTAGATTTTAGTTTTTTTTTTTGGAGTTTCTAAAATTTTTTGGTGAAATTTTTTTTCTGATGTGGTTGTTTTGTCAGTGAATCGATAGCCATTTTTTGTAGTTTTCCGAGGGACTGCGCAGCATGTTAGATATGTCTGTAACGTTTGTGTGGGAGGTGTCGTTTTTGGAAGCCGCCAGAGACGCCTTAGCGGAGACTGAAGCTGAAGCTGAGGCAGTGGTTGAGGCTGTAACGGACGCAGAGGAGCTGCTGTTGTGGTGCAGTCTTTCTGCGATTGTAGAGACTGAGGAGTTGAGGTCCAATCTGTTGGCGTCCAAGTCGCTGAGGAAGTTGCCTGTGGACTGCATGCCAGCGGAGGCTGTGGTGGCCAAGAGTGGGGACTCGTAGGTCAAGTCCTTCAGGGGCGGAGACTTGATGGAGCCGACGATGGAGCATCGGGGATTGATCTGCGGGGTCAACAAGGGCGAGATGATTGTGGGTATTGTGGAGGAGGAGTTTGCTGTGCTCGAGGGTCCGGCGGCTGCAGCGGAGTTTGAGACGCTGGTGGAGTGAGATTTGGTGTTTTCGAGGGAAAACGAGCCCGAGATGGAGGGCAGGCCGGAGCATACAGACAGGGTCGGGGAGTTGGAGTGCTCCTGGTCGAGGAGCTTGCATGTGTCGGAGCAGTAGGCAGAGCCGTCTTCGCAAACTTTTTCGCAGACGATGCAGTAGTCTTCAAATGCAGACATTGTGTGAGTGGTTGGCGATGGGTGTGTATAGATGGGTGTACTGACAGTGATAGGGTGCACGCTTGTGTGGACAGCGAGTAGAGGACGGGGGCAGGTATATAAGCACACCAGAGGACGGATCAGTTGATCGGACAAGAAGTGTCTGCTGAGGGGGTCCAGAGAGAAAATGGGTCTAAAACGGGCCTGAGCTTAGTGCAGGCCTAGTCTGCTTTGTACTATGTATATTCTCGGACGGACAGCAAAGGGATGGCTCAGAATAGAATAGCGGACGTGGGGGGGGGACGGACGGTGTGGAGAGGGAGGGAGCAGAGAAGAGTTTTTTCCAGGCTGGTGTTTCGAGTAGGTCTGGGGTGCAGCCCGTTCTAGTCTAGTCTGCAAACCCCCGAGGGCCGAAGAGCCCCAGCGGAGCGCAGCGTGGGCAGAGCAGGGCCCCGTGGCCCAGCATGTGGCCTGGCTGCGCTCCGGTGACGCACCGTGCTGTTTACGTGTGGCGGAGTCAGCGCAGAGGCACTGGGCCGCAAAATTTTTCGGTTGCGGCACCACAGAGGGCGGGGCCCGTGCGCGTGGTCTAGAGCACCGGGCAGGCTGCCGCGCGGAGGGGGGTGGAAGAACCTTCCAGACCGGTGCGGCGGTGATGCGGGCGCAGGCGGAAGCAAAATTTGCGGACGCCGCGCTTACGTCAGCGCCAGGCACCGCAGATCCAGGGAGATGAAAAAGGAGGAAGCGCTTACGTCAGCGGGGTGGGGGCTCTTCTGCCCCTTTTGAAGCTAGCTAGACTCGTCCGAGGGTTGATCCCGAATTGGGAGTACCGCATATTTCAAACGGGGCACAGAACAGGTCTGTCCTTTTCCAGCTCAGATCAGGCTCAGCTGCTTCACGCCATAGTTCCAAGATGATGCTCAGAAGGACGCTTTGCTCAGCGGTCCGATTCCGGCTTCCGGCTGTCTCGACACGGCTTCTTGGCCCGTATCTGGGGATCAGCACGGTGCATCCGGTCACACGCTTCCACACTTGTGCCGTCCGCAGTAGCAGTAGCCGCAGCGAGCACGACGACGTCGAGAACGTTCTCGATGTGGTGGTGCCAAAACTCCATCCGGCGCTTCTCGAGAAGGCCGAGGCGCTGAAAAACGAGCTCACGGTCCTCGAGGACAAGATCTCCCACGGCAGCGAGTTCAACGTGGACCAGAACAAGCGCTACGCCCGTCTGACGGCTTTCGTGACCGTCTACGACGAGTTCATCGGCCTGAACGAGAACTACCAGGCGCTCCTCGACATGGTGCACACCGCAGACGGCGACGACGCGTCGCTTGTCGACGAGGCCAAGCTCGAGCTGCAGACCGCGGTGCCCGACCTTGTCAGGATCACAGGCAAGCTCAAGGCCAAGCTCTTGCCGCAGCACCCCTTTGCCGACAAGGCGGCGATCCTGGAGCTGCGTCCCGGTGCAGGCGGCCACGAGGCAAACATCTTCGCCGCAGACCTTCTCTCCATGTACGTCAAATACTGCCAGCTCCACGGCTGGAGACACGAGGTCTTGTCGAAAACAGACCACGTGTCCGGCTCCGGCATCACCGAGGCCGCCCTGGTTGTCCACCACAGCGGCTCCTACGACCGCCTCCGCCACGAGGCCGGCGTCCACCGCGTCCAGCGCGTCCCCTCTACAGAAACAAAGGGCCGTGTCCACACCTCGGCTGCCGGCGTCGTCGTCCTGCCCAAGATGGACGACGACAACGCCGGAGGGAGCGCCCTCCGCACTTTCAAGCCAGACGAGCTCCGAATCGACGTCATGCGTGCCAGCGGAGCCGGCGGCCAGCACGTCAACACGACCGAGTCCGCCGTCAGAATCGTGCATCTCCCAACAGGCATCATTGTCAGCATCCAGGACGAGCGCTCGCAGCACAAAAACAAAGAAAAGGCCCTCACCGTTCTGCGAGCTAAGCTCGCCGAGAAGGAGCTCCGCGAGAAGCAGGAGCGGGAGCGCAGCGCCAGAACGGGCCAGGTCTCTTCCGTCGACAGAAGCGACAAGATCAGAACATACAACTTCCAGCAGAACAGAGTCACCGACCACAGGTGCAATTACACCCTCCACGATCTCGAGGGCTGCATGCAGGGCACCAAGCTCGACCTCGTGATAGACCAGGTTGAGAAGCGGGAGGCCGATGACGCTGCAGAGGAGCTCATCAAAGAACTCGAAACCAAATAGACCAAATAGCCTTGTACATACACATGTAAACTTTAAAAAACTTGAGATTTTCATGTTACGGCCGATCGGCGCGCCCGGCGGGCTTCACGCTCTCTTTCCTTTCCTACTTGGCCCTTGCCGCCCGCAGTTACGAAAGTTGAAGCTCACACTGATTTGCCCTCTGCACTCAGGGTCTGCGTTTCATCAGAGCTCCACCTCCCTCAACACCACCATCATCGATCCCAATCTCCACCCACCTACACAATGACAATTGCCTCTATCCAGGAGGCCGAAAAGAAGGTCGAGCAGAAACACTACTCGCAGGCCGAAGCAATTTACAATGATATTCTCAGCATCGACACGGCCAAAGTCGACTCTGACACGAGATCGCAAACGGAGAAGCTGGTGGACCAGCAGGAGAAAGCCATTCTTGGATTAAGCAAAATCTACTTCATACAGGAAGAAGAGACCAAATTGGTTGATTTGATCAACAGATCCCGTGAAATCATGCGTGGATCGTTCGCCAAGTCGAAAACAGCCAAGATCATCAAGCATTTGTTGGACATCACGGAGAAAACGTACAATTGGAAGAATAAGTCCGAGGAATCCTCAATCGACCTCTCCATCAAGACCACCAAGGAGTGCATTGACTGGTCTATCGAGGAAAAGAGAACGTTCCTCAAACAGTCCTTGCAGATCCGGTTGGCCCTTTTGTACTACAAGAAGCAGCATTACAACGACTCGTTGAACATCATAAATCCGTTGATAAGCGAGTTTAAAAAGTTGGACGACAAGAGCTCTTTGGTCGACGTCCAATTGCTAGAGTCGAAAAACTATTTCCAATTGAAGAATAACGCCAAGTCAAGAGCATCCTTGACAAGCGCAAGAACAAGCGCAAACTCCATCTATTGTCCTTCCACCGTCCAGGCAGAGTTGGACTTGATGAGCGGTATATTGAACGCGCAAGATAAGGACTACAAGACCGCATATTCTTACTTCTACGAAGCTTTTGAAAATTATCAACTACACGAAACCAAAAATGATGAAAAATCCTCTGAGGGAAAGGAAGAAGTAGAGGAAGAAAATAGCAAATCAGTCAGAGTCTTGAAGTACATGCTCCTGTGTAAAATCATGATAGGCAATATCGATGATATAAATACCCTCTTGAAGCAAAAGGCATGCCAACCTTTCATCGGCAAAAAGGACATAGAGGCAATGAAGTCAGTGGCAAGCTCCTACGACAACAGGTCTTTGAAGCATTTGGAAGACTCGTTAAAACTCTACAACAAACAACTATCGCTGGATCCAATCATCAGATCCCACCTATCAGATCTATACGACTCTTTGTTCCAGAAAAATTTGTTGAAATTGATCGAACCATATTCCTGTATAGAAATCAACCATATCTGTGCAATGATCGGATTACCAAAGGACGTCATCGAGTCCAAGTTGAGCAATATGATCTTGGATAAAGTGTTTTATGGAGTATTGGACCAAGGTAACGGATGGCTAATAGTGTACAACGAACCTGTCAAGGATGAATCTTACACTTTCAGCTTGGAAATCATCAAGGAAATGTCAACCGCTGTCGACCTCTTATATGAAAAGGCCTCATCTCTAGATTGATTTTTGGCCGATCATTTAGTTCACTAGTTAGCTAGTATAAGTTCGAAAGTATAGATCCTATAACCATTATATACATATACCGTTGTATAATACAAAAATTAATCAAGCATAAGAATTATACATAAATACCTTCCTTGTTTTCTCCATACAGCAGACAACCAACGTTGGAAAACTTCACCAAGAACGTCTTCAACTCATTTGTGGAGTTCAAAATACTGTAAAGCTTGTATTTCTCATCTGCCAACAGATTGACCAGCTCAACTGCTTGTTGAACAAACTTCTTGCCCTTGCTCTTGTTTTCAACCAATATATCAAATAGTGCATTGAATAGCGTCGGAATGTAAATTCTTCTCAATTCTCTAAAAATCTCCACATCCGAATCCAATATTTCACCATCGTGATAGTCACTGTCCTCATTCACCAAATCAAACAGCCATGATTTGACGATCTTGTCCAACGACTTGATTAGTGCCTGTAAGTGATCGTATGAAACAGACGCCGGATCGTAACTCAACATCAACTTGAATGCCGAGAAAAGATTGTGATACTGTGTAAGTTCCAGAATTTTGTAATTTGGAATATGTTGTATTTGAGATAAATCTGCATTGCTCTCCTTCATATTGGTCAATACCGATGTCTCACATCTATAGTTGTCAATTAGCTGAGGTAACGAAATTGAACTTAAAAATTCAATGGCACTACCAATCTTACCAACAAGTAAAAACCGACGTAATAGAATAATACTTGCGTCGAGACAGTCAAAGATCATACCTGCATCAATGAACCAGTAAACTGTCGAGTATAACTTCTCATCAATCCTGTCGACTTGATAATTTAATTGAATCTCACTATTTGTAGGATAGTACTCTGTGGTTTTATCGAATGCCTTCTCAACTGTTTTCCTCAATATCGGTTCTAGTGGTAATCTCAATGTCCTCATGCCACTAATCTGTGAAAACCTATCAGATGAAGAATACTCAAATTGGAACAACAGCGAGGAGTATATATCAACTACTGCCTCCTCTGTTGGTATAAACGACACATACACAGGAACCAAGTCGTATGATTTGTATAAAATTAACCTCAAAATATAGCACTTGAGTAGCTTTGTATAATCCTGATTGTTTATGAGTTGCTCACCATATATCAACTGTAAGATAATGGCCAAATGTGCCAGTATTCTCAACAAATATGATTCATTGGTTATTTCATTGTCAATGTTATCATCGACTGATAGAAGTTTGTCTAAAGATTGCACCGTGTTTTCCATCAATGTTTTCACATTGTCCGATATGATTGAGCCAATCAACACTCTGATTGAATGTTTACTTTGCTCCTTGATTACTAGGTTTCGATCATTCGAAAGCTTGTTCAAGATATCATCAACTGAATTCGAAACAACAGGAGGCTTCGTCAACTTGGAAATCAAGCTCAATTCTGATCCCATTCCTAAATCTTGATAAAGTTTCATGATCTTCGTGTCCAGCTTATGGGTGAAAATGTTAGAGAGATATAAGTACAATTTTTCCTCCCAATTGGTGGCCAGTTCGTTAGCGGAAATGAAGTCCGAAGATAAGACGCCATAGCATGCCTTTTCATATGGTGAACTATCTAGCTTCGTGCTATTGGCTAGTTGATATATCGTCCTCTTTCTCAAAAGCTTGGACTTGACTCCGGAAGGAACCGTATTGTTGCTAAAATCGTTCAAGTCAATGACAGGGTCGATCCTATCATTCAACCCCGTTAACATAAGTGCAAAATCCCAGTTATTTGTCGCCTCACACAATGCCTTCAAATCATCAAATTCATGAGATAGAAGCAGTTTGTACGCTCTTTTGAAAAAGGCTTCATCCTTCTTCGCATCCCCTGAATCTACTTGGTAGCCTGTTCTTAACGGTGAATCCACATCCAGAGTTTTAACCAAAGTAGGGTCTCTATTGGTCGAGTTGAGTTTCAAAAGAGTGTTGTGCCACTTAGTGTACTGAAGTTCGTTTTCATCATCGGCGTTGATCTCGTCATCTTGTGTAGGGAAATCTAACTTGAATGTATCTGATAGCGTATTCATGCATGTGAATATTTGTAGGAGATCACCATTAGACGATATTACTTTGTCTTGAAGTACTGTGTCAGAAGAATACTCACAAACCCCTTCGAGGTCGACGTCGGTTTTCTGGACAGATTGCGATAGGTCTTTGTTGAACTTAACATCAAGCAGCGATTCTAAAATTGTCCAAAACTTACACTCAAGAATCCAATTCGAGATGAGTTCGACCTGCGAAGGATCCGTATCGTACAATGACATAAGCTTCTTGTATGTGATCACCTTGAATCCCAACGCAATCGATCTCAAATCACTAGCCCCAAACTCAATCCTAAAACTTTTCAAAACTTTGGCGAAACTCGAATGAATGCTGTCATCTTCGATGGTCACGTCAATGTCGCTTACGTCCACACTGGTCTCCATCGTATCTATTGCTGGACCCGGAAATAACGGTTTCAGTGTTGTTTTCAGTTTCAGAGTGGGCTCCTCTCTGCTACTCTTCCACTTTCCCTCGTGTTTCCTTTAAAGATGCTCAGACTTCCCATCAAGGCTGTCCATGTAAGGCCGAAAAACGTAACAAATTGTCTCGCACCTCCGTGCACCTCGTGTCCCAGGTCAGCGAGGCGCTTCACCTCTGCGTTGTCGCTTTTGTATCAGAATGATTAACCAGGGAGAAGAGCAGGATCGGAGCTGTGCAATTGGCGTGGTTGTAATCGTGGAAGTCAAGACAATATAGGAAAAAGGGACCAGAAGCTTCAAGAAAGTACAATGGTAGAAGTGTCGCTTACTGTGGGGAAATTGGATGCATCGTTGGCACTTTTGTTGACAAAGGATCACCATCTCATTGAGTTTCCGACTATATTGTTGCCCGATGGAATATCCACCGGCTCAATTGTGAAGATAACGTGCGACAGAGACCTGGAAAAGGAGCAAGAGGAAAAGAAGGCGTTTAATGCGTTGCAGGAGGAGATTTTCGAGATATTCGGCAAACACGAACCGCAGAACCCGGTTTTGAAGATCGTGAATATAACCCAGACTTCGTGTGTTTTAGAATGGGAGCCGTTGAACCTAGGTACTGCAGAATTGAAGGAGCTGACGCTATACAAAAACGGCTCCAAGCTGGGACCAATAAAAAACCCATTCCAGAAGAAGAATATCAAATTTAGTGGTTTGCCAATTGACACCCCTTACAAATTCCAGTTGAAGCTGGAGACGTCATCTGGTATCTATTATTCCAATTTGGTCGAATTAAGGACTCACAAGATGACAGACTTGTCTGGTATCACCCTCTGCATTGGAGACATAGACTTTAGCGAAGAAAAGTTCAGCTTGAATGACATCGAGGACGCTATCAAGGCCATAAACGCCAAGCCATTTTCAAATCAAGTCAAAGTTGACACCACACAGTTCATTTGCACTAAAGACACAGGTATTGAGTATCAGAAGGCGAAGAATATGAACATTCCAATCATTAGACCAGAGTGGATTAAGGCATGTCAGTTGGAGAGAAGGATTGTTGGTGTGAACAAGTTCTATCTGGATACAGAGAATCCAATTTGGAAGACAAAGGACTTCTGGGCGATAAGCAATGACGAAATCCCAATTACTGGAGAGGCAACGCAGCCTGCTGTTGCAGCCAACAGCGCTACTGTTGAGGAAGATTTGACTGTTCCAAACATCACAATTGACCCAGAGTCCGAGGCAGAGGTGACAATTACAGACCCAACTTCTGAATCCGCTAATACCAATGATGTTGCTGAGGTTGATAACGAAGCTAATAATGAAGAGAAGAAGATAAATGAGAGCGAACCTGAACCTGAGTCAAAAATAGAGGAGGAAGCTGTGCCTGAGGAAAACCCAACGGAAGAGGTAGAGGTAGCTGCAGCAGTAGCAGCACCTGTTGAGACGCCTGAAGAGCCAATTGAAAAGGTTGTGGAAGTAGAAAAAGCTGCTGCAACACCTGAACCAGTAGTAACAGGGGATGAAACTCCAGAGGTCGCCGAAGAGGTTGCCGAAGAGGAGCCAGAACAAAAAGTGCCAGTAGATGAAAATAAAGAAGGAGAAGGAGAAGTTAAGCAGGATGTTAGTGAAGCTGCAGAACCTAGTATAGCAATTGAAGAACCTACAGAGGAGGTGGAAAGCACGTTGATCAACTCCTTCCCAGCCACAGCAGTAGGAACTGCTGAGCCTAGCGCAGCTGAAAACGGCTCGGAGCTTGTGCCAGAGTCTGTGACTCCAGACACGCCTGCTATTACTACTCCTGAAGAACCAGAGATACAAGTGGCCGAAACGGAGGATGTCGAAGCAGAGAAGCAGGAAGACAAAGAGAACGGTGTCGAAAAGACCCAAGCCGAGAAGAAGAGCACACCTAGCTCTAAAGGCAGCAGCAAAAAGAAGGGCAAGAAGAAGGGCCGGAAATAGTCCGATATAACTTATTAGATTTGTAATACTTTTGTATTAGCGTACGAATAGTAACAGTATACGATAAGAAGCATTTTTCCCTGTTGCACATGTGTTTTCGCTGGCTAAGGTTCTTTTTCTATGGATGTTACATAAATGGGTAAATACATACGAACGTCGAGAGGTGTGGCTAACTGTCACCAAAAAGCCTTCTCACTCTTCTCAAAACGGAGTCCTTTTCTGGGTCATATGGGTGGTCCTTCGAAGGGATCTCAAGGATGGCAGGGAATGGCGCAGTGAAAGAGTCAACCTCGAGTCTGATCACGTCTGCAAGATGCTGATTTATGAGCAAGATTGCAATGTCGTCTCTGGTTGTGAATTCTTCAAACTTGGCAAGTAGCTCCTCGCTCTTTGTGTCGTCCGTGCATATCTGGAAGTTTCTCTCTTTGCCCGGCTCGTTGGTTACCTGGCCAATACCGGCCAAGAGCATTCCTGTAATTGTGTCTTCATCGCCCATGCATGCTAGTATCGTCCTGTTCTTGGCAGCTTCGGAGGCCATTGCGTGCTTATATGCTCTTGTGTTTGCGTCTAAACTCTATACGTAAGTCTGAAACCCTCCGCCTTCCCACTCCCCTAATTGACGAGATCCGCAGATAACGATAAGTCTGGCTTCTCCAGCAAGCCGGCCACCCAGCCGGGGCGCCAGACAGGAAGGCAGCCACTGTGAGACTCGTGAGCATGTTTCGAGCACCCGCTTTTCGGGCGGTGCGCGTAGGGGAGGTCTACGGGGGAGTTAAGAAACGACAAAAGAAAGGGAAAGAGGAGAGTTACTAGTGGTACCGGAGGCATTAGGCAGCAGAGAATCGTTGGAAAAAGTACCAGACGACTGAGAGAAAACAGGTTGTGAAGGAAACAAAATGCTACGTCTTGGAAGTGTGGCTAAGTCGGCAAACATAAATAAATGGCACATGTTCGGTCTTACGGACCTGAAAAATCTGAATGTGAAGGTGAACGGTTGGAGCCAGAAGAGAAGGATGCACACGAGTGGTGTCAGAATGGCTGGTCACTCGAAATGGGCGAACATCAAGCACAAGAAGGCTGCGAACGACGCAGCGAAGGCGGCTGCGTCGTTTCGGATGTCCCGGCAGATCCAGGTGTTGGCAAAGATGGGCGGATCTGACTTAAACCAAAACATCATGTTGGCAAATGCGATCGACAAGGCCAGGGGGATGTGCATTCCGAAGAAGGTGATTGACAGTGCCATTAAGAGGGGTACGGGCGAGTTGAAGAGCACGGACAAGATGGAGACTGTTGTCTACGAAGGGCTTGGGCCCGGGGGAGTTGCGATCGTCATCGAGGCGATCACAGACAACAAGAACCGGACGATTGGGTACATCAGACCGTGTTTCAACAAGTTCAATTTAAACATGACTCCGACGCTGTACATGTTTGAGAAGAAGGGTGTGATACTAATTGATGCCAAGGAGTTGACGAGCGACGACCTCTTTGACGAGTTGTTGGAGCTCGGGTGTGAGGATATCAACGACATTGAGTGTTCGAACGAGTCCGAGCTGCTAAGCGAGAAGAAGGATGGGAACATTATTGAGCTGATCACGGATGCGAAAGAGTTTGGTAAGATCGCCAACGAGTTGAAGGACAAGTACCGGATCAAGGAGATGAACATCGAGTACCTGCCGAACGAGGAGACGCTGGTGGAGATCTCTGATCCGGACACTCGGGCGAGCTACGAGAAGTTCATGGGTCTGCTCGACAGCATTGAGGACATCTCGCAGGTGTTTACGAATCTGAAGGAGACGGAGGAGTAGGCGGCATGTGCTGCCGAGTCTTGTAAATATGTTTATATATCTAGATTACCTACGTTAAGTGGGAAGATGAGTGGAAGCTCGAGAAAAAAAACACAAACATTGATTTTCGTTGTTGATATATAAATTTTTTCTTTTTAAATAAGACAGATTAGAGTTGATCTTAAGAAAATGGGTGGGCAAGAAGAACTAAAACAGAAAGAGAAGAAAGAAGTCCAATAAGTGGGGAAGAAAAGAAATAGAATAATAGTAGTAATGTCAAATGGGGGGCCGAATGTTCATTAAGAGTGACTCGACTCGACTTGTCTATTCCTTCTTAGCCAAGGCTTCTTCCAACTTGTCGTCGAACTGTGGGATTTCTCTGCCCAGCTTCAAGGTTCTGTCGGTGGTCAACTTCTTGAAACTGAAGTAGGTTGCAGAGCAAACGACCACAAAACATGCGGCGTACAATGGGTATAACTCAGGTGGGACCTTGAAAAGGGATGCGTTCTTCTGTGGTAGAGTGTGGGGGTGTCGGGGTGTCTTTCGACGGGGGAATGTTAGTACTTCGAAAAATCAACAAAGGAAGGGTAGGAGGGGGGCAGAAGACAGTTTTGCACCACGAGTCGACGGCTGCCTGTGCCAATGCACTTTTCGAGGCAGTCCGATACCTGTGTTCTTCTGCGGACCGGCATTCTCGACCGGTCAGGCCGGGGTCGGGAGGTTGGGAGTACGTACCGCAGAGTTCATTCTTGGGTAGGTGGCTCTCATTGTATGTGTTTGTGTGTGTGTGGGAGGACGGTCTAGGAAGGCAGCGAGGAAGGCAGGACGACGCTGACGCAGACGCAGAGCCGATACCCGAGAGCCAGAGTGTTGCAGATGAAGATGGTGATCACGTAGAGTTCGCCCCATCTGCCTCTGCCTCTGGCCGGCTGGCCTGCCTGGCCGCTCTCGCTGGCGAGTGGGCCCGCCTCTGCCAATGGGCGCCCACACTAAACAAGCTTATATGGCCCCATTTGCAGCGGCAGCGTGGTGTGCAGGGCGTTACGTAAGCACTTACTGCTGACGAAGGGCGTAGGTGACGCGGGGCAACCGGGGCTGGCCAATCAGAGGCCCGGAGAGCCAAAAAGGAGAGAGCGCCGAAAGAGGTAAGAAAAAGGGGAAAGGGCTATAGTGCCCGTGCATGGGGGTGGCAGCATTTCATGGGGATTGTCGCAGCGCGACATTTACATTTGTTGTGGTCCGCTTGCGTCTATCGATCCTTTTCGACTCCGCTCCCACCGCCAGTCGCCCTTTTTCTCGACACAGAGCGAGAGAGCGAAAGAGTGCTCAGCGGTCCAGTGTGGCACACCGAAGAGAAGAGAGAAGGAGACGGCCTGGTGACGGACAGCGTGCTCAGCTGGATTGGGCACACTTGAATCAGAGGCACCGTCGCCGTCGTCTTCAGCAGCACCCCAGTCCGACACACACAGCTCCGTTCTGTGCACCAGGGCCCCTTTTTCCGCCGCTCACCCCTCGTCCTCTGCCTGCCCCCCCGGTCAGTCCTCTCTGCGTTGCGGAATACCCACTTTTCTAATCATTGAACCACTGCAACAGTAAAAAGAATTAAATACAGAAAAAGAATTAAGCAAAAGTAAGATCACAAGATGCAAAACAAGTCTTTTCCAAAAGTACAGTCCGCCCAGGGCTCTTACAACAACAACGGCAGCAGCGGCAACCAGAACAGCCCCAACGCCATCCTCTCGCCGACCGAGTATGACGCCGCCAACAAACACATGAAGGACCGGTTCATCTACGCGTTGGCTAACTCCCTCGGCACAAAGATTACCGTCACCACCACCAGCTCCAACAAGATCACCGGTATCCTCCAATCCATTTCCGACGTCAATGACTCGATCCCCTCTCTCATCCTCAAGTATCCAACCAGAGCGGGCCATGTCTACGACGACGAATTCTTGATGATACCCGAGTCCTCCATCTCGATGATTGCCTGCGAAAACCTCGACTTCACCCCAAAGGCGTCCCTCTCCTCTGCGTCTGCCGCCGCTTCGGTGGCCTCGGTCTGCTCTTCTTCCTCGTCCTCCTCCGCACACAACCACTCCGCGGCTCGGAGAGGCTTCAGGATTGACACAGACATCTCTAGCAACGACACATACAAGGAGCGGGAGCGGGAGCGGGACCTCCAGAAGTGGATTCCGGAAGAGGACGACTCAACCGGCCTCGGCGCAGCCTTGGAGGAGGAGAAGTTCTCCGACGCCAACAAGTGGGACCAGTTCAAAACTAACAAGGATAAGTTTGGCATCGACGCCAAGTTCGACGAAAACGACTACACCGTCAAGCTGAACGTCTCCAACCCGAAATTCAAGGAGAGAATGAAGTTTGCCGAAACAGTCTCCAGGGAAATCCTGTCCCAGAGCTCGAATGGTAACCTGCACATCGCCGAAGAAAGAGGGAAGTTAGTGGATGCAGAGAACATTGACGAAGAGGATAAATACTCCGGCGTGCTGAGAGACAACGCAGAGTCGGAGAAGAAGTTGATGAACATGTTGAAAACCAGCAACAAACAAGACTCTTCCTCCAAACCCCCTGCTCCTGCCGCCATTGCCGCCGCCGCTGCTGCAACTGCTGCAGCCACCACCACTACAGTTCCGTCCACCAAATCGTTTGCTCAAACCCAGAAAGACGTTTCTTCCACAGCAGGTGCCAAACGTTTGCCACAGGTACCCGTGACCACGACGACTCCGGCTGCTACTACTTCCTCCACTGCAGCAATCCCTGTCAGGCTTCCGGAGAAACCAGCAACCGCCCAACAATCCAAGGATGCATCGAAAAAATCATCAAACAACGAACCTGCACCATCTACAAAGAAGAGTACAACGGTACCGAACAAGCCAGCTGCCACTCCAGCAACGTCGATTCCATATGCTCCTTCTGCTTCGTCCGCTACATCACCCATCTCGGCTACCTCGGCCACTTCAACTACATTCACCGCAACTCCTGCAACTTCAACCAATCAGCATGTGCAGAAATCCCAAATCCAACCTCAACAACAAGCTACTCAGACACAGCAGCCTTCACCGCAGAATGCAACTGTTTCTTCGAAGCAAAAATCCCCACAACTTCAGAAACAGAGCTTTTCCAACCACATCCCAGATCAAAACCAAAACCAACATCAGCATCAACCTCATCAACAACCACACCAACAGCATCAGCATCAACAACCACACCAGCATCAACAAGGTATTCCTCAACAACTGCCACCGCAAATGCAGCAGCAGCAGCAACCTCAGCATATGATGAGAAACCAACAATTTGGGTATCAACCTCGTAATAACATAGGAAATCAACAACAATATGGATCACCTTCGATGCAGTACAGAAACCACCACAACGGTGCAAATCATAGCAGTAATCAATACAACCAAAACTACGCCAACAACAACAATGGTAACACCAACGCTACTCAAAGGATGAAGAAGGCATCGCCACAATTCCTCTTCTCTCATCGCCCTAGTGATAAGGCTCCAAAGGGCTCAGTATTGAAAGACAGATTCAATATCCTCCTTTCGGCAAAGAAAGAATATACATCCAACAGTAAAAACGTTACCATTGACATAATACCTATGGTGCCAAGCTTCCACACTTCACCAAGTTGGCCCGAAACGACAAGTGAGTCTTACTCCGAAATATTCACAAAGGAGAACAATTCTCATTCGAACATGCACATGCAACAATCTGTATACATGCACCCACAGGCTTACCCTCAGAATCACCAGCAAGCTTACATGGGTTTCCAAGTTCAACCTCCGTACTACTTTCCTATAGTTCCATCATATCCAGTTTACCTGCCTAATGTGGCCTTTCCTATGATGGGGGGCAACCAAGGTATGGATAAAGTATATCCAAATCATGCCAGACATGGTAATAATTACTAATCCTATCCTTCACAACATATATTTCTCTAATATGTATCATTTATGTCATCATTTTTATAAAATAACATTTTTCGTAAAAAAAAGTAGTACACTCGTTTGAGAAAAAAATAAGTTGCCGTCAGCATGAATCTGGAAATTTGTTGGAAAAAAATTTACTATTTTCATTTCGAATGATACCGTATCTCAAGAAATTTATCTATAAAATCAATTTTAGGAGCATTCTTTTTAAATAGCCGCATCACCTGAATTGAAGTATGACAGAAGATTCTACCCTATACAGAACATTGGGTCCAATCTATATATCTTCTATCCAGCCATTACTGGACAATGAAAATCTACACCAAAAATATAAAATCAAAACCATCATCTCGGTAACGAAGTCTGACATACCCCTAACATACACGAAGGAGCCATATGTGCACCTTCAGATTTCTGTTGATGATTTGCCCACTGAGATAATACTTCCTTTCATACCCAAAGTCAACCAACTCATTTTGAAAACCATTTACAAGTCATTATCTAAAGATGTCCTTGATAGGTCCCTTATCGAGGAGAACGAAGTACAGAAGCCGTCCTTGTCCGGTGATGCAGTTTTGATTCATTGCCAGTCAGGAGTATCAAGAAGTGTAACTTTTGCCTGTGCTTATCTCATGAACAGACACAATCTTTCACTCACTCATGCGTTGCATGCAATTAGACGAAATAATCCAAACCATACGTTCCAGCCTAACGAAGGATTCATGGAGCAGCTTGAGATTTATAAAGAAAGCGGATGGTGTGTCGATGTCAGTAAATTACGGAAGATTTCGCCTCGTTGGAGAGCATATCGCATGGAACATATCATAACGTCAATGATACATAGCGGAACAACTGCTGACGATGGAAAAGATAACAATTTTAGCACGATTGAAAACTCAACTGAAAAAGATGCCAATTGGTTTGGCTTCAAATGTGCCAAATGTAGATCACTTCTAGCGAGTAGTGAAGTGTACATTCCACACTCACCTCCATTTGAGAAAGATGACAAGCAGATGTATTTTATCAAGAATGCATTCAGGAGTAAAAGAGTAGTCAACGTTCAAAGAGGTCATAATGAGTGCACTCTTATATTTACGGAGCCTCTTCTCTGGATGCGTAATAAATTGGTCAATGAAGATAGCTCCAACGCAGTAGATGCTGATATGAGAAATGAAGACCATGAGGCTCTAGAAGGAAGATTAGATTGTTACAAATGTGGGGCAAAAGTTGGAGGGTGGAATTGGAAAGGTGGAAGGTGTAGCTGTGGAAAGTGGATGGTTCCAGCAATAAATCTACTTAAATCAAAGGTGATTCAAACGGATCGGAATAATAAAATGATTTTGCCTAACGATGATAGAGCAGTATGAAAGATAGGATAGCTTGTATAAAGTAGGTCTGCTATCTTTTCTCCAACCACGGTAGTTGATTCAAATCAAATAAGGTATATTTATTCGAAAAGATATTAAACTATAGATCAAGCAAAAAAGCTTTATAACTTACACAGGAAAAGCAACCTCTATTCCAACGTCATATCAAAATCAGATCCGTGAACATCGTTATCGACCGAAGTATTCCCTGTTGTTTGATTTCCAATGCTAGAGTTGATTGTAGTAGGAGTTGTCAAATTTGCAGAGTTTGTGTAACCTGTATTAATAATTCTCCTCACAGAATTACTAGATCCTCTTGTATGAGCACTTTCAAGGATAGAGACACCTCTTGAAGGGTAGGGCTTTCCAACTTGTCCCTCTATTATACTATGATCTTCTTGATAATCTTCATACGCCATGAAATACTGCTCTTCTCCTTCCAGAAATCTTCTCCCAGCAGTCCCAATGGGTATTCCTGCCCCTGCTTCTGCATCTTCGTGGAAACTACTATGTAGGAGAATTCTCGAAACATTTTCCAGGATTTCATTTCTATTGTTATCACTAATTAAATGGCTGTGATCTTCCTCGTCATCATCGTCTTGCAAGTCCACAATGGCATGGTCTCCAATTTCATAATCTTCGTCCTCAACATCATCATCTTCTTCTTCTTCTTCTTCTCCATTGTCAAAAAAATGGTCTTCTGTTATATAAGCATGATCAACCACGTCGTGCATTTCTTCTTCATCGTCATAATAATTGTCATTTCCTCTGTTAATGCTAACACTACTGTAGTTTCCGTGACTGCTATCATAATTACTTATATCAGCATCTAGATCTCTTTCAGGAAGAAGCCTTTCATCTCCAGATGTATTCCCATAAATCACCTGATTCCCTAAATTATTTTCATGACTGGCTCTAGAGTTTCCATTATCGTTAAAACTGTCTCCTTCATTTTCGTTTCTACGCATTTGGCCATAGTTTTCGGTCATCAAATCAGTGGCATCCCGTGAAGCGTTATTTCGAGCTGCAGTCTGACCTTCACCTTGTTGACTCTCGTATGAATTCAGTAGTATTTCTTCCATATCGTTACTGGCACCATTGATATCGTTCTGTAATTCCAAATTTACATCCTCGTTATCTTCTTCTATCTCTTCAATTTCATCATTTGCTTCCTCAAGCATCTGAGCCATTGTTTTGTCTAATCCCAGGGGTGTCAACCATGTATATCCCCATATTTCATTTTCTTTGAGCTTTTGTAACTGGCAGCCTAGTTCGAGTCCCAATTGCTCAATTCCTTCGAATGCATTTTCTTGCCGATAAGTGTGAGTGCAAGACTTTTTTGAGTTCTTGAGTAGTGACAACGCATTCTTTGAAGCATTGTTCAGAAATAAAGGTGCTGATCTGATCGGGGTGTAGAACGAAAGTGGGGGGAACTCTGATTTTCTTCCTCTAATATTTACATTGGGGTTGAGTGCGTTTGATGTAGAAAAGTAAGATGAGTTAGAGTTATCATTTCTTGTGCTTACCTGTAAGCGACCCTCTGAGGGAGCTTGCATCCAACTCGTTCGGATATCGGAAGGTATAATGTTTGGCAAGTACATTTTCAATGCTGTTGGAAATGCTGATGTTATCGCAAATTGTTACTGGAGTACCAGGAGCAATCGAAATACAATGGGGACAAGTGAAGTTGATATTTTCCATGCTGCCTCGTTTTTTTGTTTATCGCCAGAAAACGTGTACCTTTATTTTTCATGTTTCACTTTTCATAGTAGAATTGTTTTTATTGTCTAACGCTGTTAATGAATCATATGTGTGTGTTTATATTTGGTTGATACAAAAAGTAGAATAATAAAAGATAGAGAGAAAAATATGGTAAATATATACAAGCGTTTTACCAACGAAAAGGTACTCATTCAAGTGGTCGTTCCTCGGATGTGCCAAAGAAACGGTCCCATTGGCCTTCTTTATGTATCATGGCCAACGCTAAAACGACAGGCAATTGCCAAATCGAGCTCCAGAATGTCTTTTTCGCCCATACGTTAGCCATATCTATCTCGCCCTTGGTTGGACCGCCGTGTTCCAACACATTCTTGGAATAGTTGTGACGCTGTTGCAACCAGAACTTGAAGGCGTTATAAGTCATCCATGCATTGAGTATTGACGAATCAACTGCAAAGAAAATATCACAGACATTGTAATACACCATTGCAAAGCAGATTGGGAACATTGCTATCGAATATCTCAGTGCTACTCTTGCATTTAAGTTTGGATTGACAAATGCAGTCATGACATAACCTGCACGTTTATATTCTGCTTTGATGTTGTGACTCAAACTATTAAAATGAGGAAATTGCCATGCATATAGAAGTAAAGCCAAACACCATGCACCTGGGTCGGTAAGCGAAGAGCATGCGGCCCAACCCATTAGTGGGGGAATGGCGCCGACAATTGCACCAACCCAGGTGTTGAGGATGGATTTACGCTTTAACGACGTGTAAAACCAACTGTAGAGTACTATGTTTGCAGCAGCTAAAGCAGCAACTGTTGGGTTCACACCAAAGTAAAGGATGGCACATCCTACTGTACCTGTTAAGGCTGCGAATCCAAAAGCTTCGTTTGGTTTGACCAACCCGGTCACAACTGGTCTGGTTGAGGTACGTACCATTTGAGAATCGAAATTTGGCTCCCGTCCCATATTAATGGCGTTAGCAGCACCAGATGTCATCAAAGTACCTACTGTGAGGTACAAGAATTTGCTCACGTCGACAGCATTTGGTGCAAGAGTATAAGAGCAAATTGATGAGAGCATGATTAGGAAAGTCAAGTGGGGTTTCGTTAACGTCATGTAAGGGTTCACTAACTGTTTCAGAGTTTTAGGTTCGCCCTGCATGTATTGCTCGAGAATAGATCTATCATTCTTCTTCTGGCTCTTAGCTTTAATCTCAAAAGGGATATGAGACTTAGCCGTACAGAGTGTGCCATCTCTGGTATTATTTGTTGATGGTTCGGCTGGTGGATGGCATATACCAGATACAGCATCTAAAGGAGATTTCTTTTCAATTGCTCTGTTGTTTTCAGACGTGCTCAAGGGCGTCGAGTAGATCGATCTTGTACTGGAATGTTTTAGTAAAGTTGGTGCTGATATTCTGTAGTTGGGGGTGAATCTTAAGGAGGAAGAAGAGCTACGCCCGACAAAATTGAGAGTGGACTGATTGACGGTGTTGTTCGAGTAATAGATATTCGTGAACTCCGATAATGGTGTGAATATCGCAGATGCTGGTGATGCAGATGGCGTGGATGCATAGAGTCTCACCGAGGAGAAGAATGGGATTTTCGAGAACTGCGGCTTACTGATCATAGTTATGTGATATGTAATTTGCAGTGTATGATTTATAACGATTTGTGTAATTGTAAAGAATTTTCAGACTGATAGTACAGACGCATGTGCAGAATAACAATGACGGTATTCAAACTGGGAATGGAGATGGCAATAATGGAAATGAGAAAATCTATATACAGTATGCCGATACTGTGTAAGTGAGGAAGGTGGTAGCAGAATCAAATGGACTAGAGCAACAGCAAGTGTTGGGTCAACGGATCAATAGGTTTTTGATTTCGTAGAATAAGGTGCTTGGATTCTTTTTTTCTCCTGGAAACGTTGTCAGTGAACAGCAATATGGTATCTCACCATAAACAATTCCTCCTGTCGAAGATACACAGAAATCAGACAAACAATGCTATCTTTGAGCTCAGGCTTCTCTTCTTCGGCTGGCTCACCCTCAAAGAGTCCGAAGATCTTTTCCAATCAGGAAGATACGAGATGATATGATATGATGTCTCTCTGCGAGAGCAGATTCATTCCCCGAAGAGGAGAAAAAGAATGGAGAGACGCGAGCTCCGGGTAAATCAGTCCGAGTGATAGGAATACATAAAGGACATAGGGGACATAGAGGATGGATACATGTTACTGATATGTAATGGTTATTAGTGGGTCTACGTGCTACACAGGAGAGATAGAAGAAGTTGCTAGGTTTGGGCCGGTTCGTCGTTACTGTTGCTTTCCGTCCTTGACGTTTTTGGAGGAGGAGGGGGTTTCCTTGTCGCCGGCACCGGTGTTGCTGGATGGGGCTGCTTCTGCGTCGGCGCCCTCCTTGGCGGCAATTTCCTCCATGGGCTCCTCCGTGCTGGCAGCTTCGTTTCTCTTTCTGTTTTCGATCTTGTTGCTTATCAGGTCGTGGAAGGCGATGATCGATCTCACCAAACTGCTCACGTACAAGATCATCAACTCATCGTTGGTCTTCACGTTGAATGCAGTGGCCAATCTCTTTTCGTGGGAATATATCTGGGCATCGACCTGGTTGGCATTGCCCGTCTGGACGTCTGTGATCTGTGAGATGTTAGGTAGGAGGTTAAAGATATCCTGGAGCTTGCCGAGAATCGTGCTGTTGATAGGCAGCTCGCCCGAGATGAGCTTGCCCAGGTATTTGACGATGTTGGAGAGTCTTTCGTTGAGCGACTTTAGGGACTTGAAGTTGTTTGAAAGGGCGATGGTCAAATTTCCCCGGTTCTCGTCCCGGATGTCCCGCAAGAGATGCTCGACACCGATCTCCTCGGCCTCCTCGGCCTCAATGATCGACGGATAGTGCAAGAAGGTCTTTTCGCTCGCAGAGCCGTCCTCCTTGATCTCCTCGATGGCCATGTAGCAGTCTGTTGGGATGTCGATCTTGTCCGTAGAGTTCACGTCGACAATCAGCAAGAGCGGGTTAGGCGTGAACGTCTTGAACACCTCGTTGATCCGCAAGTCGTTCTGCCTCAACTTTGGGCCCGAATGGTACCATCCAATCAACTTCTCCTTCGCATTGATCTTCTTGAACATCTCCATCATCGAGTCTATGTAGTTGTGGTCCAAGAACCAGATGTTCGGGTTGCTCTCGTCCTCCTCGTACGGTATCGCAAACGAGTTCGACACCCGTACGGTGCTGTGGTCTGAGTTATCGCCGAGAATGACCCCCACAACCCTCTTCTTGCTCGATACCACCGAGCTCTCTGACGACCTCACGATTCTCTCGTAGTGATCTACTACCGAGAGAAGCACTAATGGCGCAATGGACACTGTTTTCGACTCTGCAGATACCATTCTGTTCCTGCTTCTGTCTGTCTGTCTGTATTTCTGTCTGCGCTGCACTTTTCTGTGCTGTTCTGTGCTATTACTGCTGCTGCAATACTGCCCTCTGCTACCCTCTGACCGTCTAACCACCTCTCGTCGGACACGATTTGCCTTCCTTGTCTGTGCTCAGCTCGCTTTCGCAGAGCTCTCTCGCTTTCCCACAAGACCGCGCTGCCGTTTTTTCGCCTTGTCCCTCTTTCTCCCTCCTTGTTGGCCCTTCTTGGCCTGCTCTAGTCCCTCTCTTTTTCTCTGCTACGTGTCTTGGGCTGTCCCCGATGTCCAATGGCAGCAGAAATAGAACGAAATGTCGTTTGCTTGACGTCGCTTCTCCGGAGAGCCGTGCAGGCCGCTCAGCTTAACTGTGTCTTCTCTTCCCCATGTGTTTAGAAGCAATCTTAATCCATCTTTCTTCACTTCGGACCTCCGTATTCCCTCTTCCGTCCTCATGGCGTCTATCCTTCCGTATGTATCCACCCTCTCCACCTACGCTGTCTCTGTGACCCCCCAAAACCTGTCATCCCGTCCCCTCCCTGTTCATCTCCGTGCCTGGGTCGATCGGCCCAATTTCCTCGATCATGTTCCGGAGAGAAAAACCACCTTTGTTTTCCCTTTTCGGTCCTCCTTCTTGTATCTTTTCCTTTTTCACATGTAAACTCTATGTCTCCGTGCTCCATGTACGACGTATAAATACACCATTTCCGGCACACGACCCTTAAACCCCCCGCCAAACATCCCTCATCCGATTCTTCACAAAATGCTCTCCCGTATCGTCCGGGCTGGCCCACGTTGCTACTCCTATTCTCCCAACACCAAGATGTTCTTTGTGAAAAATGCTCCTCTGCGTTCGGCGTACTCGACATCTCAGTCTCAGCAGCACTCAGCAAAGCAGAAGATACCGACGACACTGTCCAAGCGGAGAAGGCCCTTGAGAGCATTCGTTCTCATCACGTTGGGTGCTCTCTTCCTCGTTTCTATCAGAGACTACCAGGAGACAGCAGCTGGAATCAGCGAAAAGGAGCTCGTCAGACCAACCTCCTGGCCGCTTTATCTATACTCTTATCTCCCATTGAACACCCTTTCTCGCCTCTGGGGAAGCTTCAACAGCGTTACGTTGCCCGGGCCATTGCGTGTGCCAGGCTTCAAGCTGTACTCTTTCCTCTTTGGCGTTAACTTGGACGAAATGCAAGACCCGGACTTGACACACTACAGGAACTTGGGTGAGTTTTTCTACCGAGAAATCAAGCCTCAAGCCCGGCCTATAGACCCTACGGCTTTGGTGGCTTCTCCCTCCGACGGAAGGGTGTTGAAGTTTGGTAGAGTGAACCCCGATGGTGGAATCGAGCAGGTCAAAGGTATGACCTACAAGTTAGAAGCTCTACTCGGGGCATCCGAGTCGCAGCAGACAGCCCACTCGATGTCGCTGAACTATGAAAATGAGGCACATAGAGAGCTCCATGAGGCTCATATAAGCGATGATATCTTCTTATCTCATCTCCGGAACAACACGAATCACGATTGCACTGCTCGGGTCGATGATCTGGATCAGCAGTCTTTGGTCACTTTCTCTCAACAGGGTGAAAAGTCCAATTTTCATCCTTCTACTTCTCAAGTACTGAACGCATCAATAGCCTTAACTCCAACCACAAAGGATACAGACATGTTCTACGCCGTCATATACCTTGCGCCTGGTGATTATCATCGTTTCCACTCTCCTGTGACTTGGGTCACTACACTTCGTCGTCACTTTGTTGGTGAGCTTTATTCGGTGGCTCCCTATTTCCAGAAAGCCTTCAACAACCTCTTCATTCTCAACGAACGTGTCGCGTTGTTAGGATACTGGAAATACGGCTTTTTTAGCATGACCCCAGTCGGGGCAACCAACGTTGGATCGATCAAAATCAACTTTGATAAAGACTTGGTCACAAATACAACCAAGCTAAACGGTGAAAGATTAAAGAAAAATACTTGTTATGAGGCCCATTATTCAAATGCCTCTTCACTTTTGAAAGGTGAACCTCTGGTCAAAGGCCAAGAAATGGGTGGTTTCATGCTCGGCTCAACTGTTGTCTTGGTCTTCGAAGCTCCAAAAGACTTCAAATTCACTTTACAAGAAAACCAATATGTCAAAATGGGTCAATGTATAGGTGAATTGAACGACTGAAAGTTTTTTCTCACTTCGCTTTTCTTCCTGTTCTATAGCATAAATATACCTATTAAATTATCTAGATTTTATCCCATTTCTGTATCATAATTACTAATCATCTAACTAAATATCTAAATAAATAGAAAAGAAGTTACTCGTGCTTGGAAAATAACTCCTTCTTCAACTTCTCAATGAACTCAATGTTCAGATAGTTCAATCCTCTAGATACATCATTGTTGGAGAAATTATCCTCCTTATCATCCAGGCTGAAATAATTGTCAAGGTTATTATCACTCCCTCCAAGAAACTTCTTGTTTCTTCTTTTGTTCCGTCTGGAAGTCTCCTTATCATCGTTTAGCAAAATAAAACTGTCAACAAAATTGAAAATCAGTTTCAGGTTCATCAATTTATCTTCATCCAGTAGAGCTTTGTCCATAATGATCCTCTCAATCTCAAATTTAAAGTCAAAAACAGTTGAACTCATTGAACAAACGTTACTATTTGATTTGATCGAATCAAATAAAATATCCTTTTCAAAGTTCTGCAGTCTGCTAAATATCTTTAGTGATCTCAAGGAATCAATTCCTAATATTGGCTTGTTTCTGATCTCATGATTTTCATCCATGTCAACCAACTCGAGGAAGTCTAGTTTCAGTGTTTTATAGCTTGTCCGCTTATCAACGTATAGAGTCAAATTCTTTCTGAAGTTATCATTTGCACTAGCAGATGATCTAACTAAATCAAATTCCACGGGGAAGTAACTATTTTTCGAGTTGACACTAATTTTGTGAATAAAGTTCAAATCGGGTAGTAAGCAAGGAGAAGGAATCCTGATTGTCGTCTTGTTCTTCAATACAACATCAACATCAACTTTCACTGGGTTTTCACTATAAACTTCTCTCACCACAAGACATCGATTTTCAACCGCTAGAGCCCAAAAATGGCGTAATGCTTGTAAATGAAGATCATTCAATTCACTTGAGGATTTTCCCTCTGCGTCACATAATGCCTCGTAATTGTTAGACCCAAACATTGGATAGATTGATGTAATCAACGCAGCAATTGCAAAGTTATCGTTAGTATTAAAGGCCTGTTGACCACCACCGAGGAACAAAAATCCAAGTGACATATTGGTGGCCATATAGTTTCCATATTTGGTATATTCATCAGTGATTCCTTGAAGGTATCTTAACCTTCTCATGATATCAAGATCACCTGTTCCAGCCATAATTATTGACAATCCTAAGATTACTACATCTCTAGCATTGCGCACACCAATCAAAGCGACTTTGCTGTCATAATTGGAAGGCTCTAAAAAGCTGAGATTCAGCAAGAGATCGAGGTAATAAAGTAAGGTTTTCTTTGCGTCAAAGTTGGCAGTTGATGCAAAACACACAGCAATAGACAAAAGTTCACCTGATAAAATATGTATGTAAGGCAAAATGTTTGTATCCAAACTGTTGATGGACTCAATAAAGTATCGTTTGGAGATACATGTAGGAATTTGACTTTCAACAAATTCTTTGCTGGGTTCAATTTGATTCCACATTACCATGTTCTTTGCAAGACTTCTGAGCATCAACAAATCAGGTCTTACATACTCTAACAATTGCATTGTTTTAGGTAGGCTAAGCTTTTCTGCTATCTCTTGATTATCCGTTTTTAGAAACATGAACATTAATGCCATAACAGCACCCGAGCAAGACTTGTCGAGCTCTTTCAAAGTTTGAATATCACGGATTGATGTGCCGTACGAGAGTAAACCGTCGATGATATGGCTATCATGAGATGATAGCATCATATCTCCTTTACCTAAGTTAATGTATCCTAATGCAAGCCCGGCTGCTAGCTGATATCCTTCATTTACTACTTTTTTGTCATTTATGATAAGAGTTGAACTGATTTGGGCTAATAATACTTCAGACATTCTTCTGTGTTGAGTTTCAAGATAAATCAATCCAATGCCAATTATACCTGCGGTTTGAACGGGAAGTTGAACATTAAGGTTTGTAGAACCTGGAGGCAAGAATGCCACAACATGGACAGATAATACCTTTGTCATTTTTACATCCATGGAACGTTTTAAACTTGCCGCCATCCCAATGAGTAAACCAATACTTGTATAAACATGTTTAGGACCCAAATAGTTATAAATATGCCACTCTTCAAGTTGTTTGAGATGACCATTAAGTCCCAATCCTAATAAGAAGCCTGCATGTTGCGCATTCAAAACAGGTGGTCTGTTGAACACCACCCAGCTTCCACTTATTCCGTCAAATTCTTTGGAAACCGAAAGACCTGCACTCGTTCCATTATGAAAATATCCCCAATCTAATAAGCACTGAGGAATGGTATCGCTCTCTAAAGTGACATTAATATTGTCTGGAAGCACTAATGTACTAAAATTCATTTTAGGAATCGGAAAACCTTCAGTTACCAATGGTTTTCTACTTGAATTGAACACTGCCCCTCTTCCTATCGGAGTGGTTAATGTTCGAAGCGCAATTTTGGCAGCTATTGCACGCTGAGATATTATTTTATCGTAATCATCCATAGTTGGATCTGCTTCGTATGTTACGGTCTGTACCTTTGAAGTTTGCAATAACTTGGTTAGTTCGTAAAACCGACGATCTTGTGAAAAAATCAACCTCGTTACATGAAATTTGTCAGCTTCAGCTTGCCCATCCCATGCACTTAGTACTTCATTATTAGATAGCTCAGATAGGATATCTTTTATACCTTTTGAAGGAACATAGCCCGTCTGTGTAGTTACTGTCAGTTCATTTTTGGCCGAGTCAAGATTTAAAAGATCATTCCTACCTATTAGTTTCAACTCTTCAACTGTGACATTCCAATTGGACTTCAATTTTTTTTGGCATAACTCAATTGTATTTTTGAAAACAAAAAAGATACCAGGAGGATAAGTTTCAATTTCAAGCACATCAATTCCAAAAGATACCATAGTTCTGATCAGATCTAAATTTTCAAATTCGGATGAGACAATAACTTCAAATAAGCGCAAAATGTTGTAAGTTCTAGGTATCACTAACTTATCAATTACTTCCTCTTCTCCTGCAATTATTGAAAATGTGATGTAAGGAACAAGTTGACCCGAAAATAAACTGCCTAATGATTCCAAAATGTTTCGGGGTTTCGAAATATATTCAGCCAGTGAAAATTGTAATAACATATCGATCTGCTTCGTGTCCACAGGATAATATTCTTTCCAAGATTTAGACCATGACATCCAGTGAACAAGCTGGGAAAGTAAGGTCGATAGTTGATCATATCTTTTACTAGCTAATATATTCAATCTCAAATCTTCTCTTATAACATGTAGAGATAAAACTATTTTTGGTAAAAGAGACTCCAGGGATAATTCTGCTGCAGCGGAAAATTTACTTGAAACACTTTTTTTATTAGAAGCCCTGGCCTGTTCAACGTATGGTAGGAGCTCTGTTATTTCATTGAGTGAAGTATTGACTAAACTAAGATCGGCATTTTCGGGCAAACTCATTGATAGAAGAGTCACAACATAAAGCTTCCATTCATCACAATTTGGGATATTCAACGACATATTGGCACACCAATGGAGCCAAAAATTTTCGTATATCAGATCATGGCTTAAATATTTCAACGAAGTAATAAATGTCGAAATATGTTGATCATGAATCTTAGTCTGGAGGTAAAAAGTGTAATGCTTTCCATCTTCACATAAAAAAGATATTTCGGAGTCATTTGTATCATCTATGCTTTTTATTGGCGGGCATTTAGCAAACAAGTTTATGGATGGTGATAAAAGCTCGTAAAAGGGGTTGAAAAGTACTACCTCATAACTGTTTTTCAACAACACAATATATGATGAAGACACTTTTCCCAAATCAAACTTTGCAGCATCTATTCCCTTCAATGAAATGTTGTCTTTGAACTTTGAAAGCACAACTTGATTGGATGACTTTTCAAATATGTATATATCAATCAAATGTAGCTCAGAGTTAACAATCACCACTGCTTCTCTATCGCTATAGTAAAGATTAAATATCTTAAGGAAAGACTTGTCTGATTTGAAAGGAATTGAACTGATCTTTGTGAAAATAACGTCTTTTCTCAAATTCCAGTTTTCCATTGAAGAATATGAAAATATTCCTGATGTACTACCGATAGTGTCCGAAACATGTTCCGTGCCAGATGCCATTCTGTCATAAGACAATGGATTCGATGTTGCCCTAAAGTGTCTCGCATCATCATCAAAAGTTCTCACAGATGATGCATTGAGTAACCCAGCAGATGAAATAGATCGTTTACTATTTTTCCTTCCTATCTGAGCGCTTGAGTATGACTTGGAGCTCGAACTTTTTGGCTTCGACAAATATCTAGTGTAGTATAACAAGATTGTTTGATCAACCGAGTTATAAGTTGCAGCCAACGAGGAGGATGTTGTTTCGGGATATAATATTATCTCTTCTTTCTGAGAAAAGTATGTAGTAGATGATGAGACCACCGTTCCCAATTCTTCAATTGGGTCTGTTAGAGTCAAGAAATTGCTTTCTGTGTAAGCTGCTGAAGATGGAATATTTGAGTACATTATATTCGAAGAAAACGGAGTTGAAAATTGAGCTGGAGAACCCTGAGTAGATTTGCTTGGATCGTTCCCAGGGAAGGTTTTGGAATTACTTGCAAACAGATCACATGGCGGGGTTACTTCAAATCTTTTTCCTATCACTATGCCCCTATGAAAAGGAAAAGCATTGTGTATATGAATTGGAAAGCTCACAATAGAGACAGACTTCAATTCATCATAAACTCTAATCTGATCTTCAAGTACAATTACCAATACATTGTGATTGTTTGATGGATCCCCTGTATTGGCTATATCGTTGAATTTTTGATCTGCAAAAGTGGTAAAGAAGCAGTCAATGATGGGACTTTCAAGGTTTATTTGCCGTATCATCGCTCTGCCTGCCAGCCATGCTACCTTCTTGTCAAACACTAGAAGTCTCTGTTTTCGGTCATACAATTTAACCTTGAAGTCTTCACCATCAACCTTTTCTCCGATTATTCGAGGTGGGACTAATGGAGAGAGATCCGCATAATATTTCAGGCCAGTTTGTCCACCTTGAGGCCTTTCCATATTCATGTTTTATTGCTGTATATCCTAGAAAACTTCTTTTAAACTCAACCAGGTGTGAAAAGAAAGTTCCACATGGCAAGGGCCCGTATTTACATCAATGGGAGATTTCATGTTGAATATCAACACAAAGGAAACTGACAGTTTGAGATTACGTAATTGTAGTTGATTCGATCTGTTTTCCCGCGTTGGCGTTTTAGGCAGGTCTACTTTGTTTCTTTTTTCCTTGAAGTATTCCTATATAGTTGGCTTTTGACCCTGCACGATCGATCACAGGTTCTAGTGCATCAACCGAAAGTATCACAGTGTAAACATGTCATTCTTTAATACAATAAAGTAGGTACACAATTTGCCGCAACCACTCTTGACTAGGGACAAAAATACTAACATCTCACTATCTTAAACTAATTATCGCAGAGGTTTCACCCGAAGTTCCAAAAAGAAGCAGCAGGGAAACGGACAAAAGTTTAACGAGCCAAACTTTGGAAATGACTCCAGTCCGTCTCTAGGAAACACAAATAGCTTATACTCTAATAGCAATGTATCTGGTGCTTCTCTTCGAAAAATACAGTCTCCTTCGAAACAATCAGTCAGATCTTACAAATACTCACAGATGCAGCAGCAACAGCAACAGCAGCAACAACAATTACAACAGCAGCAAAATTTAGAGTACTCTCAGTTTAACGATCAGCCTCCTTTTCATGTGCAACAGCACAACGTTCCTGATAACGCAAACCAAGCGCCACCTCTCTTTATGTGCGAACCGTTCATTAAGACAGCCCTCGTCAAAGGCTCTTACAAAACTATTGTTCAGCTTCCGATGTATGTGGATTATCACGAGTGGCTAGCATTGAATGCATTTGAATTTTACAATCATTTAAATAAGTTCTATGGTGTGATTGCTGAATATGTCACCGCTGACAAATATCCGACGATGAATGCTGATCCAAGAACTGAGTATGTGTGGTTAATGCCCAACAATCGCTCTGCATCTCTTCCCGCTAATCAGTACATTGAATATGCATTAACTTGGATCAGTAATAAGATAAACGATCAAACGATTTTCCCAACAAAATCCGGTATGGCTTTTCCTCCTTCATTTTTAAGAGATATAAAGGGGATATGCAGACAGATGTTCCGTATTATTGCACATATATATTGGAACCATTTCGAGAAAATAGTTCACTTGTCGTTGGAAGCTCACTGGATTTCCTATTTTAGTCACTTTATCTCTTTCATTAGAGAATTTGACTTAATGGAAGCGAAGGAATTGGAGCCCTTATCGGTGCTAATTGATAACCTTGAAGCGCAAGGAAGAATCATTAAAATTGAAAATACGCAAAGTTATCCAAAGCTTCAGCATAGTACAAACTCAGCTGGTGTCGTATACTGATTTGTATTCAAAATTCTTATGTAATTTATTTTCATAGTTCACATTTGTCAAAGACGGTGTCATCAACATAAAGTCATTGATATTTGTATGCATTTGTTATAATCACAAAACTAAAAAATGAAGCGAATAAATAGAGTTGTGAACTTTTTGAGAGTAGAACTAAAATATATACAAGAAGTTTATCCATCAAACCATCCCAAAGTCTACAATCAAAGTTGAAATCATTGTGTATATAAATAACAGCCATCGAAGCCATCGAGTAAAAGAAATGCCATAGCAAAACCAGCCAAACTTAACAGATACAATGCGAATATTGTTCATCAAAATAAGTAAACTTCAAGAGAAGAAATATGGACTATCTTGAACGACCGAGATGTCAAAGGCACCCTTTGGAGGAATATTAGGAAGCGTGAATGGAACAAGCATTTTGAAAGTACCCAAGTTATCTTCAATGGTATCATGCTTATAACCAATCTCTTCCAAAACTGTAACACATGTCTTGAGTTTCTTCACAAGCTCGATATCAGCCAGATCCTTTGACGCAAGCAAAAGGCGTCTTTCCCTTTCGATCTTGACTTCATCAGCAAAAGTTGGAGCTTTTCCAATCTTCTGTGCTAATTCTTCTCTATATTTTTTAACTGCTGCAGCAACTGGGGAATTCTTGTCAACTGAGACAACCATTAAGAAACCTTCATAACGTCTTTCAAATTCACCTTTCAATTTCTCCACTAAATTGTTGCTGTGTAAGTTGATGAACTCTTCTCTCAAAACATGATTCATGACATCCACATCGCAAGCATGCGTCCAATAAGAATCATGAACTGACGAGAAAGAAAGTCCATATTCTGAGCACTTGTTTACTGACAACAACATATGAGTAGCATCCAAAGAATGGATGAAATTTGGAGGGAAACCATTTGCTTGTTTTCTACCGTCAACTTTTTTGATGCCATAAGGATCCTGAATGACGAAGGTTTGCATGTTGGTCTTAACTAACTTATTCTTGACCGATCTGTACGGTTGAACGACGGGTAATCCCAGAGGTGACGTCCAGATAACTGATGAAATGAATTCATCACCCTCTTCAGGCTCAACATCCAATCTCACACTTTTAGAGATTCTTCTTGCAGCTAATGCCAACCAATCTTGAATAGCATGTGCACCATCGAACAACTCTCTAATAGCCTTAAAAACTTTCTCGGTTAAGTACTTCGAACAATTCGAAATGGCATCCTCGTCAAATTCTATTTCCTTTAATCTTTTGGTGATTTGGGCCCTAGCACCAACATATGTAACACCATAAACAGAGGTCATGACGGTTTGCTTGACAATTTTCCTGGCGATGATTGGAAGAGTCAATTCGGCTTCAAGAACTCCGAGTTCTTTATCCTTTAAGACAGATTTTAGAACAGAGTTTGCCACGTGGGTATAAACATCAGATGGTCTTTCTGCTGGGATCAAATTCACTTGTCTAGCACCCTCAATATCACCACCTAAAGCAGCATAATGTTGCAAACCATTACATGTACCATCTTGATGAACAGGCTGATATGAAACATACTTAGTATGGTCTGGAGAATCCAAAGCCTCTACCAATTCGATAGAAGAGGCTAAAAACTGCCAGGGTTTATCTGCCTTCTTCCACCATCCTTGCCCACCTAGGGGATCTTTTACCGAATCTCTGATCATATCTATATTTTCATCAATGAAAGCAGCTCTTTCATCCAATGAAATCTTATCCTTACCCATCAAATTGGACAAATGGATTTTCAGCCATCTCAAACCCTGAGTACCCAATGGTTTTCCTTTCCAAAATTTAAGCAAACTTCTGGACATATCATTACCCAAGTGATTAAAGTTTGGAGGCACAGGATATGCTCTTCCTCTGAAATCCAATGAATGAGGAAAGAAAATCCTTTCACCAACGAAAGCTCTAGCAATCTCTAATTTATAGTTCATGTCGCATCTCATTGATCTGTTTTTGGAAAACTCATTGCATATTTCGGTGCATGCTCTTCTGTATTTGAAAACTTCAACGGCTTCGCATCCTTTTTGTGGAGCTGGAGGTAAAACAAGATTCTCCTCAGCTTTAGGAATCTCTAAGAAAGAGTCACCTGTATTCCAGACTTTAGTGACGATTTCTAGCAATCTTTTATTGACAGTCCAGGATGTGTTACCCAGGTTATTCAAACCTTGTAAAACTCTATCGATTTTGCCATTAATTGCGGCAGCTTTGGCGTACGCTGCTTGTTCCGGAGCATTTTTAGCTCTTAAAACTGTAACCCTTTTCAAAAAATATCCACCATCATTATACGAGGTCCATGGTTTTGGTCTGCAAACCATTGGCAGGTATTGAGCTTGAATTGATTGGTCTAAACGTTCTTTTCCTAACTTACTAGCAAATCCTTGGTTTAATTTAATGACACCAATACGTCCACCATTTTGGAAATCATAGGTATGGTAAAAAGCTGGAGCTAATGCAGTTTTGGTTTCACCTGTTCTAGGATCGACACCTTTAACTTCGACCTTTGCAATCTGTAAGAGGAAAGAGAGAAGTAACGAGCCGATACGGCATAAAGATTCGGAATCCCAGGAGAGACCATTCGAATCGGAGCTTATATTATTCTGGTTCATTGCAGTTTTTTCAACGTTTTCGACGATTTGAGCGGCTTTGGTACTTCTTAAAAACTTCTTGAACTCTGGGGTATTTTTGATTGCCTTGAAGTTCTTATGAACATCAACATCAGCAGCAAGAATCTTTTCGGACTTGTATTCAAGCTCAATTCCTTTACCTATACCCATTACGAGTTTGGAAACAGGTACTCCTCTGCTGATATCAGATGTGACTATGCTCTTCATTGAGTCTAGAATGGCAATAGTAGCTAATTTTGGAATTTTCATGATTTCCAAAAATGGTCCGTAAGTTAGCTTTTCCTGATATCTACCTATGTCTGACTTAGACAACTTTGTCTCTCCAGAGTTTGATCCGACAATAACTTCCCTTGCTTTTTTGCATTCCTTGACTTCTTCTTCTATTAGAGGAATCAATTGTGTCAACCAGTCATGTAAATATGCGCCAACTGGGGAAGGTAATGATTTATCTTTGATGTTTTCAAACTCTCTTTCCCATTTCAATTTTGCTGCCTCCAGGGTTGAGCTTTCTAGAACCCTTTCACGCATTTCTGAGATACTATCCAATATTTCATCAAACTTATCTTGTTGTTCTAGTGGCAATGAATTTTTCAAATCAAACAGGTTAATCGTCCCTTCTTTGCTCTTTTCGGTCAATAATTTGGTATCTACATCTAGCTTTTCAAGCTCAATTAATTGAATCATCTTTTTCACAAATTGTCCGTCGTTATAGGAATCTACCAATCCCAGTAAAGAGTGTCTGATGTTTTTCAAATTTTCAGAAGAGACCGATTTTAAGGTTTCCATCTTGTTGTCTATCACCCGGTTTGTTGGTTGCCGTTCCTGCTTCTCGCTTGAGACCAAATCCAAAGATATGTCTTGAACTTTAGAAGCCTCTTCCTCATCTGCTAGCGATTTTTTGGAAGCCGTTGTAGCTGTTTCCAGATTGGATACCACTATGTTATTTACAGGTGCGATAGACACGCCAACACCTCTGTTGCTCAATAATGAATCATCTAGTGGTGGAGTATGTACAGGAAAATCGTTCGTGGAAGATGATTGGAGTTTGGAGTCATTGAGGTGTTTTTCTTCGGCCATTGCAATGAATAGAGCTTTGTAGTTTCCAGCTAAATCTTCGGCTAACTTTGGTTTGTAGTCGATTAACTTCTTGATGTTCAAAAGTCCGATGATATCAACATATCTCAAAACGTCGGCGTTTTTATTTGACTGCTGTGACATGAAATATTCTACCAAAAGTTTGTGAACAGCTTCCACGTCATTCGATTTCTTGAACTGCAACTTGATCAGCCATGCGTATATTCTTGCGTCAGGTATGAAGTTTCTATTGAGTGAGCAAACGTATTTGAGCCAACGACGAACCTCAGTCATTGAGTTTGAGTCTTCATTTCCCCAGGTCTTGAGGAACTCACAAACGGCATCGAAAAAATAGGTCTCTGTATTGGACTTGTGAGTGGCGATGTTCTGAAGTATCAGATCGGCTCTTTCATAGTCACCGCTCTCTAAGCAAGCCTCATACAATGACCAGGTCTGCAAAATTTCCGCATCGACCCTAGTTAGGACCTGATCGTAGGCAGTTGAGGCAAAGTACATGTCATTATTGGCTGGTGTGTATCCTGGCTTGGAAATAATTTTTGTGTAGACATCGTCCAAGGATTTTGGCTTTGCCACCGGTGTCTTTGATTCAATCGCAAGTAGTCTGACACAACCGTTGGAGGGAAGACGTTGTGCACGTCTCAAACAGGCACGAATGGTGTTCGAACTCAACAACACACTCATGATACAGGTACTCTATCTCGCTAGCGTAGTGTATTGTATCTCACCGTATTGTTGCTTGATGTCTGGTGTCTAGTAAAACTCCTCCGTAACAAGCTAAATGCTGATAGTGTGATGTTGCACGACTGCACAAAAACTACGGCACACGGAAGAAAAAAAGCTCTGGAATTGAAAAATTTTTGTTCTATCACAATTTGGTAAAAGGTTCTTGCGTTTTTTTAGCATTTTCTCTTTTTCCCTCTTTTTTGACTCCAACTGATTATGTAATCGTATCTCTCTCTTCCCTCCTCCCGTAATCGGTCTTACCGCATCGGAAGGAAGGAAGTATCGTGGCCTAAGTGATTGACTTTTACACATCTACAGGCGTTCCAGCGGTGCTGGCACTTATAGTTATATATTTCTAGCATGAGCCTTTGGCTCACGTTGCGTAGCAAGCGTAGCAATTTGCGAGATGCAGCGGCATTACGGGGGGAGGAGGAGGACCTTCATAGATGATCGTCATCGATGGTTAACAAGTTCATAGGTTCGTAAGCACGCTCTGGGTCCCTATACGTTTCGGTTTTGTATATGACCATCCGGGATATTAGGCCGGCCAAGAGAAAACAGCTGTCTTCTTTTTCATCTTGAGTTTCTTCTGTGAGAAACGAAATAAATTGCCAGCAATGGCCCTTGTTGTGTGCTTTCATTATCTTGACTCTTTCTGTCTTGAACGCCAAGTTGCTCAAAGTCTCGATCTTTTTACTCTGTAGCTCTTCGTCACCAAACGTAATTACCATTCCTCCTTCGGGAACAATCTTTTCCCATATTTCAAGTTTATCCCAAGATGCTGGATTGAACCTGTCGGCGGCTTTGTTGGAGCAAAAATATGTCGCCATTTCATCCACACATTTCTGAGTCAAAAAATCAAGATTTCCCGTTGCATTTTTCTCTGGTTGAACAAAACTCACGATTGGAGAAAGTAGAATTACTGCGTATGGATCAATATCAAGGTTCATATTATTTTCATCGTTGGTCTTTTCGTTGAAGAAAACCCCACTCTTGACCGATAGAAAATTCAAAATTAAGGTTGCTCCTAAAGAATCTCCCATTAAAACTACTTTAGACTTTGGATTTTGCTCGACTATCTTGACGAGTGATTCAGTTAAAATCTTCAAATTGTCTTCCATAGAGGAAACCTTACTTTCTTCAGGAAATTTCATAATGAATACGGCGGGACTGTTGAACCCCTGCAATAATAATAAGCTATGCAAAGTCATCAGATACTCAACATAAAAGAAGGGTGCATTTCCAAACAATGGGATGTTAGGAACATAGATAATTAGCAAGTCATGTTCTTCGGTTCTACATGGAGCAGTAATGAGAATACCCTCCGGCACGTTCAGCTCTTCGAAATGGCTGAGCTCAATAATGTTGTACGATTGAATGAAGGCTCTGATGGTGAAAAAGTATTTCCAAACAATGTTGGATACTATCGAATATGAAGGATTCGCCTTTTCAAAGTTACTAAGATCCTTGAGATAGTGACTTATAATTCTTGTCAACGCATGTTGATAAAATGGGGCATTCTGAGCTACCTTGTCTTTCACGTTTAAAGGCTCAACGTAGCACATGAAAAAGACATCGAGAACCAATTTCAATCCTGTTCAATATGTTAGTAATCCCATAGACAGAATTATGTGATAAGAAAGCAGTTTTTAAGGTTGTAAGTTTACCCTGCCAAATTAAGTTTGATAGATAATATATTGATTCATTTAAAGGGTAGTTGGAAAAAAGGTAGAAAGTAGACAATGTTACTAAAAAGAAGTAGTCCACCAACCTGTACTCTCTCATTTTTCAAATCTTGCTTCCCTTTCACCAAGAAGTACTAATTTATATAAGCGTTGATTAAAGGAGGTACGAACTGGTAAAGGAAATACAAAATCAAGTGTTATTCTCAAGATGCTCAGCAAATCCTCAAACGTATTTTTAATTTTTTTTACATTAATTTTCTTTCTCTATTTAGTTATACGTACACATATGTAAATCATTTAAAACACACGAAAGCACCAGGTGCTATCAAAGTCCTCATAAAGTTGGGAGCACTTTTTCCATTGCAGCAATAAAGATGTCGACGTGCTTCTTTTCAAAGATTAATCCAGGTCTCAATCTAACACCGACTTCAGCACAACCACCGACGTTAATACCGGCGAGTCTCATTTTGCCCAAGAACTCTGCTCTCTTTTCACCAGAAGGCATGTCGAAAGCAAGGAAACAAGCTTTACCCTTACCTCTCAAGTTGGTAATCAATTGTGGGTATTTAGTTTGAAGAGCCTCCAACTGGGAATAAAAGTAAAGACCAGTCTCTCTCAATGGTTCCAACAAGTTGTTGTCCTTGATCTCATCACAGATAGCAGCTGCCATGATGATACCTTTTGGATCACCACACCAAGTGTTGAATTGTCTGTATGGCATGTTTGGAATGAATTCAGGGTCATGGAACCAGTATCCTGCAGATTGCATCTTTTTGGAAAAAGTGACAAGGTCAGGAGGTGGGGTAATGTTGTATCTTTCGTGGTCCCACATGATACCGGTACCACCACAACCAGCTTGAACTTCGTCGATGATCAATTTAGCACCGTACTTCAAAGTGAGGTCTCTCAAGCCTTGGAAAAAGACAGCAGATGCGTGGTTGTCACCACCTTCAGATTGAACTGGTTCAACAATAACACCAGCGATTGGGCACTTCCAGTTTTGAAGTCTGTCTTCAACGATTGCAAGACATCTTGCGTCTTCTTGCTTGTTGGCTTCTGCGTTGGCTTCCAATGGGTATTTGTAAGCTGGGAACTCGGCAGTTGGCCATTCGAAGGATGGCATGTCCATCTTGTGGACTGGTTTGGATCTAGTTACGGAACCAGAGGCAAACAATCTACCGTGGAAAGCCTTCTTAAAGGAAAGGATAGCAATTTCCGGGTTACCTGGAGCTTGGTTCAACATACAAGTTTCTTCTTCTTCCTTTGAGAAAGACTTGTTGAAACCTCTTTTCTTAGATTGGTAGTTGAAGAAAACAGCCTTGAAAGCTAATTCGTTGGCGTCAGCACCAGACAAACCGTTCCAGACGTGGGTTTGGCCCTTTGGAGCATGCTTCAACAAGTCTTTTTGGAGAGTTTCGAAATCAGCACCAGGGAAGTTACCCAAGGCTGGTCTGTCAACAATAGCTCTGATCATCTTGTCGGATCTGGCAGTCTTGATCAAATTTGGATTGTTGTAGCCCAAAGCGATGGAAGCAACCTGGCAGTATGCATCCAACAGAACATTTCCGTCGACATCGATGATGTAGTTACCGGTGGACTTTTCGTAGTCGGCAACAAAGTAGGTACATCTGTTATCGAAGACGTCACCAAGAGTCTTGATGGCCTCCTGGCCCTTTGGGCCTGGAATGGATTCGGTCACAACCGAAGGAGCAGCTGGCTCTTCTGGGAATAACTTGGATGTGTAAGACATAGCGGAGGAGCAAGCTTGTGTTGGTTACAGCAAACAAGGACAAAACAAGTCTTTCAGAGGACTGGAAGAAAATGTATCAGGTCGAGCCAGAACCAGAGTTTTGAGAACGTTACCGAAGTGTCGGCGGAGAGTCTCTTTTATAGCTAAGGCCCTGCAGAAGGCATCGGCATAAATCTGGTGTGCAATCTAACGTCGAATCAGCAAGTCTTGGGAGCTGTAGACGTCAAAGCTGGAGTTGCATGCCGCCAAAGATACGTCTCAATCAGCCGGTGTTCGGCAGGCGGTGTAGCCGCCAACACATTCCTAAAACAGCCGCCAACGTCCCGCTAACAGGCCCGCTTTGCCCCTCTCGCCCTCTCGGCGCTCGCTGCAGACTTGCAGGCTGGGCATTGTTATTGTTCTGTTCTTAGCGGTTCCGGTCTGTACGAAGATGGTATTAGCAATTAGCAGTCTTTGGGATGCGGAGTCTGGGGGTTGGCGGAGCTGAAACGAGCGCTGGGATCCGGCAAGAAGATTTGGAAAGGTGGGAGGGTGGCTATGTGTGTGTGTGTAAAAATGCCTTGCGATATTCTTCCACGCTGCTGCTGTCCCTCGCCGTACCACGGAAAAGGCAGCATGGCAGATAGCAGCCTCTCCAGACCCGCTGATCCAGGCCGGGGAATGACTCAACTGTCATTAGACATCCGGTTGCTTGTAGGCGTTGCATAAGTTGTCGGATGCGGGTACTCGTAACCGAGAAATCGGTGTGCTATTTTTATGCTGTGCGAGACAGCCGATGCTGATTCTAACTTAACCGTAATAGTGAACTTATATTCATCTTCAAAAATAACAAAAGCAGTGGAGTAAGCGGAAATAAAGGGTGGAAGTCTCGTAAAATTTTACAGGTATGTACATAAATTATGGGCACACTTCATGTTCCTTCCAGGTATCATTATGTGTTCTTCTATAGAGATATCTCCTGTCGTAACCACTTCCGCCGAGAACCACCTCATCCACCAAATCGACAAACATGCAGATAACGACAAAGTTCTCGTATCCTGTAGACGAATTGTTACCATCAACACCTCTATTGATTGCATCTAATAATTTTCTGTTTTCTTCTGTAAGCGGAGACCCTGGTAATGGTTTTTTATAAGATTTTCTCATGTTTCTGGACAAAGCATTCCAGACCCGGAGACGTTCGTTCTCCCACTCTGCGGCAGTGGGCGTCTTTGGCACTGACTCCGTTTTGGTCATTCTGTGGCCCAGGTCAGACAACGAAACGGATGAGTCCTCAAACGACTTAATGAAACTGGGAGAGAACAATTTGTAGTGCAATGGTTCTGTGATACAGCAGGATCCTTCGTTGTTGTTAGACAATGAGAGATACTGGCTTATCAACGACTGGCTCTCATCGTCAACGGACGAAGTGTCAGAGTCGGCTCTATCGTTCGTTTGCACATAGTTGGCGCTGGGACTCTCGTATGCGATAACGGGTGTGAGGTCGTCGCTGATCATTCTGACCGTACCTCTGAATCTGAACTGCTTCTTCAACTTGCGGAAGTAGAAGCAGGCGTCAAACCTCGGATTCAGCAACAAATCCTTGTACTTGCTCGACCGCTTGTCGGTGGTGAATACTAAGACGTTGGTCTTCTCCTGGTCAAAGAGGAAGCCTCGCAACACACAGGACCTAGTCGACGGATAGTTGTTGGAGTCCACATTGGAGAAGTTGAATATCGTGAAGGGCGAATCTCCGGTTTCTAACTCCGTCTGCATCGCAGCAGTGAACGACGGGTTCCACAAGGCGAGAGATTGAAGCATGGTGTGTGTCTGGTAACTCTGCGTTTGGATGGTGGGCGTAGCTGTGTATGTGCCCCTGTTTTTCCGCTTCAGATAGGGAACCGCAACAGTCGAATTTCGATGAATGGAATGAACGCACCAGGTTCTCTGAAACCGACTAACAGAACGTAGGAAGGCAGTTCGGGGAAGTGGAAAAAAACTCAAGGGTTGCTGGAATGGCAACAAAACGGGGTTCTCCAGTAAGCTCCGGTCTAAACGAGCCGGTGGGTTTTGTTTAGCAAAGGGTGGCGGATGGAGACGTGCGGAAAGACGGACTTATCTTGCTTGCTGGCACACAGAGTATCCTAGACAGCAGCGATTCGGCACAGAACAGTCCACTGCTCACCAGCATTTGGCCTTCCTCTGCCTCATCCTCATCCTCATCCTGAGGCTTTCTCTCCCTCCTATGTTTCTGGAGCTCCTCGTGCCGAGGCTGTGGCTCGCCGGCCGGAGATATGCAGCGACGCGTCGCCCTCGGGGAAACTCCCATAAACGCCATCCGTACACCGGATAGACATTGACATGAATCGACCACACAGGGTCCCCCATCAGGAGTCCCCAATGTCACCTGGATCTGGCTTATCAGGAGTATTCTAGGACGGGATGCAATGGTCGGTTTCTTCGACAGCAAGACGGTCAGCAGCACATTTCGTTCAGTTGGAGAAGCGCAAAGGAGAACAGAGAAAAGCGCAACCGATTCCGTACTAGAAGATGTTCAAGATCGAAGATTTCAACCCGATCTTTAAAACACCTTCGGGTCTGCTGCCGCCAAACGGAGGCAGCGGTGCCAATGCCGGGTTGGGCGCCGGCGGGAACCTTGGCGGAGGGAACAACGGTGCCCCTGCGTCTGGAATGGCGAACCTTCCTTTGACGCCCTCTTTTTTCAACGGCTCAGCCCAGTACAACAACTACTCTCAGGCGCCGCCTCAGTCGCAGGTGCCCCACGAGAGGCTCCTGACATACACTAACTACTACAAGTTCTGCTGCTTGAAAAACGTGAACTGCTACTTCTACCAATTCAACCCGTCCGGCAATGGTGCGGCGGGCCCGAACATGAATGCGGCGGGCTCGACCTATGAGATTGTGAAGTACGAGCAGATGATCAAACACAAGTTGGCGAATGACTACCAGATCAACGACATCATAACGTGGATAGCCAAGAAGGAACTCTGTCTCTTCCAGTTGCAGGTGGAGGATCCAAACGAGAACTTCGACTCTTATGTCGGCTTCAACCAGTTGAAGGATGCCATGAGCAACATCATCAGCGAGAACAGCCTCTCGTTAAAATTAATCTCTGCCTCAGCGTTCGATGCAGACAAGATCTTCGGGAACACCTACTCAAACAACCACACCACACAGAACCAGCTACAGAAGAAATCATTGAACGTTGTGTATTTAAGTTTCCTCAGGGCAGTCCACAAATACGTTGTTCAGCGGCTGACCAAATCACACTCCTTATTTGAGACCTTGAATCAGTCACTATCGATCGATATCATCCCTTACAGTGGGCATTTGCTATCTTCTTCAATGATACAGAAGGCTATAGCCACCACGCCGAACAATTCTGATTTAACAACAGCGTTGAAGAAGAAGAAAGTCCTGAAAAAATTAGTCCCTTACTCCATTCTCAAAATAAGCCCTTCTTTGAATCAGAAAAACGAGTTGATAATAAACATGACAAGTTTGAAAAAAGTTTTTTACAAACTCACAGACTTCATCACGGTGTCGTGTAACGGTTCAATTAAAACCTTGGACGAAAAGTCCAAGTTCGCTCTTTACATCGCCCCATCAGGGATACGATGTTTAATTGCTGAAAACTCCTATTCTGATTCGATTACAGATGAGCCGCCTGAAAACTACGAAAAACTTTTCAACATCTTGAAAACATTCAATGATATCGACCTATCTCAAAATTCTTCACCAGTGAATGATAAGAGACTGTGGATCAAAATACATCCGATTGGATTTTCCTCCAGTAACACAGCTCCCGTAATTGCCAACTATTTAGCAAACACATCATCAACAAGCAAAAAGTTCATTTATTGGCCTTTGGAACTTTGCTTTATTCAATTTGCATCTGATTCTGCGCCTGGATCTTTGGGAAACGATGATTTCGAACTTGACACTTTCACAATTGAAGATCCGTTTCAGGTGATTGATGAATTTGTCGATATTCTAGAGGATATACAAAGGACCAAAGCTAGTGAAGAGAATAAGAAATCTGAAGATGAGCTTGACAATGGAAATGGTGATCAAAAAGATGGAGCGACGTCGACTTTGCTGTCAGCCTCTAAACAACCCGATCCCAACTTTGAAAGACCAGATAATAGATCAGAGTTGTTTCCTGTAAGCTTTGACTTTAAGCCAGAATTAGATAGCTTAGACCAGCAACTGAAGCCATTGAAGGGAATGAACGATAGTGGTATCGACAACATCAACGACCTGATGAGAGTGAATGACGGTTTCGAAGATCTATTCAAGGAAAAAGGTGATGATAGCATGGGTTTAATGGATGGTTCCCGACAAACGGGTGAAAATGACTTTCAAAAAGAACTGAGAAATGTGTTTCAAAACGAAGATGCAATGACAGGCGTTATGAATGTCGATAAAGAGAATGGAAGTTCCATGTCTCCTGAGAAGAAAGTCAATCCAAATTTTGAAGAAGACTGGGGGGATCTTTTTGGCGACTCTGCTGAAGATGAAGATAACGGTGATAATGATAGTGACCAGAAAAATATCGATAAGGAGGTAGATCAAGAGTTAGCTCAGTTAGAAAATCTTGAAAATCCTGGTTACAATGAAAATATCGTTACCCCTCCAACAAAACACGAGACAGAACACATAGAAGTACTTGACGATCTGACTGGAGGGGATGGTACAAAACTTCAAGTTGATACTTCTCCTCCTAGTACTGAAGACTTGAGGGAAGATGGTCAAGAAGGTTTATTGTCGGTGAAGAACGAAGAGCCGACATTTTTCTCCGAGAGAAAAGCCTCGACAACCACACCACATGACCAAACAGGCCAAGTAATACTTCCCCCTCCTGGTGTGCTGGATACATCTCCACTATATCAAGATCCTGGAGCCCCATCTCCTATTCCATTTCAAATTTTTGCTCCTCCTGCCTACTCAAGTGAAGATTCTTCTCCATTGCCGACTGAGGAAAAGACATTATTAAAGTCCTTCACTTCTTTGACTCCCAAAGAGAAAAAGAAATCTGTTTTCTCACCATTGAATTTCAATCCATTGATTGAAAAAGATATCGATAGCAAATACAGTAATGGTGGTAAGTTTTTTGTCAAAAAGAGTGGCAGCGTCAGCGGATATTCGGCTTCAGATCCGCTAGATCCAAAATATATAGATTCCTTTTCTGATGGCTCCAAGAATTTGACGAATCGGACAGGAAAACCCTCTACACCAGTTTTTGAGGGTACATTCAATCATATTTCGAGCTTGACTACTCCTTCTTTCCTGGTGCGTGGGCCTGGGAAAAACGCTGAAGGCATGGTACTTTCAGCTGATGATCTTATTTCAGATAGTGACGATGAAATGGTAGACGTAGCTGATAATAGCAAGGATGAAAATATGCTATATGAAGTCGGCGTTCTATCACAAGTGGACGGAGAAGGTATTAATACAGGAATTATAGATATTGAAAATAACAAGCCTGATGACATAGAAATTGAACAAGATGATAAAAATTCCTCTGATCTCTCGGCAGATGTAGGATTTGTCGGGCAAAGAGGAACTGTTGGATTCGGTTTTGCTGCTCCTGGTACAGATGGAAATTCATCTAAAAGAAGAAAACTTGAGACAATTTTTGACAACATTAATGACGATGATGATCTCGATTTTGATTTTGATGACGACTACAATGAGAACAACGACTATGCAGGAGATGATGATGATATTGATGCTTTGCGAATGGATGAAGTTAAGCGCCCCACTAGTTCTGATCCAGAAATGCTGAACGAAGCAAGATTGGAGACCGACGCAAATAAGGAAAAGAATATAGATGATGTTACGAGTATCGAAATTCCTAACTCTTGGTTTTATGTTTTACGTCCCATCGCCCCAATTCAAATACCTTTCAACTTTTTACAGTCTGTTAAGCTTAACATCGAAGCATCCAAAATCTCATCGCTACTTCCAATTTTGCAGGAGTACGTTTTATTTTCCCAAAAGTATATGAATAATCAAATGTTAAACATGGTAGTACAAAGTAGAGAATGTCCTTCCGTCCTCGACAATGATGTGGAGTACCTCCTTTACAAAATCTTTCCTGGAATTTGTAAGGTGAATTGCTATGAACTAATTGATTCAGACAAAGAATCAAAGCAGTTAAAACCTTTTGAATGTCTTTTTGGACTAAATTCTAGTAGGAACAAAACATCTGTGATTTCTCGAAATAAACCCGAGACAGAAAACAAAATTTTTGATGAGAATAACTACGAGTCATCACCAATGCTTAATGTCCCTTTCCCAGATAATCAACAAAATCAGATTGTACCGCAATACATGGAAGACTTCAACGACGAATTTCAAAAAATTGACTTGAGTGAAACTATTTCAACGGATAATTTGTTTAGAATCAATCCCACGGTATTAAACCTCAAAAGGTTAAGCCAGGATGTTATAATCAACAAGATAGGTATCAACTTCTGGAAAATGCTAAATTTGGAGCCTCTTCATAGTGCCAAAGACTTTAATGTGTTATTTGTTATTCCCAAGGCTAACGCAGATTTCAGAAACCGGGCAGAGCATTTTTTAGATGGAATTATCAGCTATTACAAAGGATGTAAATTGGGAGATATACAGAAATTGAAAGTTTCAGGCATTGTTGAGGTTCCGTACGATACGGGAAGTGAATCTCATTATTGGGACTATGTTCAAAAGCAGTTATTATCAATGGTTGAAGAATTACAAAACGAGTTGACTTCTAACCAAAGGGGAAAGGTTTTGCTCATGTTTGTTGATCCATTTCAAGATTTAAACTCTTTGATCAGGATGGCAGATGTAACACATACATTTGAAAGTTCTCTTGTTGAAAAACATGTCAGTGATGGAGAGACGTCCAAGAAGAAAAAGAAAAGAAAGAATAAAGCAATTGCGAGATTGCCTATTACGCTTTTCTATAAAGCATTTTCTGTGGCCTCTTTTTACCTGAGGGATGATGGACAATTCGTCATCTTCACAGATAAGGACTATTTCAACCTCTCGTTAGAGCTTTATAACAATTGCCCTAATGATGGATCACAAATGCTTCTCAAAGATAGAAGCAGTATGTTTGTCATTGAGAAAGATATTCAGAAAAGTGTTAAGTTCATGTTGACAAAAAAGCCGGTTTCAAAACTAATTGAAAATGAAACTTTCCTCCATTTATGTTATGAAAGATCTGTTGATAAAAAATGGTGTGTTGCGAGCTGGATCAGCGAATGTGGCAAGCTAAACTTCACAAAATCTTGGTACATTGATGAAAGTGTGGAGGGAAGTCAAAACTTTGAGAAGGTAGCAGATGATATTATGGAAATTACCATGGACTATGTAGCTCAGATCTCTGGAAAATGTTTTGTTATCTTAACTAGACTAAACAATATTATACCAGATGATGAATTAGCCGAATGGAAAAGGTTATCGATGAAAAACAATGACCTGATTCTTGTTGTTATGACAGCAGAAATAGAATCTTCAACGCTAATTTTGTCAAACAACCCGGGGCATATTTCGAGCTCTAAAAAGAAAGAAGACACGTCGAGAGATTTGAACTACACAGTAGCTTCAACAAATTCCCAGTCGCAAACACCAGGAAATATGCTATTGAATTCAAACAACTATGTTCATCAGTTAGCTGGAAGTGCGAAATTTGAAAGTCCAGATGTTTCAATGTATACTCCTTCATATGATACAGCGTTATCACCAATGGATATCAGCACACATCAAGTTCAGGTGCCGATACAAACATTACAACCTCTGCTTGAAGACAACCCTGCTCAGGACGCCTTATCACAAAATCCGATCTTGATTGACATCTCAGACGAATGTTACGGTTTAATATTGCAAGTATCTCAGCCACTTGCTAACCAACCTCGTGTGCCTTTAAAAACAGGTTTTCTTATTAATACTGGTGAGGGAGCGACTAAGAATAGAGTATTAGAGATTAACCTACTAAGTTGTCAGTCTGGAATTAGTATAAGTAAATTTTTGAAGATCTTACTAGTCCAATATCGGAACTTGAGCTCAATGGTACCATTTTTTGGTGTGAGCGGGATTTTAAGACATTGTGGTAATGTGGATTGCGATGAGAGTGGTGAAGAAGAGGATGAAGAGGAGGCAGGAACTGGTTGGGAAGATGAAAACTTAAATTCGTCATCTGGTTTAGGACTTAATATTACTGGCAATGGACAAAATTTTGGTAATGATAGGGTAGAAAGGAAAAAAGAAAAGCATTTTATTCAGCAGCAGTATTTCCAGTTTCATAGGATGCAACAAAGACAAAAAAGACAACGTGCCAAAGAACGTGAGAGAGAACTATCAGAAAACGATTCTCACTACAATGTCATTCCTGTACATATGTTAGCAGTGAGAAAAATGCTTGACTTTCTTGTCAATATTCAGGTAGATTAAGTATAGTTGTAGCTCTGAATATTCGACTTACTTTTTTTTTCCTAATTAAATACGTAAAATCAAATATTACTAATTTGAGGATGCTCTTCTTGCTAAGTCTCCTAAGCAAATAGTTTTACAGCCAACATTAAAAGAAATATCATCTAGTATTTGCATTTCTTCAGCCTTTAGCCTAGTAGACTGCAGAAGCATTTTCAATTGATATCTCGCAAGAATATAGCATTTCTCCACAATCTCTTTAGATGGTTTCAGTGAGGAGAAATTTTCTACTTCTTTGGCCAGCTTGGCTTTCAAAGATTGATCGGAATAGCTCTGTGCTGATTCAAAAAAAATCTTTAACTGGCTCAAATAGAGCTTATGATCCTTCAAAAAAATCTTCGGTGTAATGGTCCAGGTTCTTGAAATAAGACGCATTACTTCGAATGACACGATGAAAAAAAAATCATCATCCACCGTTCTAGTATAGAGTAGTAGCGGTTCATCGGAAAAAAAATCCAATAGCTCCCTTGGGTTAAGTCTCAACGATTCTTTTGCAACCTTGCTACAAAGTTTTTTCTTCACTGACTCATCAATAGAAAGGCGTGATAGGTACCTCCAACATATTCGTAGTAATCTCGATCGAGTAGGTAGTGATTCCAGACCGATCCCAGAACCCTGAAATTTATACTCAAACATCGGTGGGTTGTTTGAGAAATTGTATTTCTGGCTCAATGTCAAATCTAATGGAATTATAGATGAAATATTGCACGATGACCGTGATTTTGTAAAAGCATACTCACAAAATGTAAGTAGAGAATCAAGAATCTGATCTTCTTCCATCTCGGAAAAATCTGTACATCCAGATATATTCACCAAATTCAACATAAGTAGAGAGTTGGTAATATCAAGGCTTTTTTTCAATTCTAACTCCATAAATCGAAGTAATATGTTTAAAAACTCACGCCAACGGGTCCATGTTTCTGCATAACTTTGATAAGAGTCAACCCTTTCAATTTCGGTTAATTTGCTAACAGTATGAAATGCAAATATAAAGTAGTTCCATAGATTCCTTTCAACGTCAGGTAAGTATTTGACGCCAAAGAAGGTATCTGTACTGTTGAATTTATCCGATGTTGTTGAAATCTCAAAAAGAGACTGCATTTTGTCAATTCTTAATTCATGCTCCAGAGTATTCATGTTTTCTTCCATCGAATAATCAAGCAAAGAATCATCCAGAGACAGAACTTTAGGCATATTAGTATTATTGTTTTTTTTTCTCTTCGAACGCCTTGATTCTATCGGAGGTTTGAGGAATGAGAACAATATAGTAATCTTTCCATACAAGTTTGAAACCTCTGCATCATAAATCTTCTGTTGATCAGCGTCATCAAAAGTTGTGGGACTTTCAAAAATATCAAATAACTCATTGATATATTCAATACAAGGGACTGACAGATTGAGTAGGCTATTCGAAGATTTTTCCTCTATATGGTTCAACTGAGTACCAGTTAGGATCATCAAAAGAATCTCATTAGAAGGGTAGTCAATACGAGGAAAGTGAACTCGTAGTGTAATTTTCAAATACTGCATTAGCTCTGGGAAACTGTTGTATCTGTATATTTTTGCATGAACTGTATCTAGAAGAGAATGGTACTTGAGACAATCATTTTGTAAGTAGGAAGAAGTGGATCCTGAATCAAGAGATGAAGAACTGTCATGTGTCTCAGGAACTGTCGGCGAAGAAGGTAACAGCCCCGTAGACATTTCTACTGTATGATAGGAAGCGTGGAAGTTATATTTTCGGCTTGGGTGTGAATTCCGGGTTTGTTCTTCATCAATGACTCTCTGTGGTTTCAAACTCTCAACATTCCGTGTGAGAGTAACATTCAAGAGAGACGTCTGAAAAAGAACTTTCCTAATTGGGAAAGCGTTGAGCACTTATCAATATTTTTAGGATCTAGGTTAACTTTATTATTTGCGAGAAGAATTGTCTAACTTAAATCCCATAGGATACAAGTGATTCATCTTTGTGGTAAAATCATTTTTAAATTGCCCGTTGACTTGTCCTGACCATATTGCACTATGAATCGGTGTAGGACAATTAGTACGTTGACCAAAGGCTAAAAAATTATGCCAGAAGACCGTTGTTTTGAGTCTCTCATTTCAGTACGCAAAGACAGGTGCGATTTGCTTTCGGCTTATCACCAGAACGAGTTTATTAATTTTACTTGACTTGATGCTTGGTATAGTGAAAAAAGGAAACGCAAATCAGATTATATTGATGAGACTTCCGGTAAGCTAGTACCGATCAGGTATCTTGATGATCACGGTTATCATCGTCAAAGTTTTTTCCTATGCCAGTCTGAGCTCAGAAGTTGATTTTCATACTGGAAAATTTCCGTTTGACTTACAAAACTATTATCTGGCACCAAAAACGACCGAAGATGGATAAGACTCAATCGGTTTTCACATGGTTTTACTAAATTGTATATCGTCATAATTGAAGGAACTGCTGAATCTCTTTATTGGTTAACAAACTTTGTAATGAGAAGTGAAATCTCCCTAGAATAGAATACAACCTACTTCTTTTTGCTGGCTGAAAGTATACGAAAGATCCGTGATATTCCTCATACTGCTAACCTTGCAGTTGAGTAAGTTCATTCATGGTCGAATCAAAACTACTGAGTAAATGAAAAGGAGTAGCAGCGGTAATTCTGAGCAGTAAATTGAGCCAATGAAGGGCTTGTGGAACATTTGGCAAGCTTGTTAACCTCAACTCCAAATTGTGGGTGCCACAAACGTTGAAGAAGGATGAAATGTCTACTCTTTGAATGATTTAGGTTTGTAGCTTTTACTGCTATTGAATAGCTGTAGAGAAACAATTTTATAAATATTTCTTTTCTAAGTCATTGCTTTCAATAATTGTTTGCCATTCTGTTTAGCCCACTTCTTATTGTAATTCTACACTTCAAAAATGTAATTGGTCGGATGGTCTAGTTGGTTATGGCATATGCTTAACACGCATAACGTCCCCAGTTCGATCCTGGGTTCGATCAATACGTTATATTTTTTTGCCACTACCTGCTACTAACTCAGCTTCTTTTTCCTTGCGCGGTTGTTTTAAATTTCAGCTTGTTTATCGTTCCCATATGAATTAAAGGACACTTTCTATTTCCGATCCCTGAGCTAATGTGCCGAAACTGAATTTTAAGTCGTTATCCAGCCATTAGGTTGAAAGCGAAGAGAAATTTATAAATAAATGAATGCTGTGCAACAATCTTTCAACTCGTTACTGCAGGCGTATATGTCCCAGCCGCCTCAGATGGACCAGACAATAGACAAGCGACGCATAGAGGTATTGCTCCAAATAAATACTGTGCTCTTATATAAGTGCGTTGCATTACAGCAGTACGTTTTGAATCAGCAAAACATGACATCTCCAAATTACAATGAAAAGAAAGAACTGTATCACAACTATTTGAAAAGAATTCATTACAATTTGACATGTTTGGCTTCCATAAATGACATTTACTCGAGCACCTCGAATAATAAAAGGAATTATACATTGCCACAGATGGTATACCCACCACCTGAATGTTTGGAGCTATTTGATCATTATAAATTGTTGAATCAGCTCTATCCCGAGGCGATGCCATTTTTCCAAAAGAAGATGGCGCTGGCTAGACAACAGCAGATGCTGCAATCGCAGAATCAAAAAGCACAGAATCCAAACCAGAGGTTCAATCCCGCTTTTCAACAGCAAAACCAAGGTATACCTGAACACCAGCCACAAAACCAAGCCCGGTCCAAGCAGACTCCTCAGGCGGAACATTTTTCGCCGGCTGCAACTGGTGCCAAGATGAATATAAACAATGCTGCAGAATGGAGCAACAATCATCAGAAAGAACTGTTGAAGAGACAGCAACTGTATCAGGAATTTCTTCAGCAACAGCAACATCAGCCACCACAGCAATCCCCAGGATTACAGCAGTCACTACAACAACAGACGCAACAGCAGAAGCAACAGCAGAAGCAACAGCAGCAGCAGCAGCAGCAGCAACAACAATTGAGTAATTCTGCCACTCCTATTTTCACAGGTTCAGCCCAATCACCGCATGTGAATCTTGCCAACGGATTTGGCAATAATCTGAATATGGCGACATCAGCGAACACACCGGAGTTCAACTTTCAGCAACAGAATGCATTCAATGCGGATGACTTTCCTTTACAATCTCAGAATGGCTCCAGAATACCTGGCTCTCAAGGTCAAGCTCAAGGCCAGGCTCCAACCCCCCAAATAGCATCTCAAATGACGCCACTTGCGATATTGCAGCAGGGACAGCGAGGTTCGGATAGCCAATCTGTGACACCTTCTCAGAACCGATCTCAAGATCAGCAGAATTTCATGTCGATCTTGAGCCCTGAACAGATTCTTGCTAGAGCTGCGAGCACGCAAAGCCAACAACCTTTACAACAACAACTCCAGCAGCAGCAGCAGCAGCAGCAGCAGCAGCAGCAACATCAACAGCAAGCACAATTTCAGCATGATGCCAATGCCACTGTTGATCATAACCAGGCCGCTAACCTAGGAGGGTTCCTGGGTTCATGGTGAATCTTCCCCCCACCCACTGGGGCGTGATCACCTTTATTTATAATATGTACATTTAATGCAAACCATGTTTTAGTATTCGTATAAGATGTAATCCTAATTGCTTTATCTACGTTTGGTAACCGGGGCTCAGAGCATGAAAAAATATAGAGGGAGAAAAAGGAACCCGCCTAGAAAGGTCCGAGGAAAACCACCCTGTATTAGCCATACCGATACCTGTCACGGGACTGCGACCGTTGCTGCCCGGCATCTAAGATCAATATAAGACAAGCAAATACAACCATATATGGGGAGAAAAAGATCAGGACTTGAAGGAACGGCATTTGAGCCCCCATTCTACACTCCGACCATCGGATCCCACGCATACAAGATCCCGGAAGACGACGAGACCGAGTTACTCGAGATTTATACCAAACTCACACAGGAGAAACCAGACATCGAAGTCGACGATCTAGCGGGAATTCTGGAGAACGAATTCCGAATGCCAGTAGAACTTGTGCCTAGCACACAAGAGCTGCATTCCTGGGCCATAGAAGGAACGAACGTGGTGGATTTCGAGAAATGGTTATACAACGGGTATTTTTGGCTCTTGCTCAATAAACACATTGATGATGTTGACATGCTCTGGCAGGATGTATGGGCTGCGTTGGATCCAGTGATTTCCAAGAATGGAGGAGAGCAAGTGCAGAGGGACAAGGACGCTTTGAGGAGTCAAAGGTTGTATCTTTCGGACGTCAAAAAGTTAATAGAGGTGGGCAAGTTGGACGCCAATGCCGTCAGCATGCTGCAAACGGCCGGAAACGGCAAGGTGTATATAGGATACGTTGATTTCTTTATCTTGTTGGGTCGACTGGGAGTGTTCAAAGCATAGCTTCTCTCTACTTTAACAGATACATGTGATTATAAATATTCAAGAAGTATGTATGATAGTATAAAACAACGGACAATGGAGAGAATGGGAGAAGGGATAATGACATCTAAAGAATATGCTTAGATCTGAAATAGTTTCTCAGATAGTGGACTTGGTAAACACCGACGCCCACCAACATCAGGGTGCCTGCGACGAAAAAGTTCTTGACTCTACGGTTGGTACTCTCGTTGGTGTCTCTCAAACGCTCTTCTCTCTTGACCAAGTACTCCAACTCGGTGATGACCTCCTCGAGCATCTCATCGACTTTTCTCAACTGAACCTCGGAGGGTTTCAACTTCTCGGCACTCTGGATGGCGTTCCAGTCTCTGGCATTGGCACCGGCCTCGACCTCTAACTCGATTTCTCTCGAGAGTTGACGTCCGTGGTGGTTGTAGCCTGGCTGCAAACGGTTTGTGAAACATATGTCGAAGCTGGAGGTCTCGTGGGCACTGAATGCAACCTTGATTGTGCCTGCAATGTCATCCTTACGGCGGTACTCATCGCCGTCTGCATTTGTAATACGCATGGACAAGATCTGGCCGTCACCAACCTGTCCGGTACTGGTGGCAGTGACAACAACAAGCTGTCCATCAGAAACAAATTCCCGGACACACTGTGGTTCTGCATTGTGTGGCTGAGCAGCAAGCTCAAAACGAAGAGCTTCGGCACCCTGGAATAGGGCCAAGAATCCGACTATTATTGTCGATAGACATAGATACTTCATGGCTGCAATGTCTCTGTTCCTGTTTTTTTCAGTGCCTCAGTGGGTTCTCACGTATCAAATAGTACTAACGGGAAGGAAAACAGCAGTGCTTCTGTACAGCCAACGTCCTCTTTCCCGCCAAGATCATCCGCCAGGCAGCAGAAGGCCAACACGTCAACACAGCTGGAAAATCCACCGACACCAAAACGCAAAAACATCACCACTTCTTCGTGGGCGCGAAAACGGATCCAGACACGACGCTGGCCGCCTCAGGCAGGCACGAGGGAGAAAGGGAGAAGAGCCTCCTTTATGTGCTAGTGCTGGATGTGCAGTGCAGATGGATAGATTTGGATATAAAGATATACATAGGGATGTAGACAAATACATGTTCTACCTGTTCGTTCGTTCGTTCGGGTGTTCTTTTTCTTTTCTTTTTGATGACTCCCACCTTCATTCATGCTGCTCCTTCTTGACGACAGAAGGGGTAGGAGCATCCCAATCTCCAACCGTAGGCGTAACACCCCAGTCGACGCCGTGCTTGGCAGCACCCGAATCACCGCCCCACACACTTCGGTCGCCAGCTCCGTACTCGGTTCTTCCGCCGTCCCCGCCCCAGACACTCCTACTTCCGCTTCCACTTCCAGTGGAGCTCCACGATGGCGTCTTGTTCCCGCCATACGATGGCGTCTTGTTCCCGCCATACGATGGCGTCTTGCCGCCGCCGTTCGAGCTCCACGATGGGGTTTTACCTCCACCATTTGAGCTCCACGACGGGGTTCTCCCTCCGCCGTTTGCGCCCCACGATGGGGTTTTCCCTCCACCGTTCGAACTCCAAGATGGTGTTTTGCCTCCACCATTGGAACCCCACGATGGCGTCTTCCCGCCGCTCGACCAACTTGGTGTCTTATCACCCATAGGCTGGGGCTGGTTACCAATATTGTTGAAGTTGTATGCTCCGTACGAAGGCATTCCGTATGAACCACCACTTCCAGAATTGTAACTTGGAGGAGCACCAGCTCTTGGTGTGCTCTGCGGCCTTCTGTTGGATCCTGCATTTCTGCCCCTGTAATTCTCCAAAAACTGTTCGTGAGGAACATAGCTTCCTGGTCTAAGCTCAAATAGAAGGTCGGACTTGTTGATTGGAATGATCTTCGCAGGGTTGTGCATTTCCACTCTTGCGACATCACCGTTGGCGTCCTTGATGATACCCTTTTTACCTTTGTAAGGTCCCTTCCTGACACTGACATGCTGGTTTATCGTCATGTCACGACCACCAAACCTGGCTTGGTTTGCCAGAAAGGTGCTTGGAGGAGCCGGCATTCTATTTGGGTTCATCTTGTTCAAGTCAGGCACCTTGAATGAAGAAACAATCGAACCCTTGTTGGCAATCGTTTGAACAGAGTTTGAATCGGTGACAAACACACCGGTGTTTTCATAAACTGTTTTGGAATGGAGGAATAGGTATGACTTGTATATGTGCATGATATTACCCTGTCTCTTCTCACCGATAGTCTCTCTAACAACATCTCCCACCTTGATTTCAAGACCGTTTCTATCGGTGGTTTTCTCTGTCATTCTGTTGATGTCCAAGGCAGAGACTATACTCTTTGGTTCCAAGTTTAAGACACGGCCATCTGTGCACAGGATTGTGAAAACCTCCTTTTCCACTTTGATGATCATACCGATCTTATGCGAGTTCAAGTTGACCATCTGGTGCAATTCAAATCTACCTATTTTGGAAGACGTAGTTGAAGAGTCCACCGATGTGACCAAATAATTTGGGAAGACCGTTATATCCTTTTTAGTCTGGTCAGAGACTAAAGTAACTTGGTTGTTCTTCACATTAACAATTAAACCACTTTCATCTTTGTGGACACCATGGATGACGGTGACATGATCACCGGGCAAGAAAATTTTTCTCAAGGAAGAGGTTGGAACCTCGACAATTGTGTTGTTGACATCACTTTCGATCTCATTACCTTCCAGCAAGACTCTTGCTACAGTGGCCTCAGCAATGGATAAGATCTTACCCTTCATTTTAGATTGTTCTCCACTGATGATTTCGACCCTGTCATTTGGTTGGAAGGAGATGGCCTTTTCATCGGCGTTTTTCAAAGTGGCGGCGACAGATTGTAAATCTATTCCATCAGAATCCTTCATCGAATCAAACAAGGTCAACTCGTGCAAGGTTGGTTTGACATTTTGGGTCTCCAACTGGTTGAACTTGATATCTTTGTAAAGGAAACCACTGATGTATTCTTCGTTTCTGTAGATGAAGTAGTTTCTGTCTCTTTTGGCGGTGGTTAGATGCTCCCCATCGTACTGTTGAGCCTCGATATCTGAAAATAACCTCTGAGGAGGCCTGAATTTGGAATTGAAATTCACTGGTCTTCTTCTTCCCGTGGAAGGATCGATGATGGAATTGTTCGATCTGCCGTAGTCCAATCTTGGAACAAGCTTGACTCTCACTTCTAAGTCATTTTCGGCAAGGTTGTCGACAATACCCAAATCGCCCTTATATTTGCCGATCTTGACACGAACATATGAGCCTGGCTTGAGTCGGCTCTCCTGCGAGGAGCCTGGTCTCAATAAGTCTGGGTATTCTTCGATTGGGACCAAGACTTTGCCGACATTGTTGTAGATTCCGGGCAAACTGGACAAAATGTGGTTGACTGCGTCCATTCTGACGGCTTCAATGTAGATATAACCTGTGAAACTGTCTCTTTGGAAAACGGAGTACACCTCCTCGGTCCCCTTCATGTTGGCCATTCTGGCGGAGATCTGCTTGACCAACTCCTTCTCCTTCCCGTTTCTGACACGGACACCCCAGATAAGCGGATCTTCGACAGAAGGTAGGAGCAACCGTTGAGAGATGTTCTGGGTGGAACCCATGTATCTCGCAGAAGCGGAACGGCCGTATCTAGCCTTGAACTGATCCGCCAAGGCCTGTGCATCTTGTTCGTCGAGCTTTTCTCTGGTTCTGTCCAACTTTCTGTGGGACCGGGAGGCCTCTGTTTCGCCGGGCTCCATGTTCTGGTCGTCGGCCAAGAACTCCTGGCGGAGGATCTCATCATCTTCGTCTTCGTCCTCATCTTCGTCTTCGTCGACCTCGGCCTCGACATCCAAGAACTGGTTGCCTGACTTCTTCTTCTTTCTCTTACGGGAGACCTCGTCCTCATCCTCCTCATCATCCTCGTCGTCTTCGTCGTCGTCGTCTTCGTCTTCATCGAGACCGTCATCAAGATCGTCTTCGTTTGCTCCTTCGTTCTCGACGGCCCGGTTTGGGTCTGTATCTGCTTCCGCCACCGCGGCATTAACCTCGGCGTCGTCGTCGCCGTCCTGCTCCTGCTGCTTGACGTCTTCGAGCTCGTGCTCCTCACTGCCGCTGTCGCTGGCGACGTTGTCTAGAACGTCGTCGTCGACTGTGTCCTCGGCCTTGACCATGTCGTCTGCAGCACTCATGTCGCTGTCGCTCATGCGGGAGGGATATCTGGTTACTAGTTGTGTTTTGGCGTCAGAGAGGTAATTCGAGCGGTGTCTCTGAAGGATGGCCACTCTGCTATAGTGTGTGTGTTCCGGATCTCTTTTGTGGAGAAAGGGTACCTGGCAACAGAGCTATCGGATAGATGCGAAGCGGCTCGATGTCATGGAGGCGTTCTACGGGGCGTCCATGGTTTCAGCGAGAGGAATATACCCCCGTGGAGCAAGGCTAATTTGCACACCTGGTCAAGATGCTCATAGAGTGAGCGTCTGGGAGCACGGGAGGCTGGCCAACAGACCCTCCTTCCTTCCCGACTGCCTATGCACCGAGCAGCGAGGGCAAAATTTGCGGAAGGGCAAGGCCGGGTAACTTCCGTCACGTGTGCTACAGTGCGGTTTTTTCAGTTAAGAGCCGTCTTCATTCACGTATTTACGTATTCACGTATTCATGTATTCATGTATTCAGACTATATACAGCACACTATCTACCTGCTTATCACTTCTTTTTCCAGAGGAAGGCGCCTCTCGAGAAGTCGAGCGGCTTCGGCTGCTCACCCTTGCGCTTCTTGCTCTCCACAAAGAGCACGTGTCTCTGCACGACCGGGTCGTATCTCACCTGCGTGATCTCCCGGGCCGTTCTTGGAACCAGCAGCGTTCTTCTGTACCCGGTCTTCGCCGTCGACACAAGCTGCACAATCGTCGTTCTAGCCTTCGCCTTAGCCATCTTGTCTGTCCTGTCCTCTACCCCTCCCTTCCCCCCAGCTCGAAGCACCCCACCCTTTGCTCATCCGCCATGTCCAGTTCTCTCTTTTTCTCACCCTCCCGGCTTTCTCCCCTCCCATCATGCTCGGCCGCTCACCCTCGCCAGACATGCGCCACACACACGCGCCACGATTACGTCAGCCCTCTTTTCTCCCCTCCTCTCGCCGCTCCCCGCAACGTTTTTTTTTTCGCCGCCGGGACAATGCGCTGGCGGGGCACCCAGTAAGGCTGGCCAGCTGGCCACTTAACAGACCCCCGCCTGGCCCGGCCTGGCCCCTTGCTCGGCCTGGGCACCGGTTATCAGTCGATATCTGTCGGCAAGCGCAGAATCACCCCGTCCCCACCCATGGGACTGTTTTCTGCCGCCTTAGGGGCCTGACAGCGTGACAGGCCACCGCTGGCCACGGGTGGGCCACATATATATAAGTCTGTCCCCCAACCGCTGCTCTTACTCGCTGGATAGGCATTTGGCCCTTCCCTCTGATCTTAATGATCCCTGCCCTCTTGTAACGACCTACGCTCCCTTCCCCCCCCCCAGCATGGATTTCTACATTGTCAAGCCGAACTTGCAGATCGCCGACTGCGAGGACTGTCCCTCGGACTCCACGTTGCTTTCGAAGAAGTCGGCGTACCTGTCGCTCCAGAAACAGTGCCGCAAGCTCTCGCAAATGAACGGAGGCGACGCAGAGGTTCCTTCGTGGTGCCGCTGCAAGACCCCTGGGCACCGGTCGCCATCGCCCTCAGAGGGCGATGGCGAAGACGCGGACCCCGCCATTCCCAACTTGCCGCTACAGTCGATCACGTTGGCCCCGCAGGACTACTCGAAGCTCGAGCCCCGGCCGGACTCGCTGTCGCTGGCACGCCTGCACTTGCCCAACAACATTTCCTCCCTCGACGGCAAGTGGCTCGCGTTGAAGTACCTCCAGCTCAACTCGGACGTGGCCTTGGTGCGATATAAGTACTTGAAGTCGTACGCAAAGATCACCCGTCTCCTCAAGAAGTACTTCAGCAAGCCGCAGGTGTCCGAGTACGAGGACTACTCCGACAGCGAGGGTTTCAAGCAGATCAACGACGAGATGGCCAAGTTCAAGACGTTTGAAAACGTCCTCACTCTCTTGGTGGAGTTGAAGAAGAAGTTCCACCAGCGCTTCTCCCACTTCGACGCCGCCACCGCCACCGCCACCGCCACCGCCGCCGAGCCTGACGAGGCCTCTGCACGAACTAAGACTCCATCCTCGTCCTGCTAGTTTATATATAACCGTTTACCATACCCTATACCCGAATACGCTGTATAACTTATCTGCTCCCAGAGCTCTTCATGTCAGTGTTAACGTCTTCACGTCCTCACGTCTTCACATCTTCGCATATTCGCCGCCACCGCTGGTCCTCGCTTTTCGCGTGGGGCCCGCCAGCGTGGACGGGAGCGAAAAACGGGCCAGAGCGATTGTTTGTTTGTTTACACTTCTTTGTTCGATGTCGATCTCCTTTGAGCAGATCTGCTGCCGTCCGTGTGCTCTGCATTCCCCGCAATCTGTCCGCCGTCTTGCTAATCTCTCCCGCTTCCCAGACACCCGTGCCGCAGCCTGGTGCCCCCTTCCCGCCAGATAGCAGTCTTTGCCTAAAAAAAAACAAAAAAAGAGAAACAAGATTCTCTTCAAAAAAGAAAGGAGTACCAAAGAAGGAAAAGCAAAGCAAGGAAGAACAGAGACATCGACACACAGCATGTCCCACATCTCCGACAAAGAAAACAGACAGCCGTACCATCCTTCGTTTGCGGCAAAAGCCGCAAAGGCGGCCGTGACAAGGTCCGTTACCCCAACGCCAAACCAGATAGATAAAGTCGTCGAGTCCGTCGCCAATGCCACAAAACGATTGTCCCAGCACTCGAACCAGTCGTCCTCGAGCAAGCGGAAGGTCGAAAACAGGGTTGGTCCATGGAGGTTGGGCAGAACCTTGGGCAAGGGCTCCACGGGCCGCGTCAGGTTAGCCAAACACACCACCACGGGCCAGCTGGCCGCCATCAAAATCGTCCCAAAAAACATCATCGAGTTCGATGGCCCCAACTCCGCCTCAAACAACACTCAGCGGAAAAAGAAGAAAAAGCAGAAAGTCGACGAAAACGGCCTCCCGTACGGAATCGAGCGAGAAATCATCATCATGAAGCTGATCTCCCATCCGAACATTATGGCGTTATACGACGTGTGGGAAAACAAAAATGAACTTTATTTGGTCTTAGAATATGTCGAAGGAGGTGAGTTGTTTGACTTCTTGATCAGCAACGGACGTCTGGGCGAGCAGGATGCAGTGCAATATTTCAGAATGATCATCAACGGTGTCGCCTATTGCCACAAATTCAACATCTGTCATAGAGATTTGAAGCCAGAAAATATCTTGCTCGATAAAAACGGTAGAATAAAAATTGCAGATTTTGGAATGGCAGCATTGGAAACTCAGCAAAAATTATTAGAAACCTCATGTGGCTCCCCACATTATGCATCTCCTGAAATCGTTGCAGGTAAAACCTATCATGGCTCCCCCAGCGACGTGTGGTCTTGCGGTGTCATCCTCTTTGCTCTCTTAACTGGCCATCTGCCCTTTGATGATCCTAACATCAGACAACTTCTATTGAAGGTTCAGACGGGTAAATTCCACATGCCTTCGAATCTCTCCAACGAAGCCAAGGACCTCATCTGGTCGATGCTAAGGGTGAACCCTAACGAGCGGATAAATATAGAGAAAATTTCTCAGCATCCTTTGATGCTCAAGTATCCAGACAACGAAGTCGATGAGATCGAGGACAAATTGGATCACTTGGACATCTCCAAGCCGGTGACTAGTTATGACCCAGACATCTTAAACAATCTGCAAACTCTTTGGCATGGCATCCCACAATCCCAGATTGTTTTGAAGTTGCAAAACAAAGAGAAGAATTCGGAGAAAATGTTCTACTACTTATTGGAAAACTATAAATTGACACATGCAAATGGCATGGAACCTCCTAATTTGCAGAAATCCATCTCAAAGAAAACATTAAGCTCTCAAAGCTCGATTCCAAGATCCGGTAGTACTATTATTACCACCATCCAAGATGAACACGGGAAAGTCTTGAAATCTGAGAAGCAAGAGCTGAAACCAACCAGGTCGCCTTCAAAGTCGAAAAATAGAAATCAGCTGAATAACCCGATTGTTGCATCGACCTCTTATAATAAATCAGTTTCTTTCCAAAAGCTCAGGCGTGACACTTCTGCATCCACTCTTTCCATTGTCAATATGAAGAGAAATCTAAGTATACGTCCAGATTCTAGCATGACCAATCTTTTGGGTGCCAAAAACTTCGGTGATAGTAAAACCACTAACACTAACACCAGCACCAGCACCAGCACCAGCAGTAATGACAAGAACAATAAGGTCGTGGACCTTTCTTCAATCATCGATAACTCTGATATTTCAAACTCAAGAGCCGTTACTGTTAATCCTAAAGACTTGCCCGAATTACCGGATCTTCAAGACTATAAGTACTTGATGAAAACAATTTTTGCTGAAACCGATTCGAATACCCTCAATAAGGGAATCAACAAAAAGATCCAACCTTCATCAGCAGCTTCGAAACGAAAAGATGAAGCTCCCAAATCCAGAGTTGACAATGATATGGTTTTACTCAATTTCGAGGATGCAACTTTTTCGAGCGAAGATCCTAAAAGCGACACTAGCCTTACAAACACTTCTTACTACACATCAAATCTAGACCCCAAAGCTAATTCGTCTATCCTGCAATCTGATACCCAATACAGCAAATTAGAGCTGCTGAAAAAAGAGCTGGGTGGGAACCCTTCCGGTCAGAGGAAATTTTCTAGTATGAAATCGATCAAATCATCTTCGACTAGGAAATTGAACACTTTCCTACAAGATGAGTATAAAAGTGTTAAAATTGATGACTACAACTCCAAACATAAAAATATGCCATCTTCGGCCTATTCTCATAAACCAGATAAATCCGTTGATTCCAAATTCATTCCTCATGAAGATACCACCTATAGTTTACATTCCGCTGTTGAAATAAGGATGATGACGCCTACCGAGGAAGATTTGAGACAAATGGGCGATGGTAAGGTTTTCGAGGATGCCGATGAGCCATTCTTGGATAAAAACCTCATATCAGATTCTGCAATGAAAAACAACATCACTGTCCATAGGAATATTGTGCCTAATGTTGATAAGGGACTAGATCTTAGAACTTCGCTGATCAGTACCTCCACCAACGATGACACGTCACAACAACTCAACGAGAGAAAGCTAAAATGGAGAAGTTCTGGTGATCTGATAAAGACTAGTCCGGTCCATGAAGCGTCGAAGGAGGAGATTGCGAATTCTGTGTTTGATGATGCCGATGAATTACCTCAACCTCGTATCCTGGACAACGAAGCAGATGATAGTTTTGACAGCGAAATAAGTGGCTCTTTATACACAACAGTTGAAGAGCAAATGCCGAAAGGTGTATCTGCAAGCAACCAAACCAGGCCAACACGCCCATTCTCGCAGCTGAAATCAGGTGTTCGTGCGTCGATGACTCCTACCAACGAACACCCTGCTCCTCCTTCGCTAGTCAATCCAGCTAGAAATCTTACCCCTTCTCCACCGCTGAACGACTCCTCCAGGGCTGTCCACTTATCGCCAATTGATGCTGTTTCTCGCGAGGGAGCAATCTCGAGGGAGCAACCACATGTGTACCGTACATATGTTTCAAAAAATACAACCAAGCCAGTGCTGCCGCCTAGAAAGATCAACGATCCAACGGACGCCAATACTAGAGCCAATGCGAATTCGACGTTTACGCCTGCTGACAGAGCCACCGGGACGAAGCGTCCGAACTGGTTGAAGAAGTTCTTTTCTGCTTTCAGCAAGAAAGCCTCCGGTGGTTCATCAACTTCGACGAATGCCAACGCCAGCAAATCTGCATTCTCTCAACAGACGAGCGCCAGGAAGCCGATCAAGTTCTCATTCAAGTTTAACAAATCCAAATATACCCCCAAGTATACCCCGAAGAACAACATTTTCTTTTCCGAGCACTGGCTGGAGAGCGATATAATCACGAGAGAGAAGTTGATCGAGGCGATCAAGGGGGATGCCAGAACGAAGTTGTTGAGATTCACCAACGCTCAAGACACCTCCAACGGCTGCAACTACACTATCGAGGTGGATAACCTCAGGACGACCCTTCGGGTCGAGGTTGTGGACAAGGTCGGAACGGAGTACGGCTTTGGCGGCTGCTACATGAAGTTTGTCAAACTCAAGGGGACGAAGGCCTCGTTCGACTACTGGTGTGGCGTGGTGAGAGATCTTGTTGCGGATTTGGAAAAGAAAGCCGAGACTACTGATTGAGTGACCGCCCTCCCCCCCCATTCCCTTCACCCACTACCACCATTCATGTATCTGTCTATATGTATCTGTTTACGCTCGTTAGTCTGTACGATTACAATACGATCCAATCTTACCTCGTCTGCAGCCGGCGAACCCGTGGGCGAATTCGACTCTACCGTGCGTCCCGGTCCCAACCCATCGCAGCCCATCTTAGTCCAGGCACGGGCGGGCACTCCCGGCAGAAACCATCCCCATCGAGCCCACTCGGGCGTCTTTGTTCTTATCTCCTTTTCTTTTTTTTTTCCGTTCTTTTTCTGCTCACGCCCGGGGCTGCCCGTTTAGGTAGGCGGATGAACGAACTCGCGGGACAGAAAAACCGTTGAACCGTCACCGCAAATGTGGGCGGGCCGAGGTGTCTGGAGATGGTGCCCGTCTGGATCCAGCTTGCAATCGAGAGGGGGTCGAGGCCCGCCAGCGGCGTGAGAGGCACCAGCAACCATCTGGGATTGACTGGGAGATGTCAGTGTCGTTCCCAAACTCGTTTTGTTACGCTAAGCATGCCACGCCAGCCACAGGCTATAGGCGTTCCACCGTGGCGCTGTTGCCCTTGCGTGCCGGCATGCCAACATGCTGGCGTGCTTGCACGTTTGCTGCCAGTTCTCTGCCGTTTTGGCACAGCACTGTTGTACCCGCCAGCACACTGCCACGCGGACAAGGCCTCGGAACTTGCCGCTCAAAAGCCCGCCTGCCCGTTTCCAGTCGCTTCGCTCCGCAGAGGCTAGCGGCTTGGGTCCCGAGGGGGATGGTCCATGCGTTGCGGCTAAGATGTGTTTATGAGCCAGAAGTGTCTCGTCTGCAAAAGAGGCCGAGGTGCAGGCAGATATTTGCTGCAGAGAGGACGTCTGCGGCTCTGCGGCGGAGGTGTGGAAACAGGTGTGCTGCATGGACGCTCTTTTCTTTTTTTTCTTGCCTATCCGGGAAGGTTTTATATATAGGTGGCGGCGTTTCCCTTTTTTCTGACTAGCGTCAACAGCATCAACGGTTTCCACCGTTGGTTCCCTGCCCTCTGCCGCTTCCGCCCCCCTCGTGCTGTACTGCTGTACTGCTGTTCTGCGTTGCTGCTCCTCAGTGAACCCCGGCCTCTCGACAGCGCAAGAAGAGCAATTGCTCTATTTTCTCCCTGTTCATCTCCCGCATCACACACCAAGATCTCTCCTCAATCCCCTCCCCGTTTGTTTTCCCCCTTATCTGTCTTCTCCGCAAACGGTTTGGTGACATAGAAAGGTACAAAAAATCGGAGCAGCCACGCCTTCGAATAAGCTAAATTGTACCACATCCAAGGGAAAGCAACATAATTTATCTGAGACGGTGAATACTTTCCGGTCAACCTCCATTCATCTGCCCCGGTTTTCGGCACTCGTTCACTCCTTTCCCTATAGCTCTATCTCAGGCTACCATTCTGCCGCAAGCCGAGTGTTGTGAAATACAGCTCAGACTGCCTTGCACGCAAAACAACTTCTCTACTCGCTTTCCGCATTAATTAGACTCCACATCCAGATATGTCCAACCCTGTGATTAGGGTGGTCGTTGCTGGAGATTTGGGAACAGGCAAGTCCAGCTTGGTGAATTTCTTTGTGCGGAGCCTCAATTCGGCAGACTTTGACCCCACCATCGAAGAGACATATACAAAGCATATCTCGATTGACGGCATCTACTATAACTTAGAAATCGTCGACACTGTCGACAACGAGTTCCGTGACAACCAGAAAAGACACTGCTTGTACGTCCAATCGGATGCGATCATCCTCACCTACGCCATCGACGACGAGGCCACTTTCACCAACCTACTCCTGAGATACTCGAACCTCCCCATCAATGAAGAAGATGGGAGCAGGAAACTCACCTACGTCGACGGGCGAATCAAGTCCTTTCCGCCGATCATTCTTGTCGGCACAAAGCGAGACCTGGAGAGCTCGAGACAAGTGGCATACCAGTCGGGAAGAAAGCTCGCCGACCAGCTGAAATTACAGGAGTTCATGGAGTGTAGTGCTCTTGCCAATATCAACGTTGACGAGTTGTTTATCCTGGCCTCCAAACTAGGGCTTGAGCACCAGCAATCGGATAAGGATCTTACTCATATTTACGCTGCTGACGAGGAAAGCCGAAACTCGGATTTAAGAAAGACCAGCAGCAAGGGTTCGACTGCTTCAAGGATAAGCAGAGACAACACTAACAAGCAACTCAGGATTCCGGAAAACTTCTCATCCATCCAGGAGCAAGACTCACCGGCGCACGAATTACCCATCGCCACTTCGCCAGAGGCAGCAAAAAGGTCTGCCAACCCATCCCGAACTACCACACAACAACGTGCTACAACTACTAGAGGAGTAGAAAGTATAAAGTCTCAGGATGGATGCTGTACTATAATGTGATTTGATTTATTACTTGCTTTATTTCTTCTTCATTTCTTCTCACATTTGTGGCAAATGGTCAACGATTTCAGCACAGATATTTAAATAAATTGAACTTTGTAAAATTTCCTCCCCGCAATTATAGATTATTAATAGATAAAAACCCCTTCTTACCTCAAGCTTAAGTTTCCTGGGCAAATTCGCTCCTTGATTTACTAGGTTACACGTCACTGTAATTAAAGCCGCCTAGTGTTCATTTATCAACAGCGGTCACTTGCTTCCGCTGCTCCTCAAAGCGAAAAAGCCCTTTTTGAGCCGCCTTTCCTTTTATAAGAAAGACACGGGCTCGAGTTCCCAGTCAAAGGTATGCCCAGCAAGGCTGTTTTTATGTCACCTCCTCCACTCTTATCTGCTTGTGAGCGTATTTTTGCTTGTACCTGATCGGTTGTCGCTGAAGGAATTTTTTCGACAGCTCCATTTCGATGCTATCGGACATACTACCGCCAGACGAAGCAGAGCCAATGGCAAGGAATAAAGTGCTTGGCTGGTAATGACTCCATAATTCTTTGCTCCGCATGATTTACTGCTGCTACACGGTTTCCAGTGCCCAGGTTCGACCTCGCCGGTGATACGGCATTACCCCCGTAGACTATTCTCGGACGACACCGCACCAAGTCGCCCCCATGCCTTTACGGGCGCCTCCCCCACGCCATATGATCCAGCTAACTTTGCCTCATCCGTCCCTGAAAAAAAACGTTTGCAACGTCTAGACAGAATCTCAATAAGGGACGACGTGACAAAGTAGCTGGACGGTTATTTTCGACACTCGGGCCGGAGAAACTCTGTGTCGGCAACCGGCGGCACTCCCGCGCCACAAAACGCGGCTATTCCAGGCTATTCGAGGCTATCGCGGGCCTGGGTGCCGCCGATTGCCTTCCATTGCCGATCCCCTTCGATAGCCGAAATTGGCCCTCGGGTGGTATTGAGGTTTAAATAGTAGACTGTCCCCCGTCTTGAATTTAGGGGTTGGATTATTATCTGGCTTGACCTGCTCCGTCTGTGCTTGAGCACTTGGTAGCGTCCATGTTCTGTTGTTCCAATGCAAAGGAAGACCTCTTCTACCAAACCTGGCGAAGTCGATAGCACCGAATCCCCCACAGTGCAAAAGCGCAAGAATTTTGTTAGGCTACATTGAGTAGAAACCAGATTCTTAATACGGGTACTGCAAATGATTTGCCGTTACTGGCACAACTTTAGCCTTTCCCTTTGCACCGTCGAAGGGTAGTTTCAATGTGATACTTCCCTCCATCAGCAAAAAAACCCTAAAAAAGATGACCGCCGGCTCTTGCGTCGATCGTCTCCGGTATTGGCTGCGAATGCAACAACTCTCCGGTTTCGATGGCTGAACGGAGAAAAATTGCGCCGTTGAATCCCCGCAGTAATTAAATTGTGAGTGTACTGGGCCGGCCAAGCGAAAATCAGTCATTGTCCAGCGTTGTTCAGTGCTTTCACCGGTGTCTCTCTCCACTTAAATTTGAACCTTTTTTACTCGTAGTTTTCATTTCTCTGCTCTCCGTCCTTTTGCCTTAGCAATACCGTTAGGTCTCTAGCCTAGTTCACCAGCGAGGAGATATAATCATGAGTGAAAAACCTAGTATCGATCATGAATCGACTAAGGAGGATATAATCACTGACTCCAAATCGGAGGATTTGGAGAAACAAAAATACAGCAATGGCAACGATCTACTGCTTTCGTTGAAAGAGAAGAATGAAAAGGTAGCCCAACTCGCAGAAGAGTACAACATAAATCACAAGAAGTTGATGTGGAAAATCGACATGTGTGTTGTTCCACCTTTTTGTTTGCTGTACTTCCTCGCTTTCTTGGATAGAGTCAATATCTCGAATGCCAAGGTTTACGGAATGGAATCTTCACTAGACTTGTCGGGTAATCAGTTCTCAGCTGCTCTTACTGTCTTTTTTGTTCCTTACATTGTTTTTGAGATCCTATCCAACTATGCTTTGAAAATCGTCAAGCCACATTTATGGTTGAGTTGCATGATTCTTTTGTTTGGAGTTGTGACAATCTGCATGGCTTATTCAAGAAACTACGGTGGTTTAATTGTTTGTAGATTGTTTTTGGGTATCTTCGAGGCTGGTTCTTTCCCATCAATCTTCTACATTATGGCAAACTTTTACTCGTCCGCAGAATCCCAGAGAAGATTCTCTTTCTTCTTCAGCTGTACCTGTCTAGCGGGTGGCTGTGCAGGCGCTTTGGCTTATAGAATCCATGACTTAAATGGAAAGTATGGGTTAGAGTCGTGGCAATGGATTTACATCATCGAGGGAGCATTTACGGCCGGCTTGGCACTTTTGCTATACTTTATTGTTCCAGATTTCCCTGAAGAGTGCAGGTTCTTGAAGACACACGAGAAGAGCTTTTTGAAAAAGAAGTTGGAGATTTACTCTGGTAACTCAGGTTATGAAATCAAACAAACATGGAAAGATGTTGGTAAAGTTTTCAAAGATCCTATCATTTACATCTGTGCAGTGTGCTACTTTTGTTTCATTGTTCCAGCTTACTCTTATGCATTCTTTGCACCTACAGTCATCGGAGAGCTTGGCTACACAGCAATGGAAGCTCAAAGACATTCCATCTACCCATGGCTTGCTTCCATGGGGTTCAGTATCATGATAGCTTTCGTATCAGACTACTTCTATTCAAGACTTCCATTTGCAATACTAGCTACCTTGATATCCATTACCGGGTTTGGTATGTTAATTGGCGCTACTGATCAACCGCTTGTGAAATACGGTGGATGCTTCATGCTTGCTGCTGGGTTATATAGCGCCATGCCAATTTTGATCTGTTGGGTTTCCTTGAACTTTTCAGGACACACGAGAAAGAGTGTAGGTACTGCCTTTATTATTGGATTCGGTAATATTGGAGGTATTGTTTCTTCCTTCTTATTCCCAAACTATGAGGCTCCAAAGTACACAAAGGGTTTGAGTATCGGCTTGGCCTTCACAGTTTTCGCTCTTATCATGCTTTTGGTTTACTGCTCCTTCCTAGCATACAGAAACAAAAGAAAGCAACGCCAAGAATACAGAAATGAGTGGGATAGTCTCGACTCAAGAGAACAAATAATGAGAGGAGACCTGAACCCCGACATCAAGTACCTTTACTAGTATATGGTTACTTCATTCATTTATTTTTAATGCTGTTTCTATGAACATTTATGATATATGTAGAGTCCGCAAAAGTGACATTAATAGAACTTCGCTCAGAAAGTTATCTCCGACTACAACGTTTTGGTTTGACCATGCTGATTGTATTTCAGAACTGAGAATGATATACCAGGCCTACGGAAAGTACCTGGAGGTGTAACATTTCTTGCAATAACATGATAGAGAGCGGATAGTTGTTCAAGTATACCGAATTTACACCTATTTCTTTTTGGCAACAATACAGTTACAACTAGCACTATCTATCGGCTGTGATTTTGCCTGAATATCCCAATGTCGGTGTGTGGAGCTGCTATCATGGCCTTTTTCTTCACCTTCAGTCTTTTCCATATCTCAACACCAGGTCACGTGACTTCACAGCCATTTAAACTTTCCACAGTGTTTACAGTTACCTCGATCCGGCAATCGTCAAAAAGCCAGCACTTGCACCTGCATTTTATCCTCTTTCGGTCAAAATACGTGCATGTAAGTACTTGTATCGGAGAGGGAATGCTTTAAGCACCGAACCTTATATGATCTACAACTTGATGTAAAATTTATGCGGCTTCGTGCACCCGTCCACTCTGGCATCTGGTATCGGAAATCAAAGAAATTTTCTTCTGTCGTGGTGCTATACTTTGGTTATCCTAACACAGCTTAGACGAGGGACAGATACCAAGCCTACACACTGCCGCTCTATTGAAACTGAATTACTGTTTCAATAACAATGTCACAGCTACCCATAAAAACTAGAGCAATATATAGCTGGGGAGGAAACAAAAAAACAAATGAACTAGGTTTCATGGAGGGTGATGTGATTGAAATCTTGAAAGTCGTCAATGACAATTTATATTTCGGTGAATCACAAAGAACAAAACTGAGAGGATTTTTTCCGGCCAAGTATGTTGCATGCAATCAGCTGAGTGAAAGGCAGAGCTCCCCTTCTACTCCAAGTACACCCGTATCTGCAAACAGTTCTAAAAACAACAGTTTCAACTCTTTGTTCACTCTCAAAAAGAAAGACAAATCATCGAGTTCAACTTTGAACACAGATATATTGAATAATTCATTTCAAGAAAGAAGCTCCTCAGTGGTGGCGTCACCTGCTCCACCAAAGCATGCCGAACAGAAACAAGCGAAAAAGTTTAATTCTTCTTACGTCCAACAACTATTAGATGCTTCAACTTTGAGTACAGACACAGGCTCATCCTCTGCATTTGGACATTCCGACTTCAGTGCCACATCTGCTGGATCTTACATGCGCCACAAAGAAAGAGAGGAATACGAGTCTAAGTTGCAAAGTATGGCCAACTCCACCTATACTTCGAATGCTACACGAAAAGCTTTGGACGAAATCATTGAGAAAAATGAAAAGAGAAAGCAGCCGAAACTGCTCAGGGATCTGCTAGGATCGAGAAATGAAACGAGTCCAACTTTTGATGATCGCATATATCTAATGTCTGTGGAAAAAATGAGTCAAATGGGGCTAGATGAAGGTTTGCCGTATGGATATCAGAGCGCTCCTTCAAAAAGAGTTGCGGAACAGATATGTGATATGGAACGAACAAAAACAATCACAGGACATGAAAGAGCAAAAAGGGCCAAAAGAATATTGGACGAAGAACCTGAACTTATCCTCAAACCTCAGGAGACAATATCTCATGTCAATTTTGAAGAAACTGACATTTTATCACGGAGTTGTAGTTATAATCTCGACTCTGATGGCTTGGAAAAGGTGGACTACTATATGTCTCAACAAAAACATAACCCGTTTGATACACCTCAGAAATTCACTTTAGATACAATATTGCGCAAGCTCAAAACTGAATTGGAGGTGTCTCGTGCAATCTATACTTACTTAACACAAAACTTCAAGTTAATTAAAAGGAAAGATGAGAAAGTCAGTACAAAGAGAATGTTTGGATCTGAGAAAATTTCCGAAATTATGCATACCTGTCTATGTACTCCACATCAATTGGTTTGGTTGTTTTACATCATGGCAGATACAGCTGGTTTAGAAGTTGAAATTATTTTAGGTTATTTGAAACATCCATTTGCACTCAACGACGTCATAACTAATTCAAAGAAAAGACTGATAATTAATCACTCATGGATTAGCATCAAAATTGATGGTGCCTATCGGTTCATTGATGTCATTTTGGGTAACCCAACAAATGACTTATCTGTTAACTACCCCGAAATTTGGGATTGTAATCTGAACTGGAAATTTTACTTCTTGACTAGGCCATTTCATTTGATCCACACTCACAGTCCACGTTATATTGACCAGCAACATATTGTGCCTCCAATTGATGTTGTAGCTCAACTTTCTCTGCCTCCTCTATACCCTAATGCCATAGTATCGGGTGTTTCGTGGTATAAGTATAACACGAGTATGCTGCATCTGAGAGATTACGAATTATACAGTTTTGCACTTGAGATTCCGCCAGATTATGTTGTCCAAGGAAAATTTAAGCCCTACGATAGTGCCTTTGAATGTGTCGATTCTTTTGTTCAAGTGTATCAAAAAAATGATGTAAGGATAGCTAACTTTCAAGGTATAATGTCTAAAGGTTGTCCGGCAGGTTTTGTCTATGTGGTAGGTAAGAATGAATACTCTAAAAAGTGGAATTTGCTTCTGAGTATTCCATGCTTTCATCAAGGAAAATGGAAACCATTAGAATGGATGAAAAGAGCTCCTGGGCTAAATGGAGTTGATGTTTATGTGAGAGAACCTAAAGTAAAGAATTTAAAATGTGGCGAACAACTTTTCGACATAAAAGTCCATGGAAAAAGTGGCTGGATAAAAGAAGTGCAGGATTTTTACGATGGATCACTAAAACTGGGCTTGTTTCCTCCCAACAAGCAAATAATTGAGCTGAATGTAACTAACAACCACTTTGCGGCCATGATACATTTGAACAAAACAGGATACTGGAGGCTGGGTGTCCTTGATGTCAGATTCATGAGATGGAAAGTTATAGCAGAATGGTCGGTCGCATAGAAAATAGGATAGTCAAAGAATTCTCGACCGTTGACCTGGACATATAAGCAAACATAACTAATGAAAATGAAAGAATAAAGAAGACAATCTAATGTATTCAACGTACGGAGCTTTTAAATAGTGCATATAAAAAAATAATTAATCCTTAATACAACACAAAGAATTATAGAATATTGCAGCCGTGAAATAACTGCTCGTTTGAAAGTCACAATTACGAGAAAATGAAGAAGTTATGATACTATGCCTAAGAGGAGGAAGAAAGAAAACCAAAATTAACAAAATGAAAAAAAAATATCTGCAATCAAAATAAATGAAACAATGCTGCCATATACGATATATGCACAAAAAATATCATTGCTATCAAGCCATGATAAAAAAACCCAAATAAACCATCCAATATTCCTGCTTCTATGGATCTAGGTCATCTATACTTTCGCCCATAGCCTCTCTTATCTCATCCTGAATAAGGTGGTCATAGTTAGGAGGTTGTTCAATCGTGTCCAAAGTCACTTCATCATCTCCTCTCTCATCATCTGTGAATTCAGCTGGGCGAACCATTCCGCTCTGAACAACATCTTCAAACTCAGGCAACTCTGAATCTTCAACATCACTGCAATCTAATAGTACATCATGATTGAACTTTGTGTATAGAGGTGGTGGGACCTCACATCCTCTTAGCGGAGCCAAAGCCCACTTTTTAACGTTTGCCTCGATGAAAACAAAACCCATTTGACCGAAATTAACATCAATCCGACAAGGATTTATACTTCCTACAGTTGGAAAAAGTTGAACACTTCTCGGCAGCTTCACGTGTCCTCCGATTTTGGATTCCGATAACTTTTTGCCATTTCTAGTGAAAAAGACAGCTCTAGAATATTTCTTGATTCCGATCCCAACGACGTCTCCTTCTTCCAAAGACGGGAAAATATCATGGCCTGCTTTCAAATCTGCTAGTACAAAGGGATTATTATGTCTTCTATCTCCGTTCGAATCATATGCCAAACTATGTAAATAACGGCCTGGTAGCACGAACGACGGATAAGGAAATGTGCTCAAACTCAAAGAGATTAATGTGTTGCCTTTAAACTGCTCTGGTATATCGAAAATTTTGAACTCTATGTAATGTACATCTTTGGTGAAAGGGATAGGTAAGTTTGACTGAACTGATGCTGGAATGTTTCTATTGTTGAAGGTAATTTCCGTTTTGTTTTCCACACTAACGGAATGCTGATTATCCAATAAGGTATCTAGGCTCCATGCGTGAACACCTTTTTCCTTTATCATGTCTTTCTGCCATGGCGCTAGGTCCATACGTGCAAACCCGTTTAACTTGATATACTCTTTTGCTTGGAAATATATCTCTTGCTCGTCTGGAGACATGGTTCTCAGTGCTGAGGCGTCATTTTCAATCTCCGTAGCATCGTCGTATTGCAAATCCGACTCTTCGGTATCATCCAATGGCTCCGTTCCTCTGCTTCCACAACACCCCTGGATCAAAGCAACAGTTAGAAGCATAACAAGCATGAGTAGAAACGATATTGAAATGAGAAGAAACGGCACCAAGGGAGAATCTCCACCTTCGCCCAGGTCCTCTGATGGGCCGTACCTGTCCATGGCTTGCGACCTTGGATGTACAAAAGGCATCTGTTATCTTGCAAATACCCTGTTCTCCAAAAGCAGCCAAGTACTGCTGCGTATGTTTCCTTGTGAGATACAGGTCAGATTCTTCCACCCAGCTTGCACAAGTACCAAAGCCCCGGAAGCAACACATTAGCTCTGTCCTGTTGACAAGCCCATTGCTGCCTTTGTTCTCATGATTTTGCGTACTGCGGACCGATTTTCTTTGCAGCGCCCGCAGTGACTTTCATCTGCTGCAACTTGGGATCTCTTTCTTTCTTCGACGCAGGTGCAGAACTAGAGAAGACGAAGGGCTCTGTGGTCAGGAGGTGTCGAGCAAAAAGATTCCAGTAGCATCAAGGCTATGAGTGGGATACAGAATTACTCGAAGACGAAGAAGTTAGGCGAAGGTACCTATGCCGTGGTTTATCTTGGAACGCAGCTGAGTACAAACCGAGAGGTTGCAATCAAGGAGATCAAAACGGAAGGGTTCAAAGATGGGCTAGACATGTCTGCCATCCGGGAGGTGAAGTACTTGCAAGAGTTACGACATACGAACATCATTGAATTGGTGGATGTTTTCAGTGACAGCAGACAGAACCTTAATTTAGTTTTAGAGGTCTTGCCAAGCGATTTGGAAAAGGTGCTACGTGACAAGAATACTTTCATCGGAGGTGTTGATATCAAGCGTTGGTTGTTGATGATTCTTCGAGGGGTGTATCACTGTCACAGGAACGGGATTTTGCACAGGGATTTGAAGCCTAACAATTTATTGATGGATCCCTCGGGAAATTTGAAGATTGCCGATTTTGGTTTAGCAAGAAGTTTGGACCAGCCGACCGAGAAGCTCACATCGAACGTCGTCACAAGATGGTACCGGGCGCCGGAGCTTCTCTTCGGTGCTAGATTATACACTTCCGCCGTCGACGTCTGGGCTATAGGGACGATTTTCGCAGAAATGATGTTGCGGACACCGTATCTGCCTGGTAGCGACGATGCCAACCAGTTGGCGGTCACCATCCAGGCGTTGGGTACCCCAACAGAAGAGAACTGGCCAGGGGTGAGCCATCTCCCATTCTATAACAATTTAACAGTTTACCCTGCTCCTACGCGGGCAGAATTGAGAAGGCGGTTTGTGGCAGCCAGTGAAATGGCACTTGAGGCTATGGAAGGTATGCTTATCATGAATCCAACAGAGAGATGGACTTGTGAGCGTGCCTTGCAGAGTGGCTATTTCCTCGAAGAGCCTATTCCGTGAAAGGTTTTTGTGTGAGTGCTTGCATGTATCTGATAAAGATCGGGGACTTTCTTCCCCGAAAATGATTCTTTTCTAAACACTGGTGTAGTTTGTGTACTAAACTCCCCTTTTAACACATTTTATCAAAAGTTTTATTGCACTTTCGAGCTCTATAGCTTAACGATATACAGCTGACGCAAAGAGTGCCTGCTTAAAAAAATCAGTAGTTAATCCAGGACTTAATTGCATTTTAAATGGTAATATACTGAGTTTTTAGTGGTTAAATTATCTTCTACCTTGACATCTAAGTAGTGATGGAATGTTCAACTAGGTTAGAAGAGCTAATCATAAAAGTAACCTGAAAAACTTAACTGATATGCAATATGATCTCCGGCCTAACTGGAGACGTCTTTCAAAAAGAATCAAGCAGCACTTGGTGATCACTGAACTAAAGCTTACTTACCAGACATCTAAGTACCGAAGAAACCCACAGTTGTGTTCAACATGCAAAATATGTTTCATCAAAAGATTTCAAGTCTAATGAACATGTTTTGATATACTGAGTGCATCCTTATTATGCTTACATCAGCACCTGATTTGGGGCTGTGCAAAGAGAATTTATTTTTTCATACAAAAAAAATTTCTTAAGTTTTTCAATTTATCTAGTACAAAGAACAGAGGATTAATCAGCATTAGTTGTTCCCTCTTTTCACTCAAAACCATCGAGTACACAGAACAAAGCAAGCAAAATGGAAAAAGTATCATCGGCCTATACATGCAACTCATGCCAAATCCAATTCTCACTTTCGGAGGATCAAAGATCCCACATGAAGGGAGAATGGCATAGATATAACTTGAAGAGAAGAGTGGCGCAATTGCCTCCTTTATCTGAGGAGCTGTTCAATACCAAGGTTGCCACCATCAGCGAGAAGAAGAAGGAAGAGATGGAGGCTGAGAATGACGTGCAAAAGTTGGGCAAAGGTGTGCAAACCCTCGAACTTAGTACGAAACAGCTGCGCAGAAAGCAACGTGAGGAGTTACTTGAGAAGAAAAGAAAGCTTTTGGAACTGGCTAAGAACAGATTGGTTAGTAATGGAGGTAGAGTCAAGATGGGCGAAGATGGAAAGATAGTGGTCGAGAAGAAAGAAGCCACGCAGGAAGAAGAGCGTCTCAAGGTAGAGGTTGAAGAGGCTGTTCGCCAGGAAAACGAGAATGTTGTGGACGAGGAGACGTTGATCAAAGAGAAGCTTGCGAAGAAAGTGGATGTTCCAGTGACAAAGTGTATCTTCTGCAAGAGCGAAGAATTTGAGAACGTTGATGGCACATACGAGCATCTATTCAAGAAACATGGTCTTTATGTTCCGGAAAAGGCGTACCTCATCAACAAGGAAGGGCTCCTTTCTTACTTATACGAGAAGATTGGCTACGGTAATGTGTGTTTATCGTGTAGCTTTCAGGGAAGAAACTTCCAAAGTATTATCCAGCACATGTTGAGCAAAAACCATATCAAAATACCGTATGAAGCAGAGGACGAGAAGTTGGAGATCAGTGACTTCTACGACTTCTCCAAAACGTACGAGGTGGAAGGCGCCGGTGCAGACGGAAACGATGAGGAGTGGGAAGATGTTGCGGAAGAGGATTTGGATAACGACGAGGATATTGACGGCGAGAAGCTGTACGCTTCTGAGTACGGGTTGCACTTGCCTAATGGAGTGGTTCTTGGCCATAGGTCGCTTGTCAAGTATTACAAGCAGAACTTGAAGCCTGAGAAGGAGTTGACGGAGGCAGAGGGCACGGTGATGGCTGCGGAGACGAGGAACTTTGTCAAGACGATCGATTCGAAGGCGATTGCACAACAGAAACGGGTGTGGAACAGAGAGGCCAAGAGCAAAGACAGGGACGACAGACGGGCCCAAAAGTTTATCAACTGGCAACCGCATTACAGAGACGAATTGCTACAGTAGGTTATTACTGTACTGTGGCTTTGCAGTATTATATATTTTAGACAACCGAGTAATCAAATGCGTCAAGTTAGCAATTGTGTCCGGGGAAAAAAACGGCAACAACGAATTTGACGCGTTAAGCGAGACTCTTTCAGACTCGGCTTGTTTTTTCTCCCTGTCAACAACAAAGCTTTTCTTTACGTGTTGGCGGTGGTTTTGGACATGGTTCCTGTCTGGAAGGACAGGAGACACGTACACACACAGGCTTACTACAATTGGAGAATCGAAAGATGTACTTTGATTTAGACGACATTCTCGCCGATTCGCAGAAATTTACAGGCTCGTTCGAGGTCGACGTGCACAACGTCGGATGCCTCATCAACTCCAAGGAGAGTGCCAAGATCAGCAAAACAGACAAGCTCGAGTTGCCCTTCTGGCTAGTCACGTCGCTGTCGCACATCTTCCTCTCTGAGGACCGGTCGCTGTTTTCCGTGGAAAGGCCCGAGTACTTGAGCAAGCTGGCGACGAACTTTTTCAAAGCGTCGCCATTGAACGCCGACCTGTCCGTCGTATCGCACTTTTACCAGATTGTGGAGAAGTGGTGTGACTTTATCGACCAGCCCGAGTTGGTCGACACCGTCTTCGACATGCTCGTTGCCCGTGCAGGACGGATCAACGACTTGTCGTTCAACGCGTCGGAGATGCACTCCCGCGAGAACGTCGAGTTTCTCCAGACGCTGGATGCCTTTGAGAAAGACCTCTTCCAGATCTCGTCCGAGTCGTACAATGACTCGCGGAACTGGATGAAGTCTGTTATCCACTGAAGGTAAAGAGAGAAAGGCAGTGTGTGAGTGTGAAGAACAGAGAAAGAGAGGCCTCGTCTCGATCTTAGCGACAAAAATGTTTTTTCTCCTGTTGTGAGGCTTTTGACTTCTTCCCCTGGTAAATTGGCAACTCACCCGACTGGTGTCCTTCCATCTACAAACTAGCTCAGGGCCTCCTTGTCGCCACCAAGAGGTCCATAAACAGAAAAAAAAAACACACAAACACATACACCATGTCTGAAACCAGATTGCCGAAGATAGTAGTGCTCATATCCGGGGGCGGGACAAACTTGCAGGCCTTGATCGATGCGTCCACAGGGAGCAGTCCTCGGAAGCTGAACGGCTCCATCACACGGGTCTTCTCCTCTTCGGCGACGGCCTACGGAATTACAAGAGCATCCAATGCCGGCATCCCTACCACCGTGCACACGCTCAAGTCCTACTACGAGGGCATTCCACGCGAGGCCACGGAGCAGCGCAAGGCTGCCCGAGACCGCTTCGACGCAGACTTGGCCCAGCTGGTCATTGCCGAGAAGCCGGACCTTGTGATCTGTGCCGGCTGGATGTTGATTCTCTCGCTCGCCTTCCTCAGCCCTTTGAAGACCGCCGCCGTCCCGATCATCAACCTCCACCCTGCGCTCCCAGGTGCCTTCGATGGCACACACGCCATCGAGCGGTCCTGGGAGGCAGGCCAGAAAGGCGCGGTCGCCAAGGGCGGCTGCATGGTACACTATGTGATCGAGGCCGTTGACATGGGGGAGCCTATTCTCGTGAAGGAGTTCCCCGTCGTGCAGGGCGAGTCCGTCCAGGCCTGGGAGGCCAAGATCCACGCTCTCGAGCACGTCGCCATCGTTGAGGGTGCCCAGCAGGCCCTTCACAACGCAGGCTTCGTCTGAGTGTCCACCTGTCTAACATGTATAGCGTTGTAGAACAAAGCAAGCCAAAATAAAGCAGAACAACTCCGTCTCCATCTATCTTCACCTTCTCTTTCCGTCAGGGCCTGTTCTCCCCGTTGCCCTTTTCCTTTCCGCAGCACCGCGGCTGGTCCGCCACGCAAATCCGTTTCGGGCCACCGCCGCCGGCCACAGCGGGCTCAGCAGGAATGTCGGCGTCCCTGCTGGACGGAACATGAATCGAGCCCTCAGGGCCCCGAGAGCTTCACCACCTCCAGTCAGACAGCTCGGAGACAGTCTCTGTGGCCTGTGGTCCTCTTCTGAAGGTGTTATCCGTCCTTCATGCCAGCAGCACGGCAAGTCTTGGCGGCAGCGGGGTGTCCGCTTTGGGAAGGCCAGGCGCCCAAGCGGGCCGGCGCAGTGATATTGAGCGACCCGTCGGACCGCTGACTCCTCCACGGCCACGGGCTCGGGCATGTTGTCGAAAGCGGACGTGAGGTCGCAAAGCAAAGCAAACCGCCTGACTGCGTCCTGGGTCTCCCCCGTCTTGGCTTTTCCGACTTTTTTTTTCCCACCACTTCTCCTTCTCTTCTTCTTTCCGGCTTCTCTTCCCTGGCCTTTGCTCCCCAGCACTGTAGACACAGACCCTCCTCCCACGACCCAACCGAACAATGTCCGACAGCAAGGAACTCTCCCACCCTATGATCAAAGACGGCTGGTTCGCCGAGATCTCAGACACCATGTGGCCCGGCCAGGCCATGTCTTTGCGTGTCAAGAAGGTTCTCAACGCCGAGCAGACTAAGTACCAGGATCTCCTTGTGTTCGAGTCCACGGACTACGGCAACGTGCTAGTCTTGGACGGCGCCATCCAGGCCACCGAGAGAGACGAGTTTGCCTACCAGGAGATGATCGCCCACTTGGCCCTCAACTCCCACCCAGACCCGAAGAAGGTCTTGGTCATCGGAGGCGGAGACGGTGGTGTATTGAGAGAGATCCTCAAGCACGACGGCGTCCAAGAGGCCGTTTTATGCGACATCGACGAAGGCGTCATCAGAAACGCCAAGAAGTACTTGCCAAACATGTCCTCGAGCTTTTCCCACCCAAAGGTGAAGGTCCACATTGGCGACGGCTTCAAGTTCTTGGCTGACTGGAAGAACACCTTCGACGTCATCATCACAGACTCCTCCGACCCAGAGGGCCCTGCCGCCTCCTTGTTCGAGAAGCCTTACTTCGAGCTCTTGTCCGATGCTCTAACTGAAAAAGGTGTCATTACCACCCAGGCCGAAAGCATCTGGATCCATCTCGAAATCATCAAGAATTTGAAAACTGCATGCAAGGCCGTCTTCCCTAACGTCGACTACGCCTACTGCACCATCCCAACATACCCTTCCGGCCAGATCGGGTTCATGGTCTGCTCGAAGAACAAGGAGGTCAACTTGAAGGCTCCTTTGAGATCCGTCGACCCTGAAACAGAGAAGAAGCTCTACAGATACTACTCAAAGGAAATCCACGAAGCTTCCTTCATTCTTCCAAACTTCGCCAAATATGCCTTAGAATAATCTCTTGATAAGTGTCGTCGTGTATATCTTTGTAGATTCTAATTACCTTTTCTTATTTGCCTTAGTTCATCAAACTAAATGATCTACAAACTTTATGTCGGAGAAACATCATATATAGATTATAGAATACAGAAGCAGACGTGTTCTGCCAATCACGCAACATCGATTTCCATCTCCTCCACTTCCAACATACTCCAGACACTTTCCTTGAGAATGGCCGTCGTTCCTCTTGGGAACTTGTAGTTGTTCTGCTTCTTCTCTCTGGCGTTTGGCGTTTGGTAGTTCCTGTACAGTTGTGCATCCTTGCCGACTTCCATCACACACAAATCAACGTTTGACCCAGAACCCAAATCGTTCCAAATACCAGCCTGGATTGCCTCCGATGCCAACTTCATCGCCTCCTCCTTGCTCATATCCTCTCTCCAGTCTTTCTCCAAAACAGCCATGGCTGCCAATGACCCACTTCCAAGTGACATATAGAATCCAACGTCCGTACTACCGTGGGCATGGATACTGAATAGCCCAACTCCTGATGGATCAACCCCAGCAACAATCAAGTAGGCTCCAATGTACCCCTGGTATTTGAACAAATGCTGCTTCAACATCTGCATCGCAGAAACAACCCTAGGCTCCCTCCCTGTGTTCAGGGAGTGTAACTCAAGGTTCGATGCAATCAATTGCGTCACCATCTCAGTATCGGCTGCTGTACCGGCACCAGCACACCAGATCTTTGGTGATAGACGATGTAGTTTCTCACAGTTCTTGTCTGCAACTATTGGTCCCGCTGTTGCACGGGTATCGGCTGCAATAATGACACCACCTTTGAATTTACAGCCCACGATAGTCGTACCTGTAGATGTGGCCTTTGGTGCCTTGTATCCTGCCTTCGTGATCAAAAACTGGTTTCTCTGATAGTTATCAAAATTGAGTCCTGCCATTGCGATGAAATTATATTTCTCTTTCCACTATTTCCAACCAGTTCAATGGATGGCACTGTCTGAAAACGGAACCCAGTCTCAACTTCCAGTACGAAGACAATAAAGTCCAGGCGTTTTTGCCACTCGACTGAATCGAAAATACCTAGAGATGTGTCGGGCTCTCCTCGTCTTTTTTTCCGGAAGTGAGCGAGAGCGCTCTTTTGAACATGAATGAGCTAACCGGCATGCACGGTCAGCTAGTGTCTGTCTTCAGCAGGGAAAAAAATGCTGTGAGATCCAAGCATTAGCTAAAGACCTTCTTGCAGGTGTATCGAAGGCTTGCATTAGGCAAAAGGAGATGGGTATTTGCTTGTCATGTTTGAGGCCAAACCAAACTGTCCAGGAAGATGAAAATGCTTCGTTGCTTTCCAATGATAAGGCTAAAGCGGTGGAAGACGAATTATTGACAGAGTTGAGGAATAAACAATTGAACGCCATATTGAACAGCACTAACGACCACTTGATAGATATCTCTACTTTCAAATCCATGACCAACTACGGCTCTCAACACGCTGACCCAAATAATGAAGGTGAGGGTGAAGATACAAATTCCCAGATACAACAAGAGGAAAACGACGTGTTCAAGGTCACTCCTATATCACAGTCAGTAATAAAGGATGAGATGGATCAGCAGTACAGTAATTGGGTCTCAAAAGTAGGGGAAAGTACTGTACGTAAGTACATGGAAATCAACGAAAACTCAGCTGACAAGAATAGGAAATACAGTGTTGACTTGGTATAGTTCCTCCTTTTTGTTTCCATATTTCCTCCTTTCGTCTTTCTTCTTCGGGCTTTATTGTACTTTTAATTAATATACACTTTCTATACACAACACAAAATTATACAAAATTTCAGCGTGTAATATTCAACCAAACTTTAACGTTTTCTACAAACTCCTGACTTTTGCCACGTTCGTGTCGTTCTCTCTTCTCGTGAGTTTTTTCTTCAGAGTCTTCGTTTTTCTCAGAACTCGTCTCGTTATCAGCCTCTTCTTGCTTGTTTTCTGATGGTTCCAGCGAGGAAGATGAAGAGGCTTTCCCTTTCAGTGGGAAAGGGACTTTTAGAGTAAATTCAAAATGATTAAGTCCATAGCCTAAACGAACACTATATTTACTGGCACAAAATATTCCATCATCACCTGCTTCTTCATTGTAAGAAATTGACATTGGAACTCCATTGATACTTTCACCGTTGACACGTAATTCAGAGACATATTTTTCGTCAACGATTTTATTCTGTAGATGTACGATACAAGAGATCTCGTGACCAACAACAGCCGATCCCGGTAGTTGCATCACATAAGTGGATCCTCCAACAGTGGTGTTTCCAGCTGGTTCAACGATTATATTCTCGAAAATCGCTGGACCTTGGGCACTTGGATTATTGTTTGCATTCTGTTTGTTGTTGAATGTGGCTGGGGTATTTGAGCTAACCAAACTTTTCCAGTTATTGGCAAAGTTGTTTAAGTTTGTAGTCGAACAAATTGTGAATTTTCTGATGAAAGCTGTTATATCGTCAATTTCCTCTATCTTTTCGGCCTTTTCAACGTCGTGTTTACGAATGATGGTTGGGGCTTCAGGCACAGGCTGCTTTACAACCTCTTCCTCTACATTAATCTCATTGGGGTTCACCGATTCTTCTTGAGGAGAACCATTTTCAGTAAACTCCTTTGCATCCTCGTCTTTACCCTTTTTCTTCAATTTATCCCTTTCGTCGGTCCCACTGTTGGCATTCAAAATGGCTTGCCGTTTTCTTTCGGCAACCTGAGATTCGAATTTTTCAAGACGTTTAACAAATGCTTTACTTAGTCCTGTAGCTGCCTTGTAGTAAGGTCCGTCACCGAAGACGTCCAGGGCATTGTCGAAAATCAAGTTGACGTCACTTATGAATTTCTTGTAGCCTGATGAACCGTTCGCATATTTCCCCTGTTCTAATTGTTCACCAATCATGTTGAAGCACATTGGCTTCGTGATGATATCATAATAATCTTCCGTCGCAGGGTCATCTCTGTCAGGAAGCTCAAGTAATACTTTGGAGAGAGGAATAGAGTTTTTGTGATGCGATACCTTGAACGTCAACAAGTGCCTGAAAACCTTCAGAATGTCAGCAGTGTAATCTTCATTAGAGTCATCAAAATCGTCAGTATTGATCACCACATTTGCATCATCTTGCTTTGGAATATCAACAGGTTCTTCTTTAGGTGCAAGCACTTCGTTATCGGCACCACTGGTGGCTTCCGCGTCTTCAGCTTGTTTTGGAGTACCTTCCTCCTCCACCACACTCTCGCTTTTCTCTTCTTCCTTTGCACTGCCCTTAGCTCCCCTCTTGCTACTATCTCTAGACCTACTAGTACTCTTCTTTCTCTTTGGTAAGGGCTCCGACTCCTTGGCTGCCTTTTCTGTCGCCGCTGCAGCTTCTGATTCAAGCTTCTCCTTCTTGATCTTCTTCGATGACTTCTTCTCCTCTATGGACTTAAGATAGGCACCGTACTGGTCTATCTGAGAAACCGCATAGTTTGAAAGAGACTTGGCATCGTTCACAATCAAGCTGTTTGGGTCATTGTACGTAGAGGCGTTTTCTGTCAACTGAAGCCACATCTGTTTAAACTCTTCCAACGGAACAGCGTTACCGTCTGCAGACTCTTTCCCCTTACGTTTTACAATCGTCGCCTGACGGATCTCATTGATTGAGATCGGGTTCTGGATCACCTGGTAGTAGTCAGCGTAGAGCTTTTTTGGTGGCAATTTCAGGAACGGACCGGACACAACCTCACCCGTCTCCGGGTCTTTCAAGTTTGTTGCCCCATTGATCACGGCAGTGTAGAACTCGGTGAGAGAGCCGTACTGAGCAGTTGAGTTTTCAGTTGAGTCCTGCACAGGGGTTGCGACCTCTGCTGTTTCAGCAACGGGAGAAGCCGTGGCAGCCTTGTGCTTCTTCTTCGACAAGCCTAAGGTGAGTGTAACCTTTCTCTTGGGTGCCATGTCTGAGCGTATACCTGCAGATGTGCCTTCTCCCTTCTACTGCGTGTTACCCTGACCCCCCTCCGGCGTGTCACCAACTACTCCCGATTCATGTTCAGCTGAGCTCTGAAAACCACAGAAACGACAAGCGCTGCCTCCCCTCTTGCATCCGTGCACCGTGGGGCATCTTGAGAAAGCCAACCCAGGTGGGGAGCGAGAGCTTTGCCAAAACGAAGAAACGGTACTGTAATGCAAGCAGATAGAGAAAGAGAGAAACAACAGCAGAGCAGAGAAGAGAAAAGACGGAGAACCGATCTACCACCGCTCAAGACACCACACAGCAACAACACATACACATACACACTATGGCCAAGTACGAGGTTATCGACCAAGACCCTGTTTTCTCCAAGGTTGTCAGCTACTTTCGTGCGTCAGACTACCTCACATGGTTGGGTGCTACTGCTGCAGGTCCACTATCACTCATCCTGCTTGAAAAGTACGAACCAGCCTCCGGACGTCAGTTCAAGATGCCTAAGCCAATGTTTCTGCGTGCAGGAGGGTTGATTGGTTTTGCCACAGGTTTCTTTTTGGCCTATAATCAGTCCACCAAGAGATTTTGGGGTGTTTCCGAAAACGCTAGAGAAGTGGAGAAGGACAGATACGAAATCAAGTCTTTGCTTGCCAAAGGTAAGAACCCATACGGCAGCGACGACTCCACCCTGACCCCTTACATGCAAGACTTGTCTGCCAGATACTCAAAAAATTCACAATTATTGATTGCCATCCTCCCATGGTTCAACTTTGTTGCCCACCCTTACCATGGTGTCGACTTGAAGAAGTATTACGAAGTTAGAGAAGGTGAAGAGAAGTGGGGGTTCAACTTGGTTCCATTAAATGAAATAAAAGGCTTACCATAAGGTTACCGAAGTATACCTGTAATTATCACACTCGTGTATCCTTATGCATCCCGTTCGACTTCTATTCATTCATTTTATTCATCACTTATTTATTATAAAGTATGAGAGAGACAACGGAAGATTGTTTTCCTCCTCCAAATAGTTTATAGTTTATTTATTTTTTATTTATATTAATCTTTTGTTCCAGTCAAAAACATTCGGCCAATTTTTTCTCCTCTGATGTTTATAGTCCCACTATTTTCCTTACATGTTTCTTGATCGAAGGCCCGCCGGGCGGAGTCAAGACATTCTGGTCATTGTCGTAGTACATATACCACACAGTTTTCCATTGGTTATCGAAGTTGTACTGGTCCCATGTCCTGCTTGTTAGTGAGTCCCTGTTCCACTCCCTAATCGCTCGTTCTAGTACGACAAACCTGAAATAGTTTATATTGAACCTCACTACTCCACTTTGCTGGCGGTCATGCGTCAAGTCTTCGTATCCAGACTCGGCATTTCTAAGAGAGCGTAGCATTCCAACCAAATCAAACCGCCAATAGGACGTATGAACATCTGTGGCAAGAGAGGTGAGTTTGGAAAATAGGAATGAAAACGTACTTTGATGAGCTGTGTCAAATGTACTCAGGTTTGAGTTTATCAACCGAGTCAAAAACTCCCAATTATCCGTATTCACTTGATAGTAGTTGCAGTTGCCCGACGCTTTTGTCCTATAGTGGGCTAAAATCACCAAAATCTGATTCAATCGGCCATTTAGGTCCAATCTGTGTGGATTCATAAAATACAACAAGCTCATGATATAGTGTGTATCAGTATCATAATCTAGTCTTTTAAAGTAGTTGCTGATTCGATCATTGGTTTCAATGTTATGCACTGTGGCCAGGTTCGTTATTTCATGGATGAGAAGCGATTTGATCAGATTCTTATCACTGGGGTCAGTTTCATTATTCAACGAATAAAACAAGTCTGTCTTGATCACCCTATTGTTCTTCGTGAGCTCAAAATTGGGGATGGATGCTAGTTGCAATGCGTAACTTGCGATATCACTGATTGCTGTTGGGGGCGGCGGTAATTGTTTATGCTCATCCCTATATTTCAAGACTGGAATTATCTTATACTTGGCAAGGTTTTTGTTAGAGTATGCTTGATACTTATTAATAAGATCCAATACTGCAAGCTTGATATCCGAATGCCCCTGATCCACCGCATCAACTAGGTGTGGCCTCAAAGCATCCAGCTTCGACTTGACATAGTTTGCATGATAGAGCCTGCAAGCTGCTATAGGCAATGAGAAGTTCTTGGGTGTTTCACCGTTCTGCGCACACTGAAGAAGACGGCTCGGGGCTTGCATGGTTAAAGCTTAGCAACCTTCGTTTTGTCTATGTTTGTTTGCTTTACTAATATACAAAATAAATACCTCTATATAGATACTTTTGAACCTGTTCTGGTTTGTGTGTGTGTGTGTGACTGTCTGTGAGTGTGTGTGCAGCCCGGAAAAGTTGAAAATTATTCAGAGAAAATGAAAACAAAAAAAACATTACTATTGTCGTCGTCATCATCCAAGATAAATCAGTCCTTCTTCGATACCTTAACGAGCTTCAAATTGCACCATTCTTTTGGTTCTGGCCTTGTAAAGAACTCTGTGACCACATTCCTTACATCTGACTGGCTCTTTTGGCGAGAGTGTGAAGTTGACAGCACATTGCGCACACACGTACTTCACACCGTAATTCTTGATGGACTGGATACCACTGGCGGCGTTACCCAAGTTCGCTGCAGTTGGTGGAACAAAACCTTCTCTTGACATCTTGGTGGTGCTGATGCTTCGACAGACGTAGTGTGCCTTCCGTAACTCCGCCAGCCTTCAGCAGAAGAGTCAAGTCCTCTCTATCTTTCTAATCTTGCCATGAAAATTTTTGCCTCTCTTCCCCTGCGACAATTCGTCTCTCGGCTTCTGATTCACGACAAAGAGTTTTGTTGTGAAGCTTACGTCAGCGTAATGGAAAATTGGTCAAAATGGAAGTCGGGGATATTGGAAAATGGAAATGGAAATGGGGTGGAAAGAACACTGTCTGACGATCAGCTACCGCTTCAAGCCCCAGTAGACAACGAGACTGCCAAGTGGAAAGAAGTTCATAGTCTGGAAATAGGCAAAACAGATTGTGCTAGATTTTGGAACCCCACATCGATATTCTCTCCATACATTCACCCATTTTGACATCCAGCAGAACTTCTTATATCCTACATTTCCAATCTAAGAACGGAGAGAAAAGCACTCCAATACGACTGCTGATACATAGAAAGGTAAACTAAGATATGCAAACGTTATTCAGTATACATACAAAACTATCATGCTAATATCTTCTTGCTCAACTTGTTTTCATAATTTGTTGTTGAGTAATTCCTTCAAAAAGCTGAATATCAGAAATATTTACATACGAAGTCGTTTCCAGCCACTTTCCGTGCCTATAGAGCATCAGAAAAATGACTTTAGATCCGCACAAGATTTGAAACGTCCCACCCCTTCGCAGATGATAGATCCGGTCGTTGCACCAACATCAACCGAACAGGTTGCAATTCCTTCAATGTCAGATCAATTAGTGGAGCCACTTACGTTCCAGAACTCTAACTCATCGACAATCACATCTGAAATAAAGTCTCCAAATCCAGAGTTGGAAAAGCTGGGACGATCGATAATATCAAGATTGGAGTCGTTAGAAATAGACAGAGATATTAAACACAACATTGACTTACACAAACTTATTGACAAAGATGATACTAAATCCACACTATCTCCCATAGACGAGCATATTCTTTTGAATGCGAAAGCTATGGCTCTTTCCAGAGACCATAGTCGTATTCTACGACAGAATACTGGGCTCAAAGCAAAGAAAAAATTAATAGACGATACATTATACGAATACAAATACGAACTTATTAATGACCCTCACTCCATTGTGGAGATAACATGTCTCATTAGCTTCATTAGGCGCTTAACTAAATATAACTTCATGAACTCAACCTCACAGATCAAGCATTTCCTCAAAAGTAGAATCATTTATAGTGAAGAAGGGCAACAGTTGCTCAAAAGTAATACAGCTTTGGCATATTACATGATCGACTTTTTCATGAGAAGTGGGACTCTTTCAAACATTGCAATTATTGAAGATATAGTCCGTGTTATAGATGGCTGGGATACGTATTCATTGAATATATACTTGAAGCGTTCATTAGGATACTGCGTTGACTCTTACTTTAGGTTGCGCTTGATTGAAAAAGCTGTCATCAAATTCTCCGAAAACAAGTTAAAACTCAACAAAACAACTTTGTACATGATTTATATGCATATTGATAAAGCTTCCCAACATTCTTTTGACCTGCAATGTTTCAAATATGATTTGCAAAAGTTTTTGATTGAAAGAGACCTTTTGAGTGGTCCCCATTTTACATCCATACTATTTGAGGACTTATGCAATTCTTTTTCAATAATTAATGCCGAAAGACAGCATTTGTACAAAAACAGAAATCTTTCACACATGTATACGTTGATAGATGATTCCATAAAGTCAATAAAGATTATGCCGAAGTTTAAGAATTGTTCACAGTTAAATATAAACAGAAACAACTATTCGATAAAATCTCTTAGGAAAGTGTTTTTAAATAGTAGATTCAAGAATGTCGAGTGTTTTAAAAAATTAATATCTGCTCATTTGGAAATTTTCAACTGGAAACGTGCATGGAACATGGTAATTTCAAACTACCATTGTTTGCAGAATTTCCCCACTATTCCACCAACAGAATCAATGAAAAGTAAAATGCTAAAGCAGTATCCCGACTCAAAATTTACGAATTTTGGCAAACTGTTTGCTTTCAATCAAAAATTTTTTGTCACTCTTCTCCGTGGTCCTATCGGACATCAATTAGTATCACATTTATGTTCTACCTCAAACTGGCAGCTTGTGATACGCATGATCAACGAAGTTAATTGTTTAAGAATTTCTGGTGATGGTAATAATGAAGAGACTAAAGTGGTTTGGAATACGTTTTACGTTTGTCTCAAATGCTTGTTAGACGTTGATTTGAGTAAAAGTCTACTCGATCCTATGTGCCACTTAATTTTAATGAAATATCTACTGAATATGGCGCTGAACACAGATCTTGGTACTTATAAAAGATGGGACATACTTTTCAGACGGCTGCAAGCAAAGATTGACTCCATCCACAACACATCATTTTCCAAGCTGGGAAGTAACTTAGTCTTACCAGAGCCTGATAAAACAGACAATGTGTACGTTTGGATGGAAAGAGTACGTTTGGTGAGGGCCAAACGCAGTGGCTATAAAGACTTCCAACTTTTGGGCTCTGTTTTTGATACCACAGAATGCTATGATGCGTCTGATGAAGTTTCTGATGTTACTGGTAACGAAGAAAAACAGCGACAACTGCAAACACAGCCACAGCCACAATCACAATCACAGTCGCAGTGCCAGGGAGACGCAACTACTCCTCTGGTTTCAAATTTAGTTTCCCGTGATTTATCTGTGATAACCCCATTTGAATCTACCCTTTTCCGGAGTCTATCTTCTCTGAGGATTTTAGATTCCAAAAAAAAGATAGAAGCTGAGTATAACATATTCTCGGAATTTTGGGACTCCAAAAATATAGACCATAATGATGTTTTAGAACACTTTCATTTGGGATTCATAAACAAAAACTACAAACATGAAAGAATAAAATGGGAGATATATTCCCCTAATTTACCTGAATTGAATACTGAACCTGAAATTCCAGACGTTAACAATCTGGATAATGAGACGAATATTCTGAGGTTGAGAGCTATTGCCAAGATAAATGGTGCAGTACAGGAGAATCTGCCTGAATTGCTGAACAGTTCAAAGAAATACGTGGCAATGGAAAAGGTTGTCACTAAAAGATATAATCATGGCTTTTTTAGAAGCATCGATCCTAAAAACTCTCTCAATAATTTACTACCCAATGATTGGTTATATATGGTACTGAACAAATGCCATAATGACTGGTTAGTACATTATCTCACAAAATAACCACATTCCCCAATATAGACTGTATATATTATTTATAAACTTAATGAACTCACTTTATATTTAACTGATCATGACAGACCGTTCTTCAAGGGATTTTCTTATCTTGTATTACCAAAGATAAAATTAGAAAAAAAAGTTTATTATGTATTCAAAAAAGCTATGTCAAATGTATATAAAAATGTACGAAAAATATAAAATAAGCTAGCAGCTATGGAAATGGAAATGGAAATGGAAATGTATAAAATCAAATGTATAGGGTTTAAATAGGGAGTAGAATTAGTGTGCTGTGAGTTTGAATATTAAAATATATTATTAAAATGGATGGAGTAGTTTATGTTTAAAGCAACAATTAAGCTGATGGCTTCTTCTGCGTGCCGATCTTATCATCGCCTGGCTTCTTTTGGAAAATGGTCTTGTCCTTTTCGTGTCTTGGCTTAGGAATCAAAGACTTAGGGTTCAACAATTTGAAGATCATACCAAATGGATTCTTACCAAGAACTCTGAAGTAGTAGTAACCAACCAACATGAAACCAGTGTTGGCAATGATGTAGATCCATGCAATACCGAAATCTCTCCAATGTTGGTTCCACTTGATACCGTATTGAATAACAACCTGTTCTTGCATAGTGTATGGGCAGTATTGACAGCTGCTGTCAGCCTCTGGGTTTCTCAAGTAACCACCGTTGTTGTCAATGTAATGCGAAAAGTAGTCACCACAGTTTTGTCCCTCTGGTGGATCAACAATGCTCAATTCACTATAAGCACAAACCAACTTTCTGTTGTGTAAGATAGGACCGACGAACGATTGCACAAAGTATGTAAATGGAGATGCAACATACATGAAAGACCAGAATCTTGGCGAATATCTCTTTGGATTCAAGATACCACAGAACAACAACATCGCAGCAAACAAGTTAGAGTTGATCATAGAAGCAGATGGCACATCTGGAGAGAAGTACAAGATAGCCAAACCGTAGGTACAGTAATAAGCTGGGAAAATAAGCACATTGATGAAGAAGAAGAAACCAGCTTTATTGGCATCTCCGGAATATCTTGGAGGCCAGTAGTAACAGACGTAGATGAAGAATTGACAAATTGTAGACCAAAAGATTTCAAGAATAGTATGGCAAAGAAGCAAGCATGACCAGTGGAAGGTGTTGGATAAAGCTTCTCTGACCTCGAATAATTCTCTGGTATCATAGGCGAAAACGTGAGATTGGTTAATCATAGCAACTGAAATCAACAACAACATGAAAATAGACGAGAAAGCACCTTGGGCACCACCGATAGAGTGGTCCATACCAACATAAGACAAACCGACGAAAAGAGCACAAGAAACACATTCAACGAATTTAGCTCTGATATAGACTGGTGATCTCCAGAATTGAACATATGTTCTTCTCAAAACATACCAGAACTGTTTATCATAGGTAGTAGCGTACTTAGCAGATAAGTCACCAGCAGATGAGTTCTCTGGTCTCTTTGGTAATTCAGTATGCAAGTATTCAATGTCCTTTGTAGTTTGAGCACATTCTTCAGAGTTGTTCCAGAGCTCAGACCAATCCTGAGCAGCAGATGCTGTTGCACCAGCACCAATACAGTTCAAGATATATTCAGCAGGATTTTCAGAAGCACCACACTTAACACCAGAATGAGCTTCGAAATACTTCAACAAGGTAGAAGAGTTAGGACCAATGTCACCGAAGTAGACAGTCTTACCACCCTTCTTCAACAATAACAATCTGTCAAAGACTTCAAACAAAGTAGCTGATGGTTGATGAATGGTACACAAGATAGCTTGACCGGAATCTGCAAGAGCTCTCAAGAATTGAACAATAGACCATGACGACTCGGAATCCAAACCAGAAGTAGGTTCATCCAAAAACAACAACAATGATGGCTTAGCAACCAATTCAGTGGCAATGGACAATTTCTTTCTTTGTTCGACGTTCAAACCTCTACCAATCTTACCGACCATAGCTTCGGCATACTTGTCCATACCCAAACAACCAATAATCTTCTCAACGTATTCGTACTTCTCGGCAGTAGAAACATCCTTAGGCTGTCTCAGATCTGCAGCAAATCTCAATGACTCTCTGACAGAATATTCAGCCATATGCAAATCCTGTTGTTGCACGTAACCAGTTCTTCTCTTGAAAGAAGTGTCCAATGGTCTACCGTTAACCAACATGTCACCAGTAATGGTACCGAACGAGATTCTTTGAGCCAAAACGTTCAACAATGTCGTCTTACCTGCACCAGATTCACCCATAAGGGCGGTCATAGTACCTGGCTTAACGTAACCTTGAATGGAACATAACAATTGTCTGGTAGCACCGTCGTATGGAATGATGTAGTCTAAGTTTTTCCACGAGAAAATATCTGCAGTGGCAATAATTTCTTCTAGATCAGCATCTGGACCGTTCAAAGCAAGCATCATTTCATCTCTTGTGGCAACCTTACCATCCCAGTCTTCACCAGCAGAGGTGTCAGGCAGACAACCTCTCTTGAACAATAGTAAATCACCACCACCTTCAACATTCTTGATGTATTCAGACATGAAGACGTTTAATCCAATGTAACCAACAGTCCAACATAAGTTGATACCCCAGTACTTCCAGACATTGTGCCACTTGATATCAAACGCCTTGTAAAGGTAGTCATCACCAAGGACCCAGTCACGACCGGCAACAGAACCTGCAATATCACAGATTTGGTTGGAAAGAGATGTGTTTTCGTAACCTGGACCAGATGGAATTAAATGGTAACAGTCCATGTGTCTTCTGTGGAATTCGTTACCCATCAACGAGTAAAAGCAGTAAAACATAGGATTCAAGTAGTGGATCCACTTAATCCAGTGATGCATCTGTGTCAATGGAAGCACAAAACCGGCATAAACACACATCATCAAAACCCACAAACCACCAATGGCGTGAGCAGTGGTACCGTCCTTAGTCACAGTGGCAACACACTTGAATGTGAATGACATACATTGTTGAATGGTTAACAAGAATAGCAAGTACATGAAAAACCCGCCCGCAGTGTGTCTTAAGTTAGGCATCCAGTAAGTAGTCAATGCCAAGATAACAACAGCAATAAATTTAGTTGGGAATTCGGTGATAATCTCTTGCAATGCTTCAGCAGATAAATGGTACATGGAATATGACTTTTGCTTCACCAAAATGTTTCTGGTAGAGAAAGAGTTGGCAATTTCAGCTAAGGATGTAACGGAACAGAAAAGCAAGACATAGAACAAGATACCACCACGTGAGTACGCACCGTTGGTGGTCTTTGGAATGTGATAGTACATGGAACCGACAACAAAACCCTTAGTGACGAAAGATGCGACATAAACAATGGTATACGTAAAGTTACCCTTGGTTCTTTGGAAACCTCTTAGCATCAAGTAGTACAATTGCGACCAGTAAGTAACCATAAATTGAGACTTTTGTCTGTTACCCTTTTGCTTTCTTTGTTGGTTAACAAAGTCCATTCTTTGTCTGGTTTCATCACCGTTATGGTTAGCATCGAATTCATCCATCTCAGTCATCAAGTTAGCATATTCCGGAGAGTTGACCCAGTATTCAGCAAACTCTTCCGATGATTCTGGAACCTTACCTTCAAAACCTGGTTGCACTTGTCTCGAAGATGGAGAAGTGACTGCAGTCAAGAATTCTGGTGCAGTCATTCTGCTTGGCTTCAAGTAACCCATTTTTTCGAAGTAGGAAACACCTTGTTCAGCAGGACCCCAGAAAATCTGTCTACCCTTGTAAAGAACATTCACCTTATCAAATAATTCGTAAATGTTTTGACCAGCTTGGTAAATAGCAACGAATGCAGAACAACCCAACATGTTGGTGGCGGTTCTTAAACATTGTGTGAACTCCAATGCAGTGGAGGCATCCAAACCTCTGGTGGCGTTATCAAAACAGTACACGGAAGCATTTAAGGCCAAAGCTTCCACAATGGAAACTCTCTTTCTTTCACCACCGGAAACACCTCTGACGAAATCGTTACCGACTCTGGTAGCATATGTGTGAGTCAAACCGAAAACGGTACACCATAACTGTAGTAAAATAAAAGTGAAATGAAATGTTAGTATGCTGCATCAAAAAGAAAAAAAACTTGTCAAAATAAACTTACCTTAAGCATGTTGTCGACATATTCGGCTCTGGACATGTTATCGATTCTCTTTTCTGGAGTCTTACATCTCAATGCCAATTGAATGGTTTCCTTGACAGTGATGTATGGAAAATGGAAATCCAATTCAGGGTTGTAAACAACGTAACCCTTATACTTTTCCATCATTTCTGCTTGGTCCAAACCATCATAAGAGAACGATCCTTCGACTTTGGTGAAATTCTCGATTTCACCGGCAACGGCCTTCAATAATGAAGAACAGCCGGCACCGGGCTTACCAAGACAAAGCACCATCTCTCCTGGTTCCAAAACACCGACAAAGTTCTGGATAATCATTCTTTGCTTACGGGTATCCTTTTGGAACATCTTCCAGAATCTCATATACTCGAGTGACATTTCAGTCACGGAAGGACCATGAGCAGCAGAGGCATCCACACCCCAACAGGTAAGGTCTCTAAAAGAAACACCTGCGTTAGCGGATTCAATACCTTGCTCTGCAGAACGGTCACGGAGGTACTTCAAAAGCAACTCCAAATCGAAGTTCTCCTTGTTGATTTCAAAATGGTCCATGTCCTTTTTGGTTTTGGTGGACAAGACTCTGGCAAGGGTAGCAACACGCTCCATACCTTCTTGAGTGGACAAGATACGGGAGACGTGGTGAGACAAGTTCTCGGCATTACCTTGATCTTCTGGATCATTTAAGGGGTTGAACTTTTGGACATCTGGGTTGTCAGAGTCGATACTGTCAGTATCGTTGCTGTGGTTTTCAGCTGGTTTCTCCATTTTGATAGAGATATAAACTGAGCTGGGAGTCTGGTTTTATCTTTATTATTTTTTGTTTTTTGTTTTTTTTGTAAACTGGAATGTGGTATGGGTAGAAGCTATTAAATTAATGGGTAATACGAATGAACAAATAAATTAGGAAGGTGCAACTGCGTGACAACAAATTGATAAACAGAGAGAGCAGTACGTGGGTATCAACAACTATCTGTTCCAAACAGTCAATTAAGCCTTTCTGTGATCAATTAGAGTTGAAGATGGGAGGAGAGCAGAAAAAGGCAGATAGAAGTAAGAAAAAAAAAGAAGTGGGTTTGGCAAAAGGATGCTCAGACGTAAAGAGGTGAGGAAATGGCCTTTATTTGAATGACTGGGAAGTCCAACTTATTTACATTCAAAGAATAGCAAGGACTAATGCGTCAAACACGGCCTGAGCGATTATTATTGTTTGTCTACTACCATTGCGATTTCCCTCTTGGTCGATGTTGTCATTGACACTGTTGTCTTAGACGCGGAAGCCACAACAAGAGTCTACATCCCACAGGCTCCAAAACAATCTGCAAGAGACTAACCATGTCCGAATGTGTTCGATCCGGCCAGCAAAGAGGGGGGAAAGCAGCCTATTGCCGCCATTGCACACCTCTCGGACCAGGGGATACTCGGCATGATCAGCGTTCATTTGAGTACTTCCCGGCTATCGGAGGCTTCTGAAGCCTGTTGAAGCCTCCGGAGGCTGCCGGGGTGCCTGCGAGAGGAGAAGTTGCTGGTTGTGCACCTATCAAGCTAGATAAAACATGGTGCGGACAGACTCCGCGGCCGGGGGGGTCGGCAAACAGAGGCTCTCGCTCTGCCGACGCCTTCCGCATTGGGAAAAAACAACGGGCTATCAATCGGCACAGGCGGTGCGGAGGGGCCGACAGCAGATAAAGAGGGCGTCGGGTCGGGCCCCTCGGGAGTGCTCGCCGGCGAGACTCCCAGTCGGAGCGCAGGCAGCAGCTTTTCCTGTCCCCTGGGTGGTTATTATGGTCCGTTTATCATTGCTGCTGCTGTGCTTACTACACTGTGTAGGAGAAGGGGCACCTAGTACAACACCCTTCTTTCTTCGCCCTCCTTTCTTCACCCTCTCTCCTCGCCCCTCCCCACATAGCCAAGCGTCCGCGGGTTGCTACGACTTCTGTGCAGACGTAGACGCAGCCGAAAGCAATAACGAAAACCGTTAGGAGGGAAACGGTGCGCTTCGCATGCGTCTATTACGTCTGCAGCCTTGTTAAGAGTCTACCTACGCGGCAGCGGGACGCCGGCCTGTCCGCGCGGGACTCATGGGTCGATCGGCGTGGGAAAAAAAAAAGAAGGCGTTTCTGCTGTCACAAACGACGCGTAAGCTCGCACAGCGCCGCCTCGAGACACGCTGCAGGCGGGAACGCGTAATTTTCCAGCCTCGAACAGGCTGGAGCTGCTGACGAAAAAAGAAAACGACGCCTGCGGGCGCCTGCCGGGACGCCTCCTGAAAGCGCCCGCATTCTCGTGGCCAGCAGGCCAGCCAGCAAGGCAAGGCAGCTGCTGATGGCTGGCGACAGCCAGGCCGTTATAAATAGAAGCTGGTGGGCGGGGCGACGGAGGTTTGCCTTACCATTGCCTGTGCCAATGCTTATAATTCCCCGGCCCGTGGTCGTCGCTTGCCTCTCCGAGCCCCTTCCAACGCCTCCCGACAGGCAGCCTTCCCTGTTTTCTGCTGATGGGCGTGCTTTCCCGTTCCCTTGCCTTGCGCTGCCTTCCTCTCGGGCGTTATGCCCGACGCAGATCGGCAGCCAGAGCAGCCTCTGCGAAAGAGAACCACTCTCCGCCCCATGCCGAATCGGGCAATCTGCTTGCCCAAAGGGGAAAGCATATGGTAGAAAAAGCTGAAAAAATTCGTGATGGGATCATAGGCCCGAGTGGATCGGCTCGGGGCAGTGGGGGGTCTGCACAACAGAGAGAAACGATAGTTTCATACGCCCTGGTGCAACTAGCTGCATCAACAGCTGTAACAGCAGCCCTCGGAGTCGTAGCACTTATCTATTTTTGCATTTTCCTTCCTTCAGTCGGCCTTCTGGCGATGCCTGCGGTACTAGGATGTTGGCGTGCTAGCGTGCTGTCTCAGCTCCAGCAAAAGCGCATTTCCCGCCTCCTGCTACAGCGACCCGTCGGCCGTAAATCCGGCGGCGCCACGCTGGACGTGTGTCGCTGTCATGTGTATCTGCCATGTGGTTGCTATATTTAACCTGCTACCACCTGCCGGACAGAACCTTCCTCCTCTCCGTCTCCGTCCCGCCCCGGCAGACGCCGTCCGCGGTCGCCGTCATGTCCGTATTCATCAGCACCACAACCACCACCCGGAGGCTGCTTAGCCCCCGACAGGCCACCTCCAGCTAGCTCCAGACTCCCTTGCAGCAGCCCGAGCCAGTGTTTTCGAAGTGCAGAGAAAATGGACTCGCGATTCTCCAGCTAATTAAATAACCGCTTTCAATACGTTACGCACACTCCCAGCCGGGGTGGCCTGCGATCTCCTCACTGCTTTTCCCTCACGCTGCGGGAGAGAAGCTTTTTGCAATGTTTATGCGACTCCAGCTGCTCCTAGATGGGAGAGCTTGTCCGCCGTTGGGCTCTGTCTGCACATTGCAGAAGTCGTGCTTTCCGGTCCTCTCCCGTCGTACTCCCTCGTCAAGCTTCCGCTCGTCGACTTGTGTCTGGTTACCTCACATCGTTGGCCTCCCCTCCCTCGAATCCGACACGAATCTACAAGCGGCACACCAGAGAGCAAGAAACACACCTTGATTTGTTTGTTTCTTCTTCGCTTGCTGCTCTATTCCATCCGCATTCCCAGCACGCTTCCCTCTCCACCTTGTTTGATCAGGAAACCACCAATTGCAAGACTTTCGACTCATTCTGTGAAAAAATTTTCTTGTGTTTCCGTTTTCTTATCACTATCGTTCACATACCCTCCACACTCACCTCAAGTCTCACGCTCACTCGCCACATTTACTAGCTATCTAGAGTTTACAGGGGAAAAAATACAAGGGTCTTGATCTGCACTTTTCTCTACCCACCTTCCAAGAGTCCGACTTGTTTCATCAAACAGCCTTTCCATAACTAATCGACTCACCTCTCTCCCCCTTACCTCTCCTCACATCCACGCCCCATTCCATCCCGCTACACGCTTGACTTTGTTTCATCTCCTCTCCCAGACTACTCCACCTCCAGACATTTCTGCTGATTGTTTTTCCTTTCTTGATACATGTTATATTTCTAAAACTACAACCACAATTATAGATTTTTTTCTTTTTGCTTAGCAATTTCCCCAAAATTTCAGTTCCCTATAAATCTAGAAAAGAAACAGTTATTTTGTTATTTATACCACAAACTACCTCCTTTTTTTTGACAGGTCATTCCAGTTGATAGAGAAAAAGCAACCACGAAAATTGACAATGATGTCTTCATCCCCTCCACCAAATGGTTCTAGTGGATTTAATCAATACACATCAAACAACCCAAATCAAGTATTCAATCTGACTTCCTCGCCTTCTTATAACGAAGGCTTGAACCTACAATTGCAGAATCTAGACTCAACTATGGCTCAGTCCGGCCAAAGTAACAGTAGCAATAACTACACCACCAAAGATAACAATTTCAACGATAATAACTCAGCAAATATATCCCACTCAGACAACTCGATCATCTACGAACAGCAACAACAATCCAGTGATACCCCTCAGCCGCAAGATGAAATGTCTGTAGATATGCAACAACAACATCATCATCATCAGCACCAGCATCAACAACAGAGCCACACGCATATCCACCCTCAATCGCAATCCCAACACCACCCTCAATCACAAATGCATGTACCATCACAATCGCAACTTCGACATGATCATAGTGTACTATCGACTCCGCAGTTTGGTCCACTTCATGACCCGATCAACGAATCCGAATTCGAAGACTTTGTCCCAATATCAACAAACCTGGATCCGAATCTTCAGTTCCCTTCATCTTCATCATATGTCCATCTAAATAGTTCTGTGGCAAGCTCAGCAACATCTTCATTCAATTCTAACTATTTCCCCCAATCAGTATCAGGAAATTCGATCTCCAGTAACATCCATCAAACGCCATTACAGCTTTCCAGGAAAATGTCTACAAATGCAATGCATAACCTGACTAGCACACCTTCGCAAACACCAATAAGGAAATCAGGTTTTGTCACCCCAAGAGTTGTCGGGCCCAATGGCGTCGTTTTCTCTCACAAAAGGACAAAGTCAAAGGTGGCAGTAGAAAAATCTCCTGCAACGGGGAATCCTTTCTACAATCCGCCTTCTTTTCTGTCACCCAAAATAAGCAAAAAGTCACACAGAAAAAATGTATCGATAACAAATTCCATTTCGTTGACTCATCTGGACACAGACTTGCAGATCCAACAGATGCAACAGTTAGGTCGATCAGGATCACCTGGAGATACCCCACTTCGAACTCCTGGTCGTCGATCAGACGTTCAATATATTTACGGGCCTGACGATGACTATGACTATGACGATGGTGAGAATGATAAGGTTGGGCATAGTCACCAAGATGACCATGAACTTGATGATCATGGCGATGAAAGTGACGATGATGGCGACGATGGAGAAGAAGAAGAAGAAGATGATGATGATGAGGACCTTGAAAAGCGAAATATAATGATGATGAAAAATAACGCTTTGCTTGATCCTCACATGTTGATGAATACAGGGCTAAACCAACCGTCTGCCAACAGCACTGTTAATGATGGAACCTTCATCATGCCCAACATTCTAATGAAACATAAATTTGGCGACAAGTTAGTGCAATCATCAAATGATTTGAACAGTGTTCTTTCTGGGAACAGTTTGGAAAATGAAAATGATACTGCATCCTTATTCGATAACATGTCATCAGCAAACTTTGTCAATATCAACTATCTGAATGGCATGTTCATTCCAGATCCTTCGGCTGTGGAGTCGTTACAACAAGATATATTTGCATACCCTTCCTCGACCAAAGATACAAATGAGGCCTATTATGGTTCGCTTGGACAGGAAACGCCTCATAAACAAAAATATCAGTATCAGAAAAGGTCAATAGAACAGCATCAACAATCCGAAGAGTCATCACCGGTACTACTAAAGGCCTCTTCTCTTCCTCAAACTGGAGCTGAACCTGTTTCTGTGGATTCAAAAATTCAGAGATCGGGTTCTTCCTTCAACTTGAGTAACATTGCTGCTTCAAGAGAGGGGAAGAACGCATCCAAACACCTAGAGCAGCATAATATAATGATGAGCGACCGTTATAGATATCATAGACCTGACTCGCTAATGGCATTCCAAGAGAATTCTCCACCACAAACTCACGCTCAAGCTCAAGCTCAAGCTCAACAACAGTATGCAATGGTTGATCCCAAAACTGGATATGAATCTTCATCGCATATGACCTCTGACATGGTGACGCCTGTTAATACAGCTCCTGGTTCCTCTTCTGTGCCAACAGCAACTATTCCGATGTCTACTTCTGGAACACTTCAGCAAGTTGCGGAAAGCGCTTCCTATCGAGGAAAAGAATTATCTATGCCACGGTCAACTTCATCTAAGAAGCTGTTAGAATCACCAACAATGAAAACACGCTCGAAATCAAAGCGTACTTCATTCGCATTAAGTGATATCAAGCATCCAGAGAAGCTTGATTTACCTCAACAATCCGCAAGATCTAGATCTAGGTCTAAAAAGACACTCAACGACGAAAAGAAAATCCATGAATGTCCGCTTTGTCACATGAAATTCCAACGTCCTGAACATGTAAAAAGACATATGTTGTCGCATTCATCGGAAAAGCCTTTTGAATGTCCTGAATCTGGGTGTAATAAACGTTTCAATAGAAACGATAATTTGAAACAGCATTTAAGAAACATTCATAAGAAGCAGATATGATTTGCCATGCATAACTCTTTCCCTCGTTTGTTTTCCTTCTGATTTGTGTTTTATTAGAATTCGATGTTATTATTAGGCAAATACACCCCCACTCTATGTGTTATATATATATATATATATCCCTCGACACACAGCTTTGCATCTTTCATTCGTTGAACGCAAGTAATATGAATTTATTAAAAAAATTTGGAAAATTTTTTTGAAGTATACTATTGTGATATATCGATACATAGTTTGTTATGTAGGTAAAAGAAAAATAAGAGGAATTATTGGAATCTCCTACAAAACATTTCTTATTTGGGCTTCAGAAGGAATTTCACTTACTTGGACAGTGGCAACAACGTTACTTTTATGGAAGTCCTGCTTCAGAATTGTAGCACCTCCGTATAGGAAAATATTGATGGTGAACAATATAGCCAATGTGAGTAAGGATGTGGCCATACATGTCAAACTCAACCATTGGAGTACGGCCATGACTGTGTAAAAAGCCGCACGGTTCAAGTTGGTATCCAATTGTTGAATGAAAGAGATGATTGAGTCTGGGATACGGAAGATCTTCAACAGGAATGGGATCTCCACGAGTGCTAAGATCGGAGCTTGCACGATGGCAATGATCCCGAAAATAAAAACGAGGTTTATATGGAAAAGATTTGCAATCCCAAGTGCAAGGGAAAGGAATATGCTTGCAATGCCAATCCATTGTCCATAAAGACTGTATGAAGACGCAAAGTGAGGGTTAGTATGAATTGTCAAAATGACTATACTTGGAAACAATTTACACATACCTGAGGTTTCTGGATTTCATATCGGCAAGAAATCCAGATATTTTGAGATAGTCACCAAATGCCATCTTCTGCTGAGTAATTTGCTATGTGTGCTGGTTAGTCCGTTGAGTTATCAATTCTACTCCCGTTATATGCCAGGCTGAGACGTTTGCTGTTCCGCAAGAGAAGATAACCAGCGGCTTAGGTCGATTTTTACATCAGCTAGATCCGTAAACTTTATGTTAGCGATCAGCTGCGTGCATGAGAAAAGCCACCGGCCTAGTATCAAAATTTACTTGTGCCGGGGAGAAGCTGCCATGATGGAGATTTCTACACCTACAAAAGAAACTCTTTCACAGATCACTGCTGTAGTGCTTTCCCATGCCGGTTAGTGTTCACATGGACAGCGTCTCTGGTTGTTTCCAGGTCCCATCCCTCTCTTCCCGTTAACTCCATTCCCCTCTTCAAAGTGGTTCAGTAAAAAATGCCGTCGATCGTCCCCGTTTTATTTAAAGCCTCTCTCTCACCGGTCCTCGGTGGCACAATCAATCCAACAATACAATACATGGAGATGACCTTGGCCAACACCTCAGACACAGGGGCTCCGTGGCCAAGGCTTGACCGTTAAACTTTTGGAACAAAAGGGTGTTGTCTTTTTTGAAAGACAGTAAATCATGTGCAAGCAATCTGAGCTTTGCACAGTAGACAACAAAACCAAGAAAAATGGAGATGATGAGATCGTTAGAGATACGTGCTCGGATGTAGACTCTGATGATTCCTTAACAGTATCTTTGGAACGGATAGGGGTGACGATACCGAAATTCATGATGCCAAAGATTGACATACCTTTTCCTACGTCCATGTCCAAGAAAATCAACGACTATTGGGTCCAGTCCGCAAGCATGGACAATTCATCAAGCAGTAACATCAAGGAATTGATCGGTGATCTGATAAATAAAAGAACGTCGGACTTGAAGAATTTGTATTCTGAGGTTAGTGAGTCGCTAACGGGTATCGTCAATGTCAATATCGATCATCCGGTAGAGGATTACATCGAGCAAATACAAGATCAACAAGAAAGTTCTCATGCTAAGGCAGTTGATACTCCAACGGCTAGAGACGTAACTGATCGGGAAGAGAAGAACAACGGTTTGAAAGAGCTCGAGAAGTATGAGTACTTGACTTGTTTGAACTTTGACCAATTTCAGGACCAGATGTTTTTACGTCATAGAATCAGGGAGATTTTAAGTCTTGAAATTCAACCTATCTTGCAGCGACTATTAATACAGAAGTTGATGTCTCGGTCGTATATAGAGAAGCAGAAACATTTCAGATCAAAATCGAAAATTTCGAAAGAAGAGGGTACAATAGTTGACGTTGATCACGATGACGACGACGATGACGATGACGATGATGATGACGATGACGATGATGATGATGATATGGAAGATGATGAAGTGGTTCTTACAGCAAGAGATAGACAACCTACATATTATAGTCTCGAAGATGATATTTTGGGTTGTGAGCATTATAAGCGAAACTGTAAAGCAGAATGCTCTACGTGTCATAGGTGGTATACATGCAGGTTTTGCCATGATGCGGTGAATTCATCTCATCAATTAGAGAGGAAAAAGGTGAAGCACATTCTTTGTATGTTTTGTTTCACTCCCCAGCATCCACAGCAATATTGCATTGAGTGCAACAAAGAGTTGAGCAAATACTACTGCGATAAGTGCAAGCTGTTTGACAACGACCCTTTGAAAAATATTTATCATTGTGACAAATGCGGAATATGTCGACTCGGGTTGGGTTTAAACCAGGACTACTTCCACTGTGACTCCTGTAATGCTTGCATTTCAATTGACCTTCAGAAAAACCATGTGTGTATCGAAAACTCTACAAAGTCCAATTGTCCAATCTGTGATGAATTCATGTTCAATTCAAATGCCAAGGTTGTATTCATGAGCTGTGGCCATCCTATACATGAAAAATGCTACGGTCAACATACTCTTCATTCCTATAAATGTCCCACTTGCTCAAAGACCATTGTGAATATGGAATTGCAATTTCGAATGAGAGATTCTGAAATCAAGCAGAGTCAAATGCCTGATGAGATAAGGAATTGGATGGCGGAGGTGAAGTGTGTGGATTGTCGGGGTATGAGTCGTGTTCCTTTCCATTATTTAGGACACAAGTGTGACCATTGTCATAGTTATAACACTATGCAAGTCAAGCTACTGAAGGGAGTCGAGGAAGCAAGTCCTGTTGATACAGGCATGAATACGGATGAAAAGCTACACATTTCCGAACAGCTTATAACTGATTCGTTGAAGCAGAATTTTGAATTTGCAGAAGCGAAGGAAAGGCTTGCATCTGATGAGAAGAAAGACGCCGATAAGATTGAGATCACCGAGGAAGATCATTCCATCGACCATGACTACGTGGAAAACTTCATAAGGGTGATTAACAATTTTGAAGCGTATTCTTCAATAAGTGATGCGTTCAAAGATTGGATTAGTGCATCATTAGATCGGGATGGTAAGGATGTTAATAGCGCTAAGGTTCGTAGTAAAGAAGCTGATACCGATGGTGTCAATGGCGCCGAAGGTGCAAACGAAAAGGTCATTGTTGATGACGCTGTTAATGATGGTAAGAATGATAATGATAATGCTAATGCTGATTGATGCGAATGAACCAAATGAAGCGACTCAAAATTATCTTTAACAATAGACACTTCCAAACTCATAATCCGAGAAAGCGCGATGAATTGCTGAAATGATGGTGGTATATAATCGATACCTTTACTAACTATATAAAGTCTACTAGTTTAGTTTGAAAAAGAAAAACTTTGCTAAATTATACAAACCCAAAGATTGATGTTGACGCCATGGAGTAACAGCTGAATGAACTAAGTGTTATGTCGGCCCCTCGAACTCAAAATTGGTATACTCAAAATCTTGCTCCTTTTGCTTAGATCGAGAGATGTACTTTTGTTATCGTTATTGTCCATTGCTGAAGAGCCACCATGATACTGCGAGGCTGTAGGAGACGCCACTAGATTTTCCTGTGAAGTGTTGTTTATTATGTTACCTAATTTTGTATCTAGCTTCAGACGATCAACATTTTTCAATTTCAAATCGTGCAATTTCGAAGAAGCCTCTTCAACCTGTAGCGGTACAGGATACGACGAGTTCGGGCGATATCCGCCTTGGAAGCTGTGTCTAGGCGTCGAGGATCCGGACTTGATGGCAGCAGATCCTGTTGATTGTTGTACCAATTGTGGATGTTCTCCCTTCATAGGAGAAATTTCGGATAGTTGAGAATTCGAGCGGAAGGTTCTTGTAGAAAGAGACGACCGCTTAGACGTGGGAGACTCTTGCATCGAATGGTTGCTTGCATTGGACCGCCTTGGCGAGGAAACTGTGGAACCTTGTCCATTACTTGATATCGACGAAGAGATGGCAGGGGGTTGTGGGTATCTTTTGTTGGTGATTTGATGATTCGACTCGTGGGCACCAGTTGGTGGCGTCTTGCGAGGCACAAACGGGTGGTTACTAGAGAACCCTGTTGGAGAGGAGGTTCTTGAGTTTTTCGAAGAAGATGATGACCGAGCATCATCATGCGGGTCGAATCTGTCCACGTATTCATCCGAAAGCATTGACGAAAGAGAATACTTCCTTGGTTGAATTGAAGGTAAGTTTATTCTCGGCGGATAGTTTGCCGTTGATGAATTGTGATTGGAAGGAATAAAAGATATGCAGCTAACGTTATTCTGTGTGACTTTGACGGGGGCGTACTTAGTTTGCGGCGTCTTTGCGGCCAAAACTGTATCTGTGGGTATTCGGTTCACGGTGCTAGCGCTGGCACTGCACTTGAGTGTCTTGTACTCCTGTATGATGTCTGTGTTGAACGCGACGTCCGCGGGTTTCCAGCCCACGTTGTTCAGCAATTGGTCATCTGCGTTGTACTTGATCAATAACTCAAGGCACTTGACGTTCGAGTACTGAAAGGCCTTGTGGAGCAAGGTGTCGCCGTTGTTGTCCTGTATGTTGGGGTAGGCGCCCTTTTCGAGCAAGATCGAGAGACAGTCCGGGAAGCCCTGGGTGCAGCAGATGTGGGAAGGGGTGTGGCCCTGTTTATCTCGCTGGTCCAAGCAGACGTTGAAATAAGACAGGAGCAAATTCAAGGTGGCCGCTGCATCGCCAAGGCAGGCCACATGCAGCACCGTCTGCTTCTCGAACGTCAGCTTGATCTCGTCCTCATCTGTAATCTGGCTGTATATGGCGCTGCTCTTGGGCTTCGCCGGGGAATCCTGCTCGGCAAATTTGATGCTTGTCGACACAAACCGGTTGTGGATGCCCTTCAGAAGCAGTTCTGAGATCTGGTAATTGTTGTGGTACGCGGAATAGTGGAGATTCGACCAGCCGTTCGACGGGTCGATGTTGTCGAGGAGCCCTGGGAAGCGCTTCAAGAGTCTCGAGGCAATGAAGTAGTTGTCCTCCTTGATTGCATTTCGTAGACGTATGCTTGGATCGGTCATTCTGTAGTAGGAGGGATTCACCACTCGTGGAACATGGACAGTGTGCTTTTGCCGGAGGCCGTCGGTTCTCGGTGCCTGTCTGCCTAATCTGCGCCTTGCTCTCTGCTCTTGCTGCTGGTGGGCTGGCTGCTGCTTTGTGTCCGGCCCTGTGCCTTCTGCTTGACCACGGCGTCGCTATAAGCTGATGTTCCCTGCTGAAGATAGCCCGCCATTCCACCGGCAAAAGTTCTTTTTCTTCGCTGGCTCCAGATTGTTCCGGCACCTATTCCCCCCGCCTCATACCACGGGGAGTCGCGTGGGGCAGCACGTCAGAGATCTAGATGGATGAATAGAAATAAGACAGATAAATAGGTGGATAGATATGTAGATAAATAGAAGGTTGGATAGATAAGTAGGTCATGAGTAAAATCTGCTGGAGGTCTGGACGAGCCGGGCGAGAGCAATGCCCTTCTCCTCCTCGGTCTTCCTTGTGATCACCTGGAGACATACAGGCATGCCGTCGAACGTCTTCGGATCATACTGGCTCCGGATTTTCGCCTCGAGCTCGGACCGGCACTCTCTCGGCTCGAGGACGTCGATCTTCTCGTCGACAGTTCCCAGCGGGAGCACCACACCCGAGCAGTCGCAGAGGTTGCACACGCCGGTGTAGTCGAGACACACTCTGCTGTAGGGGAGAACAGAGGTGTTGGCCATTACGGGTGCCACGATTGCGTCAAGCCTGTTGTCCTTCCAGAAATCAAGGTAAACCTGCTTGATCTTGTACACCTCCTGGCAGAGATGCCACCACTCGTTGATGTCCAGCGCAGGCTTCGGGCTCTTCGAGCCGACCAAGTAATCGAGCAATTCGTGCACCGGTTCACCCGTCTTATTGCACTCGTCAAGGATCTCCTTGCCCCCGTCGGCACCGTAAACGTTGAACAACGCCTTAATCAACCGTGAATGGTCCGGCCATTGCACCCTGACGACCTCGACCTCGAGAGCCTTGGACAGGTCCTCAAAAACCTCGGTCAAAACCCTCGTAATTGCAGGCATCGGCTCGACGTCTCCGCTGTCAAACCATACTCCGATCTTCACCTTCTGCGGAACATTGTAATTCCGCCACTCAAGGGGCAAAACCTTCGGATCCTCCAGCCAGCACTTGGCCCCAACGACAGTCTCCATCATGAACTCCACCTCTTCCAAGGTCTTAGCCAATGGCCCAATCACCGACGGAATACTCTCCTGCGCCTCGTAGGAATTGGATACCCTCAGATAGCTCACTCTACCAACGCTAGGCTTGATTGCAAATAATCCGTTGTATGTAGCCGGAATCCGAATGCTTCCGCCAATGTCGGTTCCAAATCCAGCTCTCGCACCTCCAGCGGCAATCAATGAACCTTCGCCTCCGGACGAACCACCAGAAGAGAGGTTGATGTTCGCCGCACTGTAATTGTACGGATACAAGTTGGAAGCGGTTTCTGGCGCCATCATTGCCATTGGAACACATGTCTTGGCAAAGAAAACTGCACCTTGCTCTAATAGCTTGTCAGCTAGTAATGCATTTTGCGTTTTCTTCTCATTTGCTAAAGAAACGTAACCAATTGAAGATGGAATTCCAACGAGGTCAACCTGATCTTTTAAAGAAATAGGAATACCATGTAATACTCCCACTGTTTTCCCCGTCTTTTGAAATATTTCATCCAACTTAGCGGCCCTTTCCAAAGCTTTGTCCACAAAGATCTCCGAACAACACCCTAAGATCTGGTGTGCAAGCATTGCTCTGTGAGTAAACGCCTCGGTTACCTGCACTGCAGAAACCTCACCCGCCGAGATCAGCTTAGAAAGTTTTGGGATTGTCTTGCTGGTAATCTCGATCTCCTCCTTGGGCAAAATCGTGTCGAGGTAATCACTGGTATTGACAAAACCTTTGGATACCATTTCCTCTTTCAATCCTGGCTTTACCCATTCTTTTGGAATGGCACTAGCAAGTGCCATCCTCTTCTTTTCAACAATTGACTCCCAGGATTTGGCCATGGTCTCCATTGGTACAAGCTGGTTTCGGACTTCCAATATAAAGTCCTCTCTTGTGAGATATCTGTTTGGAAGTTGAAGAGGTTCCACCAGATGACTCTATATTCATAAGAATTCTCCCACCCAAAAATTACACAAGATCAATCTTCAGGCTGTGGCATTCCAGAAACCTCTCAAACCCGATAAGAGACCCAAGGCGGTAGATTGCATTTTTTTTTAGCCTCCCAGCGGCTCGTTATCTCTCTAGTCGAGCGCATTTTCTAACCGGCGCACGTCCTGGACTAGGTGGGGGAGTGCTGGTTATTGTCCCAATCTGTTTCCGTTGCCTGCCAGTGAAGGTCTAGTGCATGGTCTGTCCAATCCGGTATCTTTATGTGAACCTTTCCAGGAGAAGTCGATTGTGCACCAATGGGAACATAGTATTCTTGAATTGCACCTATGCGATATTCCCCGCAACTTTGGCCACGATATGGCATGCCGTGACGCCTCTGTGAGCAATGAGATTAGCCGAGGAGCACTGTTGGCACAGCGGGAACAGCTTCCCGATAAAAGGCAGTTAGAGGCGATAAGAGATCTACCGGAAGTTTCTGGTAAGAATGTTTGTATGGCTTATCGGGACTGCCCCGAAGAGTTGAGTTACTGCATCGGGAAGGAGGTTCGCCTGAGCGACAGCTCTCGCCGCCCTTCGGCGAACGCTCAATAATCATCCGAAATTGTACGACAATGAAACGTAAGATTGCATTCATCTTTCACCTTTTCTCCCTGGGCAAGTATAGCGGTGGGACAGCGTGGGTAGAGGAAAGGGGTGTTATGAATGTACCAGCCTGTAATGCTCTCCGTGCGTAGGCAACGCTTGCACATGTGCCTTATCTTTTCCGTACAGGTGGGAACACACTTTGGCCGAAGGTTGGATCGTTTACGGATATCTGTGAAGCTATCTTCCAATCCACAACCTGGTACAGTATTTATATACTAAACGTATTTCCCCGTTACTTTTTATTTTCTTTGTGCCGGTTCTGTTCTCTTGATCTAAGAAAAAAATGTTTAGTTGCTAAAACACAACAGTTATTGACATCATGGCAGACTTTCAACCAATTTTAAGTCAAGGATATGGGTATGGATTTGCCCTGGGAATTGGTGCAGCCTTTGCAATCTTGATGGCATTCTTGACCAGAATCCTCTCGAGGTTTATGGGACAAGTGCAGAACTCAGAGAGATTTTCCACTGCGTCCAGAAATGTGAGTTCGGGGTTGATTGCCTCTTCCACAGTTTCTGCATGGACATGGCCCGCAACACTACTTTCGTCAGGGGCTTGGAGTTACACACACGGTATTTCAGGCGGATTCCTGTATGGTGTCGGGGGTACTGTTCAGATCACGCTCTTTCTATTCTTAGCTATCCAGATAAAGCTGAAGGCGCCAACTGCTCATACTGTGTCCGAATGTTTTGCGATAAGATTTGGAACCGCTGGTCATTGGGTCTACTTGTGCTACTGTGTCTGTACGAATGTTTTGATTTCGTCGTTGCTCTTGTTGGGTGGATCGCAGGGCTTTGCTGCTGCCACCGGTATGCATGTTGTTGCAGCCAGTTTCCTTCTTCATTGGGTGTCATGGCATATACCGCCTTGGGTGGTTTGAAGGCGACCTTTATTTCTGATTGGATTCACACCGTGATCATCTACATCATCTTGATTGTCACCTCGTATACCGTCTACTGCTCATCCTCGTTGATTGGATCGCCATCGAAGATGTATGACCTATTGAAGGAGGTCGAAGAGGTGTTTCCGAGCGCCTCTGGCCAGAGCTACTTGTCTTTCCATGACTCTGAGATGTTTTTCTTGACATGGTCAGTCATGTTGGGTGGGTTGAGCTCAGTGTTTGGAGATCCTGGCTACTCCCAACGTGCTATTGCCTCGGACGCCAAGAGTGTGTTTCAAGGGTACCTCATGGGGGGACTCTGTTGGTGGGTGATTCCAATGAGCTTGGGCTCATCTGCTGGTTTGGCATGCCGGGCGTTATTACTCAACCCTTCGTTTGTCACCTATCCGAACCCCCTTTCTGCAGCGGAAGTCGACTCCGGGATGCCTGTCATCTACGGGATGTACATGATCTTCGGCACGAGCGGTGCCGCTGCCGGGTTGTTGATGTTGTTCATGTCTGTGACGTCTGCGTCTTCCGCTGAGTTGATTGCGTTCTCATCTGTTGCGACATACGATGTGTACCGAATCTACATCAAGCCAAACGCCAGCGGTAAGGAGTTGGTGAGGATCTCGCATTTGGCTGTTTTCTCCTTCAGCATGTTGATGGCTGTGCTCTCTGTTGTGTTCAACTACATTGGGGTGACGGTTGGATGGTTGTTGAGTTTCATTGGGATCATCTTGTCGCCGGAGGTGTTTGCCGTGACGATGATGCTATTCTGGCCGAAGATGACGAAGCTCTCGCTGCTCATTGGCGCCCCGTTGGGCACACTGACCGGTATTGGATGCTGGGTCGGCAGCACCTATGTCTACGGGGGCCACATAGTGAACAAGGACACCTTGATGGTGTCGAAGGCGACCTTTATTGGGAATATTGCGGCCTTGTTCAGCGCACCCATCTACATTGCCATCATCAGCCTGCTCAAGCCGGACGAGCATCCGTTCGACTTGGAAATCCTGGGCAAGGACATCAAGATGGCGGACGACTACGACCAGGAGGAGGAGAAGGCCATCCACGTGAGTGACAAAGACAAGAAGGTGTTGAAGAGACAATCGATGTTCGCGATTGCTGTGAATTTCTTCATTCTGCTGCTCGTGTACGTCATGGTTGCGTGTGTGCTTTTTGGGGTGAAGAAGGACTTCAGCAAATCGTCGTTTGTGGCCTTCATTGTCGTGTGTCTCATCTGGGTGGTGGTTGCCGCCGTGTACATCATCGTATTACCGCTCTACCAGGGGAGACACTCGCTCATGTTTGTTCTCAAGCACCTTGTGCGGTTCAAGATGCCCGAACACCCGATGAACTACAAGGAGGACGCTGTCGACAAAGCTGGCGACAACGAGACGTCCAGCATCGAGGCTGTCAGCTACGTCCACGAAAGCAAGACCTAGCCTGTCTGCCCGACTCTATACTTTATTCTATTTACTTAGCTCAACACTTGCAAATCGACCCTTGATCCTGCTTTCGCCGTAGTCTGTCGTCATCGTCGTCTTTGACAGTCCTCTCTTCTGCCACTCTTGTGCTTCCGCCGCCATCTTTGGCCAATGGGAGACCCCTCGTTGGAGCGTGGCAAAACCGCCGGATCCCGGTGCGTCGTGGTCCGAGCCGGGGCGGCTCCCCGTTGCAGCGACGCCCCGGAGATTTCCATTTCCCCGTTGCGGGCGAGTTGCCCGTCTTCCGAAAAGGGCTACTGGTGTGGGGTGCCGAGGGGAGAGTCCGACTGGCGGGCGATGATTCAGACGGGGCGGCGGGCCGGGGAAAGGGAGGGGGCGGGCTTAGGCTGGTGAGAGGTGGGAAGCCGGCATTTAGGTTGGTGGGCTTGAATTTGTTGGTGTGTAAGTTGGAAGAAGAGGGTATAATAGTTTTGCAGATGGGCGGTATGTGTGCACAGGAAAGACGGGGCATACCAGAGAGTGCAGGCCAGACACAGGCCGGGAGAGTCCCGTTGCTCCAGCGCAGGGCCGGAGAGGCAGCGAGGACGCGGGCGGTGGGAAAGGGCTGCGGCGGCGAGAAGGGACGACGTTGCTGGAGTGCGGGCGACACGCGGGCCCGACGTTGTATAAATAGGATTCGTATTCTCGTCTGGGGAAAAAAGGTTTCGACGTTGAGTGACCCACCTTCCGCCAGCCTGCGGGCCTGTCTGTTTGTTGTTCCTCCCTCACGAGTCTCAGGTTCTATTATTATCTATCTGGTGCAGATAAATCCTAATTCAGTTCTCATCTTTACTCACTATATTCCTGTATTTCTATAGATCTGCATTGTTATTCCTCCAGCAGCAATAACAATACTACATCCCACACAAGAAAACTAATTGGCGACTCAGCAGCAATTAGCCCCCCTCCCACAACTTTTACTAATCAGTCCCGACTGCATACACAGTTCAATTCTTACCCACTCCCTCCTACCATATTATATTATAAACACACACAATGTCATCCGCATCCCAGAAGTCCAACCAAAGACCAAAGAGTACCGTCATCGACTTGATTGCCGGTGGTACCGCCGGTTTGTTCGAGGCTTTATGTTGCCATCCTTTGGACACCATTAAGGTCAGAATGCAGCTCTACAAGAAGGCCACCACAGCCGGTGTTAAGGCTCCTGGTTTGTTTGCAACCGGTTACAACATCTTCGCAGAAGAAGGCTTCTTTGCTCTTTACAAGGGGTTGAGTGCCGTCTGTATCGGTATCGTCCCAAAGATGGCCATCAGATTTTCCTCCTACGGTTTCTACAGATCCCTGTTCACCGATGAAAAGGGTAACATCTCCGGCCCATTCACCTTCCTGTCCGGTGTCATGGCCGGTGTCACTGAGGCGTGTATCGTCGTCAACCCTATGGAAGTCGTCAAGATCAGAATGCAAGCTCAACACAACTCTTTGAGAGATCCTTTGGCCAAGCCAAAGTACACTAACGCCCCACAAGCCGCTGTTTTGATTGTCAAGGAAGAAGGTTTGAAGACCCTATGGAGAGGTGTTGCTTTGACTGCTGGTAGACAAGCAATCAACCAAGGTGCCAACTTCACAACTTACTCCTTCTTGAAATCCCGTTTGCAAGACTCCCAAAACACCGAAGTTTTGCCAACCTACCAAACCGCCATCATTGGTTTCATCTCTGGTGCAATCGGTCCATTCTGTAACAATCCATTAGATACCATCAAGACCAGAATGCAAAAGGAAACTGGTATTTCCAACGAATCCAACTTGAGCAGAGGTTTGAGAATCGGTAAGAACTTGATCAAGGAGTCCGGTGTCACCGCCTTCTATAAGGGTATCATCCCAAGAGTCATCAGAGTCGCCTCAGGTCAATGTGTGGTTTTCCCGGTCTACGAATTCTTCAAGGGTTTCCTATACGAAGTTGCAGGTTACGATAAGCCAGAAAAGAAATTAAAATAGTTCTGTAAAAAAAATGTCCTTCATATAGTTTTTCTTCTATACTCATTATTTATTTATTCAGATTGTCGATGAATACATCAGTCGATCATTCTATGCTACATGGAACGGGGCAGTTCCCCCATCCCCTTCGGTCCGTCCTCGCAGTCGTCGAATATGGAGGTTGATTTATTAATTGTTAAGAAAAGAGCATTAACATGAAAATCTATTATATTAGAATATAAAAAACTTTGAAGAGGAGATATGATTATGGTAATGATAATGATGATATTAAGCACTGTTTCCAATCTAATACGTCACGTCACTGGTTGTTTATCGATTTTGCAATCATTCGTTTGTTTTGCATGTGGTTTAATGGCTGTCCCTAGAGGGAGCTAATTTTCTGGACCAAGCACGTTTAATCGAACAAACCGAAACCCATGTCATCATCGGATTCTTCCTTTTCTTCTTCTTCAGCAGCAGCAGCAGCTTCTTCAGAGGCACCTGCAGCAGCACCTGAAGCAGCACCGGCAGCACCTGCGGCTGGAGCAGCAGCAGCCATGGAGAACAAGATGTCCTTCAAGTCCTTGCCTTCCAAAGCCTTGGCGAAAACTGAGGTCCAGATGGAGTCAACAGAAGCACCAGCTGCAGTCAAGACAGTTTGTAAGTTTTCGGATGAGATTTCCTTTTCAGCATCAGCTAGGATCAAAGCTGCGTATGAAACAAGTGCGTCAGACATCGTTGGTTTGTGTGTAGTTTCTTGACAACTTCAGAACTGCAAAAACCACCCCTCCTCCAAAGCCCAGCGGCCAATCCGTTCATCACCAATATGTGGAAGTCGTGAAATTTGACCACTATACACCCTCACTGCCCTCGCCGAAAGAGCCAGTGGCACTAGACGAACTGGCACACCATAGTGGGGGGTGCAGTGCGTGTCTGAGATTCCCAATACGGAAGGCGTGACTGCTTTTTTTCGAGGAAAAAGGACTCTTCAAATTTAAGGCGTGTCACGTGACTCATGAAAAAACAGAAGCTATGGTCACGTGAAAAGGTTAAAGAAGCTAATATCAAACTAGATGTATGCGTCATGAATCGGAAGCTTGTGTGAAATGAAGAGTATAAACAGGATTAAGATAAATGTATAGCCTAACTGTAGTCGTAGGCGTATGTACGATGCTATACAGGTACAAAAGAGGTGGGGGTACAGTCGTGTAGGCCGGACTTGAGGCGGAACACAACAAAATTAAGCGGTGAACTTCTTCAAGTTGTCTAACCAGTCAAGGTATTCGTTGTTCTCCTTGACGCCAGAGTATGCGAGAATGAAGTCAGCCAAGGCGTTGTCAATTCCTCTAGAGTTCAAGTAGTGGTTAATGGCTTCTTGCAACTCCTCGGCGAGATTGTTGAACTCCGGGCCAGAGTACTTCAAGTCCCTGACGGCAGATGACTCTGGAGACTCGTCCAAGGCGAGCTTTGCGTCCTCGAAGTTGGTGATGGCGGAGACAGAAAACGAGGAGTCGATCAGCGACAAGGACAAGTCGAAGCCCGTAGCCTTCTTGTCCTTGACGACAACGACGTTGACGTCGGCAAAGGCAATGTCTGCAATCTCCTCCTCCAGATACTCCGAGTTCTCAACCTGCTCCTGCATCTGTTTCAACTGGTACGAAGTCTGCGAGATCCTCAAAATGTCGAAGTAGATGTGGATGGTTTCGGTCGGGGTCGTCTTGACTAGCTCGGCCAAAACCTTGCCGTCAGTCTTCACGATCTCGATCTTGTTCTCATTCAAGTATGTTTTGAATGACTCGTCCAAGCCGAAGGCATCGCTCTCCTCGAACTTCAACTCCTGGGAGAGAACCTCGTGCAATTGGGTCTTGGCCTCATTCTTCGTGGTCAGCGAGGTGGAGAAAAAGCTGGCTCGGTTGCTTGCATAGACGGCAGCAGAAGCAACAGCAGCTCTGACGGGGACATGCTGGGAACCCAGCAAGGAAAATCTTAGGGACGATCTGGCGGTCTGTAGGAGGGGTCTGGAATACATGCTGGGGCGGGTGACTTGGTGCTGTCGAAATATTTGACACCTCTCGTAAAAAATAAGAGACTAGTCCCAATCCGTGGGCAAGAAGCAGGGGGGCAAAACTTGAGAACTTTGTATGCGACTTGCTCCTCGACAGCGTCTTTGCCATTCCTGGCAATCTGCGGTGTCGCTCCCCCCTCTACATTGGCGGCCCTCCCCGAAATATATCGCGGGGCGCATCGAGGCAAGAGCAGGAATCGCATATGCGCCTTTGAAAATCTCCACAGAGGATTCAGGCTCCGGGCTGTGCAAGTTCTCTGCATTGGCGGTTGCCAACCCGCAGAACGCACGCAAAACGATGCCCTGAGAGGATCGCCTTCGCTCGTCACTGGGATTTGGTGGATGACATGTACAATGCAGGGTGCTGTATATACGTATGCGACTGCAGCTGCGTCTGCAGCTGCGTCTGCTTGCAGAAAAGATATTTGTATGCACGTGTAGCTTCGTATGCTTTACAAGCTTCATATGCTCTGCATGCTTCGTATGCTTCAAGGGCTACTCATGTAAGACATGCTACAGGTTTCGAAATGGGAGGATGTGTTTGAAATTCTATTTATATAACAAATCTATGCAGGAAGGGGGCGGCTGGAGATGCCTGACAGCATACCCGACGAGATGGCATGCGGAGTGGCATGGCATGCTAAACAACATGCGAGACAACATAACGACATGCGAGACAACATGCGAGACAACATGCGAGACAACATGCGAGACAACATTCGGAATGGCATGCAAGAAGTTATGGTTCAATTTTTTTTGTCAAGGCTCATTTCTTTTCGTCAAGGCGGAACAAAACCTTCAAGTTCTCGTACATCAAATAGCTTATGGAAACAGCGGGGATAACCTTGGCCAAGTTCGGGACCAATCCTTTGAATAGACCCTGTACACCTTCCCGCTGCACTGTCTGTCCCAGCACGTCGAGGAAGCCTGTATATGTGTATGGATGTGCATATGTCCCCTGCGCCTGCAACCTTGTCCTCAAAAGGTTGATTGGATACACCATGGTAGCGCCGAAAGTGCCGGAGGAGGCGCCGATCGTGAGGACGATATAGTTCGGCAAGTGCACGTCGTCCACGGGACAGCCCTGCTTCAGCGACTGGTTCTTGATATACCACTTCTTCACCGTGGTGAACGTACCCAAATCTAACGCAGCATATGGGAACATCCCGCTCAATCCGACGAGCAACCCCCGGTAAAACACGCGTATGCCGCCCTCCTTATATAGGTCGGAGGCAGTTCTGAAGAGGAGGTTGACACCTTTGATTTTCGAATCTAGTGACGCACACTGGAGTCTGTACTTCAGGGTGTCGATCGGATACACCGTCGTCTGTGCAAGGACACCCCCAATACCACCGCTCAAGTAGGTGGAAAACTTGGAGAGCTTTTTCTCGTCGTCGACGCCCTCCAACTGGCACATAATCTTTTTCGTGGCTTCGAACGAGCCGAACTTCATGGCGCTTTCCGGGAAGACTTTGATCACGTTTAGTCCGTTACCGACATAAAACGCCTTGACACCGCCTTGCTTATAGAGAGTTTTGATTGCCCTTACCAGTGGAGACTCAATCTTCTGAGGAGGTATTTTTTTGTGCCTCAGTTCCTCGATGTGGTGTCTGAGCTCGGCCTTGTTCTTTAAAAGTGTTGACGATAGATCGGTTCTTGCAATCAAAAAAACCTTGATTCTGTCCAATGGTGCTGTGCACGTTCTGGAGACAACACCTGAGAGCCCGCCGGCCAAGAAATAACCCACACTATTCAATATGTTGTCACCCACCGTGACGTCTCCTTCCGAGGATAAATAGTCCAAATCATCGTTGAAAAATTTATACGCCGTACGGATCCTCGATCCATCGATTCTCGGCATAAACAGAAGACTGTCTCTGAACGCGGCGTACGTAACGTAACCTTTCTTGTCTATGTCTATGTTGTTGAAGAACTTGTCTATTTCCTCCGGTTTGGGCTTGCAGCCGATGTTTGTCAAGTAGTTCGACACGTCGATGGGCTTGATCAAGCCGTCGTGGTCCTTGTCGACGTTCAAAAAGCCCCTCTCGATCTGCGCTTCAGCAGTCATCAAGTACTCGTTGAACTTGTTGAAATCGATGTCTTTCCGTCGGCTCCAGAAGTGGCTCCTTTCTTTGCCCTCGGAGAAGGACTGGAATATCTCCGCCATAGCAAAGGGAGAGTCCTTCAACGGATGGTTCTCCTCCACCATGGCTCTCTGGAACTCGACAAACGAAACCGTGCCTCTTCCATCCTTATCTATCGACTTAAATATCTGCTCGTGTCTTTTCCTCTTATCTTCCGCGGATTCGTTAGGAAACATTTCGGAAAGGGGAATTGGAATAGTGTCAGTTCTGATCTATCGGAAATGCACTAATACTGTTGTTGCTGCTGCTACTACTGCTGTTGGTTTAGCTTCCGTTGCTTCTATCTACGGCGACTGTAAAGAGTTCAGCGGATGCGGCAACTGCTGATTGCGGCCTGACTTCGTTTAACTTGTTTTCTGGACACCAAAAGCGACTGTTTTGCGTGGTGACTTTTGCCAAAAGATTTCTGTGCTCTGAGGTCCTATAGTTGTCTGAATCCTTTGCACACTCTCTGGCCTTCGTTATTTACCTCTCTGCTTTGGCGGTATACTTGCCCTGGCTGCTTCGTGTTCTCTAATCTTCTAGACCCAAGAACCGTTTCCTCACTTATCGAATCAATTGTGTTCACAATCGCAGATAGCTGGCACTTTGCTGGAGATTCGTCTATAGAGCCCGACACAGCGTTTCTCCCAGTCTCCTGCAGGACCGACACCCGGAAGAAAGGGCCCAAAATTTTTCCTTGTGAAAACTCTGTCGCACTCCAGTCCTTTTGTTCTATCATGCACCAATGATTTTTTCGTACACGGTTAACCTGGAACAGTTAACTGGGGGTGAAAAAAAGGCCTGGTTGCCAAAACGGCCGTTTTCATTGGCCTGAAGAGGGGTCTCTTTCGAGGGCACTATCGCAGACACAAACACCATGACCTGGCTGCAGATAACACATCTAGAACCCGCCAGCTAGGGGAGGCCCTCCTCCTCACGCCTTCCTTTCCCCCCTCCAGCAAAGAATCCCCCCCACGTGCCTCCCGCGCCGATCGACGTTTTTTAGGGTTTTTAGCCACGCTGGGGGGAGAAAAGCAAAGAAAAAAGAGCTGAAAATGGAAGTGGCCCTGAATATTTCGGCAACGCCATCCAAGGGTGTAGAAGACTCAGGACCGAAGGGCTTGAAACACACACTTGGTCAGGTCAGTAGAGAAACAGGAACATGTCTGTCAATATTTTTGGAGATCAGGTCACAGAGGAGAGAGCAGAGAACGCCAGACTTTCGTCCTTCGTGGGGGCAATTGCCGTTGGTGATTTGGTCAAATCGACGCTTGGACCAAAGGGTATGGACAAGTTATTGACCTCGGCATCGACAGGTGAGTCGATGGTGACCAACGATGGTGCAACCATATTGAAATCGATCCCCTTCGATAATCCTGCCGCCAAGGTTTTAGTCAACATCGCCAAGGTCCAGGACGACGAGGTCGGAGACGGAACGACATCTGTTACCGTGCTCTCCTCTGAATTACTCAGAGAGGCCGAGAAGCTGGTGGATCAGAAGATACATCCCCAGACTATCATTGAAGGGTACAGGATTGCGTCGAGAACTGCGCTTGAGCAGTTGGAGTCGTTGGCTGTCGACAACTCCCAAAATGATGAAAAATTCAGAGAGGATCTGTTGAATATTGCAAAGACCACGCTCTCCTCGAAGGTGTTGTCTCAGGATAAGGAGTATTTCGCCAAATTGGCAGTGGATGCCATATTGAGATTGAAGGGTTCCACTAACTTGGACCATATCCAGATCATAAAGAAGGTCGGTGGAAGATTATCAGACTCATTTCTTGATGAAGGGTTCATTTTAGATAAACGGTTTGGTGTAGGCCAGCCTAAAAAGATCGAGAATGCCAAAATACTGATTGCAAACACCTCTATGGATACTGACAAAGTGAAGATTTTTGGCGCTAAGTTCAAGGTGGATTCCACAAGCAAATTGGCAGAATTGGAAAAGGCTGAAAGAGAGAAGATGAAGGAGAAAGTGGAAAAAATCAAGAAGTTTAACATCAACTGTTTCGTCAACAGACAATTGATTTACGATTGGCCAGAACAGTTATTCACAGATGCCGGAATAAACTCAATCGAACATGCGGATTTCGATGGTGTAGAGAGATTGGCCTTAGTCACAGGTGGTGAAGTTGTCTCAACATTCGATGATTCTTCCAACGTAAAACTCGGACACTGTGATACGATCGAGGAAATTATCATTGGGGAAGACATAATGACAAAGTTTTCTGGCGTTGCTAAAGGTCAAGCATGTACTATAATCCTTAGAGGTGCAACAGAGCAATTGCTAGATGAATCTGAAAGATCCTTACATGACGCATTGTCGGTCTTATCACAGACAACCGTTGAGACAAGAACAGTACTAGGGGGTGGGTGTTCAGAAATGAACATGTCTAAGGCTGTAGATCAAGCTGCACAGAATGAATCGGGGAAGAAGTCCCTTGCAATCGAAGCTTTTGCTAGAGCATTGAGACAACTCCCAACAATTTTAGCAGATAATGCGGGTTACGACTCCAGTGAATTGATTACAAGATTAAGATCTTCCATATATAACGGATTGATAACGTCTGGTCTGGATTTAAACAAGGGTGATGTAGACGATATGAGAGAACTTGGTATTGTTGAAAGTTACAAGTTGAAATATGCTGTTGTCTCATCTGCTTCCGAAGCAGCAGAGGTACTTTTGAGAGTCGACAATATCATAAGAGCAAAGCCTAGAACTGCTGATAGAAACAGAGCCTAGGGTGTTTGAACCCAATATAGTAAAATTGATTATAAAATTGAAGTTTAATCCACATTTTGTAGTCTTTTCTCATTCCGTGCAGACCGTAATATCGAACAAATAAATCTATAAAATAGGTGATACCTTAAAACCTATAAAAATTGCAAATTGGTTATAAATCGTAAATCATTGCATAAGTCACATAATAAAAATATACAACAAGAATGGATTTGGAGATAGTGGCAAGAATACACCTAGAGATGGCTACCAACAAAAGACCATAAAAACAAAGGTGAATTGACAGGAGGAAAATTAAGCATGTATTTATTTCTCACTTAATATTATCCCTAATCGCTCTTATTCTTTGGATTACTCTCGGAATCACTGCCATCATTCTGGGCTTCATCGTCAGTTTCATCTTCTAATTCGAAGTTGTCGGTATTACCAGATGATTTGAGCTTTTCTTTCTCGTGTTTTAATTGTTCATCCAAGTCATTTTGACCATCGTCAAATGGATCTTGAAGTTGATTAGAATCATCAAATGGGTTTTCTGCAGTATTATGTGGAATATTGTTACTTTCTCTACTTTCAAATGGATTTATATTACTTTCTAGACTTCTTAGATCATCAAACTCAAAATCATTGTCGTACTGCTCCAAGTCGACGGTATCCGCGGTGGGAATAGCATTTCCTGCAGACGTTGGAACTTGTGTCGAGGCGGCTAAAAGATAAGACGTATCTGTTGGCCTCCAAATTATTGCAATCCCTGTGAAAACAACAAAATAGATACATGCCGGCCAGAATGTAGTCAAAACGTCATCAAATTTCCAAAATCTTTCTATTGATTCTGTCAAGTTGTCATTGAACACAATGATACTTGAAACAATAAATGCAAAGACGAGCAATAACAATGAACCAAAGATCAACTTGAATAGCTTTTGGTACATCTTTAGCTTGACAATTTGTTTATTTTCTGCAAGAGTTTGTGTAGTTTTTCTCAATGATGATAGAATCCAGAAGTACAAACCCATAAAAATACAAGCTAAGGGGATCGTAATTATGATAATTATCCAAGAGTCCGAATCAAATGTATCAGATGCTTTGGATGTATCAGTTGTAGATGCTGTTGGTTGAGATTGCATTGTATAATATGATAACCATGCAAATCCGACAGAGAAAAGGAAATGTATACTGCAAGCAATCTTACAGAAATTCATCAATCTTCTAGGTAATTTTGGATAAACAACGCCATATCCCAATGAGATAATCAACAATAAGAACAATGAAAACGAAATCTTAAAGGCATTCAAGATACTAATGAAAACAATGTAAAACTGAACTCCACCTGGTAAAGGATACTTCTTGTTGTTGTTCTGTACATCATACAATGACCATGTCAAGATATCTTCAATAGTTAAAAAAACAAAGAAACCTGCCAAGTACTTTTGTAATAGTAAGAGCTCTGACCTGTGCCTGAATACGGGGAATAGATATATGCACAAGCAAACTGCATAAACGACGGCCAGTAAACCGTACAACGATAATAATGGAATCTCTGAGGCAGGTAAATTGCCAAATGCATTGTGGAAGTTTACCATCATGTCAAAATCGTTTAAGCCACCAGAATATGAAGGGTTATATGCTGCAATACAGTAATAACCTGTCTCGGAGACAAGATAACTGAAGTCGTTGGTGCCCAAATCAGTCAACACAGTAGTTTTGACATTAGCATAAGTTGTAATGTTATCTTCCACAATAAACTGGTACAACTGGTCAGAGGTACAAAGTCCTTCATTAACTAATGTTTCGTCACAGACGTATCTTCTACGGCCATCTGCATCTGTAACACCCAACTGATCAATATCTTTGTATTCAAATATGATCAAGGAAACTGATGCATTTCCGGTGGCAGGGTTTGTCGAATCGAATGATTTCAAGTCGACTTTAATGAACGGCTCTGTTGGTCCTCCCCAATCAATTCTGCTGTACATACCTGTACAGTATTCAGCAGCTTTACCTGTTAGCTTTATCTTTTGTCCCGAAACCGTGCATACTGCCAGAAACGAGTAAAACAAGAAATAAAATCCGGACGCCACTCTCATATTGATGTTCTATATCAACAATTGCACCAATGGGGTTGCTACCTCAATATAATAGACACCTGCCAACTAATCGATCCAAAGAAAGTTGGCAAAAGGCCAACAAAGACAGAGCTTGCTCTATGGGCTTCCATTTCAACATACATTCGCCAAGCTAACTAAGCGGAAAGAAAGGAAGAGAACGGTCGGCGCGATCGAGGTTTGGCAAGCCTGGATCGATCGTCCGAAGCGTTGGTTGGTGACGACGCCTTCATTACTCTCTTCAGAGGTAGTGCTATTGATAAATCGTCTATTCGGTTCTATCACAGGCCTTGCGCATTCTCCATCACAAGGTTAGCTTAATCTGTGTGAAACTACAAGAGTGGCAGGATAAGCTATGTTGAGATTTTTATCAAACAAGGCAAGCCCGAGTTTTTCTCGGAACTTTGCCACAGCGGCAGACTCCAGAATACTTAAAAAGTACCCAGTCGGTTCCAACATACATGGATACAAGGTTCAGAGAGCAGAGCAAATACCAGAATTTAACCTGGTGGCTGTGACATTAGAGCACGAAAAAACAGGATCGAAGCATCTTCATATTGATCGTCCTGACAACAATAATGTTTTCAGTATCATTTTCAAGACAAACACCCCCAATGACACAGGCTTGCCTCATATCTTGGAGCATACGACGCTATGTGGTTCGGAGAAATACCCAGTAAGAGATCCCTTTTTCAAGATGTTAAACAGGAGTTTGTCTAACTTCATGAATGCGATGACAGGCCATGACTATACTTTCTATCCTTTTGCCACTACCAATGTTAAAGACTTCAACAACTTGATGGACATTTATTTGGATGCCACCTTGCATCCGTTATTAACATCTGAAGACTTTTATCAAGAAGGTTGGAGGTTGGAAAATGAAGTCACAAAAGACAAATCATCTCCTCTGGCTTTCAAAGGTGTTGTTTACAATGAGATGAAAGGACAAGTTTCCGACTCTTCTTACTACTTTTGGATAAAATTTCAAGAATCCATTTACCCTTCTTTGCATAACTCTGGGGGTGATCCGTCTCAGATAACAAAGCTAGACCATGGAGACTTAATCGATTTCCACTCAGCCTGTTACCATCCTTCGAATTCAAGAACTTTCACGTATGGTAATATTCCCCTGAATGAGCATCTAAAAAAACTTGACGATGCCTTCATTCCTTTTGGTAAAAGAGTATCACACAATGTTTTGAGACAACCAGTTGATTACAATGAAAATGTAGCTGTGGTCGTGAATGGTCCACTTGATCCCATGCTACCACCAAACGCACAGTACAAGACATCTTTAACATGGAAAGCAGGTTCGCCAACCGACATCTATGAAACATTCCTTTTGAAAATGGTGGCTTCATTACTCACGGATGGGCATTCTTCTCCTTTATACCAAGAATTGATTGAAACAGGTTTAGGAACTGACTTTTCAGTGAATTCGGGTGCTGATTCTATCACTGCTGCCAACTTTTTTACGGTTGGATTGAACGGTTTGACCAAAGAAGATTCAAACAAGCTCGAAGGAAAAGTCATTGCGATTTTGCAGAAGGTCAAGGAAGAAGGTTTCCCTGACATTAAAATCAAAGCCCTCGTTCATCAACTTGAGTTGAGTAGAAAAGTCGAAAATGCTTCTTTTGGTTTAAATGTTTTGAGCTCTTTGGTTTCGAATTGGGTTAGCAATGTAGATCCGATCAATTCCTTGAAATGGGATGACATTGTGCTAAAGTTCAAGGATGATTATAAGAAAAGAGGTGATTCTATATTCAAGGAGCTTTTGGAGAAACACATGTTAAGTAAGCCATATTTCAAATATACCATGAAGCCGGATGAAAACTTCCCAAAATTTGTCGCAGAGGAAGAGAAGGCAAGGCTTGCGTCTAAGGTGGACAAGCTTACAGAAGATGATAAGGACGTGGTCTACAATAGAGGCATGAAACTACTTGAAAAACAAGAAGAAAAAGAGGATTTGTCCTGTCTGCCAACTGTTCATGTAAGTGATATATCTAGGGAGGTTCCATTCTTGAGAATTAACAACAAGTTCGAACAAGGGATCCCAATTCAATCAAGACTTTCTCCCAAAACCAACGGTTTGTCATACTTTCGCGGTCTTAAGTGCATAAACGCGTCAGAGTTGCCTCCTGACTTAATCAGTTACCTACCCTTGTTTTCGAGCTGTCTGACTAACCTTGGTACAAACACCAAATCAATGGCAAACCTTGAAAATGAGATAAAGCTGAGAACAGGTGGATTATCTTCAAATTTCTTCACGTCTGCGTCCCCGTATGATCCTAATGAAGTATACCTAAAGTTCGGTTTGAGCAGTGTATGTTTGAACTCAGAATTTGATAAAATGCTATCATTGTGGCAACAAATTTTGCTTGATACAAACTTTAAGAACATTGCCAAATTGAGTACATTAATTAAATCTTCTACAGCAGACAGTTTGAGCGATATCGTAAGTAGTGGTCACAGCTATGCGAGATCAGCTGCTTACTCCAAAATATCGCCTGTTGGTAATATACAAGAGCTACTTGGTGGTATTCATAGCGTTAAGTTCATGAACGAGCTTGCAGTTTTTGAAGCAGAAGGTACCTTGGCTGAGAATGTAGTCCCAAAATTGGAAAAAATCAAGGAGATTTTGCTGGGTGGTTCAGGGTTGAAATATAGTGTGACAACCTCAAAAGATGTGATCAGGGATCAGGAGTCCCAAGTATTGAAGTTCAATGATCAACTGAATTTTGTAAGCTCTTTTGAAAAAAAGCCTTATGAGTTTGACATGCCATCGGATGAAATTTTGAAAAACCAATTCATAAAAATTCCTTCACATGTCAGTTTTTCATCAACTGCCTTATGTGTTCCTTCCTACAGCTCAAAAGAGTCTGCATCTCTTCAGATTTTGTCCCAATTATTGACATTTCGTTACTTGCATGGAGAAATACGTGAGAAGGGCGGTGCATATGGTGCGGGAGCTAGTTTAGACTCGTTGAATGGCTTATTTTCTTTCTATTCGTACAGAGATCCTAAGCCGTTGAGTTCAATGAATATTTTTGACCAAGCTGTTTCTGTTACCTCCAGCAATATCAAGGACAATAAGATAACTGAAGAAGATTTGGAGCAGGCGAAACTCACTATCTTTCAACGTATTGAGGCACCAAAGAGTGTTAGAGATGATGGTATGAGTATTTTCAATTACGACATTGATGACGATTTGAAACAGGAACGTAGAACTGATCTTCTAGACTGTTCATTGGATGAGGTATTGGAAACAGCTAACAAATACTTTTTAGAAAGCTCCACTAAAAGCCGTGTAATTATAGGACACGACAGTAGTGAGATAGAAAATTCACCTGATTGGGTTGTCGAAGACCTAACCTGAACCAGACACTCTTGGTACAGATAACCCTTTCTATTTTGCTTGTACATAGATATTTAATTTTCACGTAGGCTGTCTTATAATTATTATTAGTATAGTAAGGAATACTCTAAGGCTTATCCCCGATAAAAAAAGTTGCACGTAATGATATCACGTGACTGTGTTTTAAAATAATGAAGATATTTTTCATAATATCAATTTCTACAATAAATTAACAAAATTTATGAGATACAGATGAAACAAAATTTTACCAAAACAGTTTCTTTTATTTGGAATTGCATCCGATCTATATTTAAATACTAATCTTTATGAGCAAAGAATCGATTCAGTCAAAACCTTCCTATATTTTCAGAAGAAGTTAATCAAAACGTGTACAACTTCAAATAACAACACCATGAGCTGTCGCAACCCATTAAACCTTTCTTTCTCATTTTTCATACCCGCTGATGCATGCATCTTGTTTACTTGTGCCGCCGGTCCCCAGAAGTTTAAGAGGACGTCATGGAACATCCGTGTTCTCAGGTACTGAGTGGGGTAAACCGGCTGTCATTTACTATTTATGACCGGGTACGGGGTTTCACAGAAAGAGTCGTTCAGAAATTGAAGCTTATTTACGATATACTGCAGGGTCAACTTTTGAACATAAAACTTGATCCAAAGGTCTGTTTTTCATCTTATTACATTACATCACAACGAAATGAGGCTTTTGGATTTGGCGTTGGATGGTTTACACTCAAGTTTCAGTTGCCTCCTGTGGATATATATCTGCAGCAATCACACTGCAGCGAAATATACGCAGAGTTCATCGGTACGCCTTTTTTTTTCGATTTCTCTGCGCGAATATTTTTATGCACCATGGCATTAACTGTAGGATAGAATCCCGCGATCCTGCATGATAACCGCCCCATTTTATTGTATTGATCAAACTTTCTGAGGGGAGGGGGGGGGGGGGGGCGCAATTTGGCATGTACACAAAATCATAGAATTTTAGAAAAGGTCCTGACCTGATCTATGTGAATTGAGCTATTGGTTTTGACGGGTCAATATATATCGAAAATTGAAGGGGAATAACTAAGGCAACAACATAAATCTCTTGTGTTAACAGCAATAACTTAAGGTAAGGAGCATAATCGCAGTTGGGGACGGTAGGAATGCGTAGCTGTGTCTATTATTGGCACCAACAGTTTTCGTGACAACACTTATCTGATTCGGTTTATGAGGCCCAACTATTGTAATTTTCGTTACGAGACGGACAGTCATGTTTTGATTATACCTTTTCGATACAAAGTACATTTTGCTGAGCCCCTAAAGGTGGTTTAAAAATATTAAAATAACGTCTTCGGCATATACTCAGAAAAATACCTCCCCTCCGTAGAAAGTTTCGTAAAAGTGAAGATGGCAAAGGAAAATTGGAACAACCAATCGAAATCCAGAAGCCAGTTAATGTTTTCCTTTTCAGCTTTGAGCCGAAGGATGATGAGTAGAACTGGACTCCATTTTTTTGAGAATGTAAACAAAATGCAGAACAGTCACTAGTTATTTCGGTAAATGTTTTGATTTAATACTGGATTAATGCTGCATTTTCTTGTCTCTTGGTAGTAAACTGGTATTTGTTTCAGGAGATACAGACCACATACCAATAGCCTGCAAATCTAGAATAGTCCCCTTTTTCGCCTAAGGCCAATATCGGTGAATCGTTGGAACAGGAACCAACCAATACCAACCATCTCGGCAAAATTAAAGGGATACCATTGATCAAGTTGCCAGTAACATAGGGAAGGAAGATATACCTAAACCGGTTTCGCTTTGTTGAGAGGACTGCAAGGTATGTGCATTCAAAGATGCAGAATTTCCAGCGGTAATATCAACCTGCAGTACGCGCGCATACACATACAGAAATAAAGAGTGTAGAATGGCTGATCCGCAACAGTGCATCTTTTTACATATTTGTGTGCACCTTTGCATTCCACAAGTATGATTTCGATGCAAGGAAGTTTAATCTGCAATACATATGTCTGATGGGGTAAATATATTTTGGATGAAAACCACCAACAACGATCTTTTTAAGCGGAGTAACCAATAGCTAATGACAGTTTCTTCTCCCGGTCACGAAAGAGGAGTATTTTTCTTCGTTTCAGACACTGTTCGATAATACAATCCAATATATTCATGCGGCAGTGAAGAGTAAACTTGTAAACAATTATCTTGTTAGATGTTTCAGCCCTGACCGCTGGCTGTATGTAGAATGATGTACAGATGATCTCTTTTTTTCCTCCAAAATATCCGACACGATGTTAATCAAGAGTGGGGTGAGCAGGCACCAAACAGCTTTTGTAACTGAAGATAAAACCCTTAAGTTTCCTGCTCTTTTACCATTTTTTCCTCTGAGTTTTTCAAGGCATATCAGTCCCATTCTTTTGACAAGTAAGCCTCAAAAAGTAAGCGATCTTTTAATATATCATTACATAATGAGACTTAGTAATATCGGTATACTGGTTACTACGTTGATTTCTAACGTTGGAATCTCTAATGCACACACCGATAACGACTTAGAAAAACGTAATGGTGGGAAAAATTCTCCCCAGCAAGTTACGTCATGTTCTCTCACTCCATATAACCACGGATACCCAGCGGCTACCGTTTCTTGGGGAAAGACTGTCAAAGAGTTAGGGAATGGTATCTATGAAGGTACAATGATTTTCCAAGGTCAAGACTGTTCTAAGTTTGATAACTCCAAGGAGATCAAGATTGATGGTGGTGCTGCAGTCGTCGTTGTCTACTCTGCGAATAACCCATCAAACAAGGGAAAATCAATCAATGGCTGCTCTTGGACTGCTCAATTTACGTTTACATCGAGAGATGATGCTGCCACAGGTCAGAAATGTATGAAGGATGGTATGCAGATTCAATACGATTTTTCTGATGGTAAGAACTCTTTCGATTACTCTTTCGGTTGCGGCTCAGGGGGTCAATTTGACCTTCCTGAAATGTGTTGGCGCGGGGATGGTGGCGATTGTGGAACTACTTCCACACCTACGACCACAACCTCAACAAAACCACCACCAACCACAACAACAGCTAGTGGTTGTATTACTGAATGGGGTAGTTGTAACAGTGGAAGCTGCTGTGACGGTTTAAGCTGTAACTCAATTAACCCATACTTTTCTCAATGTAAGAAAGGGTCAACAACATCATCGACAACTTCAACCACATCATCTACTTCTTCCTCACATACGACAAAAACAACAAATACATCAACAACGACATCCGACATTTGTATTACTCAATGGGGTAACTGTAACACTGGAACCTGTTGTGAGGGTTACTCATGCAGTTCAGCTAATCCATATTACTCTCAATGTGTAGAAGGAACAACAACACCATCGACAACCTCAACTACTTCATCTGGCACTTCATCCACAACATCACCAGCCACGACACCTACAACGTCCTCTACCGCATCCAGTTGTATTACACAATGGGAAAACTGTAACACTGGAAGCTGTTGTGATGGTTACACTTGTCACTCATTCAATCCATACTACTCCCAATGTCTAGAGGGATCGACTAGTCCATCTAGTTCTTCATCGGCTACACCAACGACGAGCTCTTCATCGACTACACCAACGACGAGCTCTTCATCGACTACACCATCTAGTTCTTCCTTGACTGTACTATCAACGAGCTCTTCATCGACAGTTCCATCAAGTTCTTCATCGACTACACCATTGACAAGCTCTTCATCGACTATTCCATCTGGTTCATCCACCACTGAATCGTCAACTGTTCCATCTGGTTCATCATCCACCACTGAGTCGTCGACTGTTCCATCTGGTTCATCATCCACCACTGAGTCGTCGACTGTTCCATCTGGTTCTTCATCCACCACTGAGTCATCGACTGTTCCATCTGGTTCTTCATCCACCACTGAGTCATCGACTGTTCCATCTGGTTCTTCATCGACGGCCCCATCTGGCTCAGCATCCACCACTGAGTCGTCGACTGTTCCATCTGGCTCATCATCCATCACTAAGTCCTCGACTGTTCCATCTGGTTCGTCATCGACCGCATGTTCTGCCACTCAAGTGGCTACCTGTTCTTTGACCCCATATGACCATGGTTACCCATCGGCTTCCGTTTCTTTCGGGCCAACCGTTAAGGACTTGGGCAATGGTGTCTATGAAGGTACAATGATTTTCCAAGGTCAAGACTGTTCTGAGTTTGATAACACCAAGGAGATCAAGATTGATGGTGGTGCTGCAGTCGTCGTTGTCTACTCTTCGAATGACCCAGCAAACAGCGGCAAATCAATTAATGGCTGCTCTTGGACTGCTCAATTTACGTTTACATCGAGAAATGATGCTGTCACAGGTCAGAAATGTATGAAGGATGGTATGCAGATTCAATACGATTTCTGTGATGGTAAGAACTCTTTCGATTACTCTTTCGGTTGCGGCTCAGGGGGTCAGTTTGACCTACCTGAACTATGTTGGAGCACAAACAGTTGTGGAAGCTCCACTACTGTATCTTCCTCAACCGCTCCATCGACTGTTCCATCTGGTTCATCATCCACCACTGAGTCGTCGACTGTTCCATCTGGTTCATCATCCACCACTGAGTCGTCGACTGTTCCATCTGGTTCATCATCGACTAAGTCATCGACTGTTCCATCTGGTTCATCATCGACTAAGTCATCCACTGCTCCATCTGGTTCATCTACAACCCCATCTGGCTCATCATCCATCACTAAGTCATCGACTGTTCCATCTGGTTCTTCTTCTGCTCCACCAAGCATTAAACCATCTGAATCTACATCTACCATTAAGTCATCGACTGTTCCATCTGGTTCATCATCCACCACTGAGTCATCGACCGTTCCATCTGGTTCATCATCCACCACTGAGTCATCGACTGTTCCATCTGGCTCATCATCCACTACTAAGTCATCGACTGCTCCATCTGGTTCATTATCCACCACTGAGTCATCGACTGTTCCATCTGGTTCATTATCCACCACTGAGTCATCCACTGTTCCATCTGGTTCATCATCCACCACTGAGTCATCCACTGCTCCATCTGGTTCCTCTACAACGCCATCTGGTTCAGCATCCACCACTGAGTCGTCGACTGTTACATCTGGTTCATCATCTACCACTAAGTCATCGACTGTTCCATCTGGTTCATCATCCACCACTGAGTCGTCGACTGTTACATCTGGTTCATCATCCACCACTGAGTCATCGACTGTTCCATCTGGTTCATCATCCACCACTGAGTCGTCGACTGTTCCATCTGGTTCATCATCCACCACTGAGTCGTCGACTGTTCCATCTGGCTCATCATCCACTACTAAGTCATCGACTGCTCCATCTGGTTCATTATCCACCACTGAGTCATCGACTGCTCCATCTGGTTCATTATCCACCACTGAGTCATCGACTGCTCCATCTGGTTCATCATCCACCACTGAGTCATCCACTGCTCCATCTGGTTCCTCTACAACGCCATCTGGTTCAGCATCCACCACTGAGTCGTCGACTGTTACATCTGGTTCATCATCCACCACTGAGTCGTCGACTGTTCCATCTGGTTCTTCATCGACGGCCCCATCTGGCTCTACATCATTGACCACTGTTCCATCTTCTGGCTCATCTGCTCCACCAACCATCAAACCATCTGAATCCACATTAACCACTTTATCAACCACACCAGCAACTTCTGGGACCAGTACCTCTGGATCTACATCATTGACCACCGTTTTATCTTCTGAGACCAGTACATTTGGCTCATCAACTCTAACAACAGTCACTCCTTCTGAGACACTCTCCACCTTGACCGCTGGATCATCTGCTCCTGAGACCATCACCATTGGTTCTACATCAGTGACCACCGTCTTGACTGAGGTCACCGTCTCTGGCTCATCTGGTATATTTACTACAGTGACTCCATTGACTACTATTCCAGCAACTCCAGCTTCCTCGTTCTTACCATCTACCCAAGCACCAACGACTGGCACTTCTGAGGTAATAGTATCTTCTGAGTCTAACACTTCGAGCTCATTCAAAACGGAATCTAGCTCCGCAAAGCAACCAGCCCCAAATACAGTTGGCACTACTTCGGTAGCAGCACCTACTAGTGCAGGCACTGCTATTGAAGCCTCGACCACAAACGGTGCAAGCGCCACTACAATGAACACTTATACCAGGAACCCAGGTACATCAGGCTCCATAACTGACAATAGCTTCACAGGAACTTCGTCCAGCACAGGCCAGACCAGCGGTCCAACTGTCAGTTACTTCAACGCCTCTCCAAAGCTTTCCGTCGGAAACAGTTGGGTGAGTCTCGTTGCAGTTCTATCAACGATTTTCTTATTCTAGTTGACGATTAAATTTCTCCCGTCTAACTTTCATTTCTCTCGTTTTACTTTTCTCGTTGTCGTTATTTACGATTTCTTTCGTTCTATTTTTACTAGTCCATTCCGATATATTTCTCGGTAAAGACACTTTGATACCAACACATTTCTGTGACATTTATATACATTACGATTCTTTTGTATCATTAAATCTAATTTGTTAATTAATCCCATTACGCAACCTCTTCACAGGAAGATATAATTCAATGCAAGTACGTCGGCTTTTTTTTTCTCATCTTATATTTCATGCACTTACGTCACGTAGACGGCTTGCTTCACGCGCGGGCGAACAAGCTGGCCAAAGAAGGCTTGAACGAAAGGGGTGGCAATCTGCTTCATCCCCCAAGATAGAGGTCATTCTTCTCAAATCGAATAGCAACTAAGGGCTTTTGAAGAAACAAAACGCATCAATGGGTGTCAAAGACTCTAAACCTGAGGTTCCAAAGGGCTGGGTGGCCGTTTGGGACGAAAAGTACAACGGTAAGTTCATCTGTTAATACAAGCTTTTTTGTCCTGTTGGTGGCACCACACTAACATTGATTTAAACGAATTGAATCTGGATCAGAATGGTTTTATGTAGACGAATCCACTGGGAACTCACAATGGGAAGCTCCAAAGGGGACTACTTTTCAAAGTAACGAGAGCAACCTTCCATCGTACAATCAGGCAACTCAAGCTCCACAACAGCAAACCAGCCAAATGCCAGGCGCCCAACGACAGTATGGTAGCCAATACGTTCCTCAACAACAATTTGCTACTCAACAACAGTTTGCTCCTCAACAACAGTACGTTCAGCAACCTTATTACCCACAGCAGCCAGTTCAACAGCAACCAGCAAGATCTCGTTTCGGCGGAATGGGTGGTATGTTAGGAGGTATGGCACTGGGCACTGTTGGTGGTTTGTTGATTGGCGATGCAATTGGCCACGACGATTACGGGCAAGGTTATGGTGACTACGGTGGAGATTACGGTGGTGGAGATTACGGTGGTGGCGACTTTGGCGGTGGTGACTTTTAACCGACAAAGACTGGTTTTATCCCGCTTTGCCGCTTGTTCAATAATCCAATACATGTTTAACAGTTTTACACTTTTCATTTTCAATAGATAGTAACCCCGCAAAATTACAGCTTTTTTTACAGACCCATAGCCCCAGATGAGGCTCGCAGACAATCCAAGCTATATTGGAGCCAAAATGATTTGTAACAATACTTGCCAACCCTCTGGGGTTAAGTATTCATGTGAAATTCAAAGCAAGATGCACACACACACCGTATAATCGCATCACCCCTGGGAAAGAACTAGCGAAGAAGTGCTCAAAGAACATAAACATCAAAGGCTAAATGTAGGTTAGTGAGCCTTTAGAGGCTGACACAATCGTAATGACGTTCAAATAACCACATGTGGAACTTTCTCTTTTGTGTATAGTTACCCCAGGAATCGGGTGAAGTAAGCAGCGACAGAATATTTCTCAACAGTCGAACAAAATCTGGACATGAATCTTTTGGATAGGAAGGCCTCGTTTACTGCACGGTATTTCGGGATCTAGGTTCATTGCTCCAGAATAGCAAGGGATTTGAGAGGAAAGGAGCCATAGTTAAGAAATGCTGCAAGACAATTAGCACAGCATCCCAGTACACTCTTATATTTTGCAATACCTCCTCCATCTCATTAATATCATGTCCAAAAATGAACAGAAAACGACACGACATCTCGTGGCGGGCTTTGCCGGCGGTCTGACTTCAGCAGTCTGTCTACAACCGTTGGACTTAATTAAAACACGAGTACAACAAAGCAGGAATAGCTCGATAACATCGGTACTTCAAAGTATGACATCCGTGAGACAATTATGGAGGGGAACCTTACCAAGTGCGTTAAGAACATCTGTTGGGAGCGCTATGTACCTTACAACTTTACATCTAGGCCGATTGAATGTATCTAAGTTAAAAAACATCCAAACTCCAATCTTTAATGCCTCCTCAAAGCTCCCGAAACTATCAGCATATGAAAATATTTCAATCGGAATGGTCTCCAGGGCCGTAGTTGGTTTCATCACCATGCCAATAACAGTAGTAAAAATTAGATTTGAGTCAAATTTATACAATTACGTATCGATGAAAGAAGCGTTTGTGGAAATATTCAAAAATGATGGAATAAGGGGATTCTTTAGAGGTTTTGGTGCTACGTGCTTGAGAGATGCTCCATACGCAGGTCTATACATATCCTCATATGAACAGTTGAAGTCTGTACTACCGATGCTCATGAGAATCAAGGTAGAAAACAACGAGGAGTTGAGCCACATTTCATCTGGTATTGTTAACTCATCTAGTGCTATTTTGGCTTCGACTTTTGCAACCTGTGTCACCGCACCATTCGATACTATTAAGACGAGAATGCAATTGTCCCCAAAAAAATATAAAACCTTTACTCAAACTACCGCCACGCTATACAGCGAAAGCTGGCTCTACTTCTTCAATGGTCTTTCACTAAGGTTGGTCAGAAAGGCAGGTAGTGCTGCGATTGCTTGGTGTATTTATGAAGAGCTAGTTAAGTTATGAGCCATAGTTCCATCTTTTGTTTAAGCCCCGTCATACATTATGCTAATTTTGTATCTTGTAGATACTGCTAAAAAAGTACAAAGAAACAGAATCATATCTCTATATGCTCTCCCAATGGATATAAGAGCTTTGGGGAATCACAAGTTGACAGTTTAAGGACTGAATGCCCGGATACTTGAGAATACTTAGAGCTGAGAGACCTAGAAAAGAATGAAAAGGATCAGGAAATTCGTCCTCGTCAGTGGTTTTGTTGAAACCACCCATGTGGGTATTTTGCGTATTTTGAATTAAGAAGTTTATAGTAGCCTTTTCATCAATTAAATGAGTGAAACCTAACAGCTCAAGTGAGGCAAGTGTCCAAAATACGTAACACGTATCGGCGTACTTGTTAAGTCTTCCATTGAAGCCCCCGTTATCTTTTACATCGGCGTACTCATTTTGCAAAAATTCTTGTTCATTGTATTTTCCGAAATATACTTGCCGATGCACCAAGAAGTCAAGTAACTCATCAACTTTATTGAAATGAAAGCATTTTGTGCAATCTTCATCAATCAAAGATAGTGCATCAATGGCACAAAACACCATACCACCATGCGATTCATCACCTTTGCACATTGAAAATCCTCCATCATACGTTTGCAACCCACAAATGAATTTTTTCAGACTCTCTATATCTATGATTTGCGAGTAAGCCGAAAGGTCTTTGAGGAGTATCTTGCACACTGTTGCTGCAATCATACAATACCTTAGATCTTTTGCATGCTGTGAATTTAAAGTGTTGGTAAAACCACCATTACTCTTTTGGCATGACTGTACAAAATGTATCATTTTTTTCTTGTCTATCCTACTCAATCCATCTCCTAATATGATTAAACATTGTAGGGCAAAACATGTTGACGCCAAATCTATCGATTCCGCTCTATCTAGGTAGGTCAATGATCCTCTGAAGCCTGAAACTTGCTCGCTTTCAATTAGATGCGAGTATATGTAGTCAATGAACTCCTGCAATTCAGAGTCATTGAATGTAGCGTGCAAGGTTCCCATCAGCTCAAGTGCTGCCAGAGAAAAATAAGCAATTGCTAGTTTATTGCTGTCTTCAGATTCGAACTTACTCGGTAAAAGGGATAAAAATCGTTTATGACATGAAGTGTGTTTTTTGATGTCCAGTTTGTAGAAGCTCTCATTCATCTTTTTCTCAACCATCACAAAATTCTGCAATTCAATGCAACTTCTCCGAAGCTCTTCGGTCTTGCAAAAAGACATTCATGTTCCATATAAAATCATGAGAAAACAATAAGTTTCTTGATCGATTAGTCTGTTTGCGCGCGACTTCTCTTTTTTGTGTTACATTCGGGATATAGGTTTGAACCAAAAGGGGACACTTTTGGCTAATTACTCTCAAAAGATACAAGAGACCAGAAGAGAACTGAAGAAAACAAACTAAAAATACTGAAGCACGAGGAAGAATGATATCATTCCTTCGATTTGCAGGACTTTATATATTCGTTATCGACGGAAATCGAGAACCCATGTTGCTCCATAATGCTCGCAAAGTAGTTAATTAATTCTAAAAGTAACTTTGCTGAGTTTTCGCCAAGCTTCAATACATCATTTTCTTTGCCAGCGTCTGTGAAAGTAGGGATCAAAATCGACCGAACATCCAAGATACATTTGTAACAGTTTCTCGATAGATCATCAGTGCCGCATCTCCAGATATTCAACATATTTTCGAGCAGTTCTTTGCAATCAGCTACTGAAAACGTCTCTTTGTAGAAGGAAATCAGCACAGAAAGGGAGGTATTAGCAAAACGATACAGTACAAATGAAGAGTTGGGTATTTTTTTAGACAAAATCAAATCTTGTAGTAAGGCAGTATTTTGGTATGTTGCGTTGGATATGACAGTAAAGTTTGGAGTTTCTGGCTTTGGGAACAAGTTTGATGATTTGAACAACTGAGTTAGTGTATAGTAGTACTCTTGAGATACCCATGCTGCAAAATTGTGAAGATTTATATTAAACGAATCGTCTATATTTGTCCTGTCATCAACCTCACTTTTGATTTTATTCTCTTGGCGAAGTTGAGATAATTTTGATAGCGAAACTCTACAATCATTATACCATGCATCTGCATCTTGCCGTAAGGCTGATAAAATGGCAAATCTCCCTGGATCATTGCTAATTTGTGACTTAGCATTTGCAACATATAATTCGGATATGATTTGTGATTGTATTTTACACATATTGATAATAATGACTTGGGTAACAATTTTACCTTCTTCATCTTTAGTAATTGCAATTGGTAGCGAGACATTAATATCATTCAGGGAGAGCTTTGGCTGTTGCCCCAAAGTTGAACATATTAAAGAGCCAGCCACAAATATACTCCAGAACAATCTATTTGTATATTCTAGCTCTGACAAGGTAACCCCTGATAGAGTCTTCTTTTTCATGCTTCTATTCAATTCCCACTTGAGTGAATAACTGGACAAGTTTGAATGAATAAACCATGCTGTGTCGAGGTCTGAATCATCTAACAGAGTTATGATTTCAAAGAGCATCATAAATCTAAGGATTTGGACACGTGTTATAGGAAAGCATTTTCTTTGAAATAATTTATAGGCCGTGGTAAATATTAGTTTATGATACTTTGAGTTGACGATCCCAGCTTGATGGTTGGCAATCAAAATAGCACAGGTATAGACCAATAAGAATTCAATAGAAGCAAAGTAATCTTCACGATTCCGAAGGCTTGTTTCATTCCAGTCAAATTCTGTCTTTTTGAACTCTTCCAGCTTTTTCAACACTACTTGCTGATCTAGGAAAATAACCAATTTCAAAAGAAGATTCAAAGTATTATCGTAATCCAAGTAAGGATTGTGATTGTTAAACGTTGCAAATATGTTTTCATCAATGAGACCAATTTTCTTGAAAATTAGATTAAGTAGGTCCTGTTCTAAAGAATTTGGAGGTGAGATGTCAAATAAACTATTTGATCGAATGGAATTGGTATCTTGATTGAGAATGGTGAAATCTTCGGTTTTCAAAATTTGCTCTGAAGGAGGCAGAAAAGTGTCGTCTCTATGAGAGGAAGAAGATAGTGAGTCCGCTACAATCAATTTCTTAGCGGATATTTCATCCGAGGGAATGTTTGATTGATAAGAGGGCATGTAAGAGGCGGTGGAGGCGGTGGAGGAGGTAGCAGAAGGGGAAGCCGAAAGAGATTCTGCAAAGTAAGCCAGATGAGACTTCAATAGTTGCTTTGGAATTGATGGTAGGATAGTAGATTCCAATGCTAATTTGTTCAGAGGGTTGCTACTGACGTTGTTGGCCAAAGGGTTAGTGCGCTGTTGCAAAGAGTAGGAGTTCAAGGGAGGTAATAGGTCATCCTGACCCGCAGGTTGATTTACTTTTGGAATTTGTCTGATTGGAGGCAATCGAATTATGGGAGAAGTTCTTATGTTGGAACTCTTTGGGGAAGGCAAACTGGAACCCCTGTTGTAAGGAAATGATGTAGAGAAAGGAGCAGTGGAGGAATATAGTATATCATTTGCTGGAAAAGTGCTATCCGCTATTGCCGCCAATTTCATTGGATTTGATATAGTTCTTCTATGGCGTAAGTCTGTGGTATCTGCAGAATTATTCGGTACGGAGGATTGGCTATTAGCCAGGATAATGGAGGGAATATCGGTTGCTGTTTCGTTATCGGATAAGGAATCGGAATTGGAGCCCGAGAGTGGATTGCTGCTATCATCGATACCGTCAGCTTTCCTGTCGCAATCACTACATAGTTTCTTCAACTTGATGATTGACACGGAGGTGTGACTGATAGAGGACTTCCTCTTGTTTTTCCTTTCTACATACTCACAGCATTCACCCTGTCGGTCACAGTTTGCGCATTTGGGTAGTTCCTTGGAGCACTTTTTTTTCAATCTTCTGCATCTAATGCATGCATATTGGTTATAGGCCTTTTGGGTGTGAGTGCTAATGCTTTCCGGGGGGTGAGAAGACTCGGAGTAGTTTATATCTTTGAAGCCTGTAAAATTGGCTGTGTGGTCCGAGTCCCTCCTGAGGCCGATACTGGTGGTAGCGGTACTGGTGGTGGGGGCAGAGTGTGCGTTGGGAGAGGAGAGTGAGGAGGAGGGAATATTGTTCATTTGTTCGACTAGATTCATTTACGCTGTGAGTGAGAGTATTTGCAGGTCCCTTTTGCTTGCTTTCCAGCGCAGTGAAGTTTGTGTTTTTTTTTAACTGAGGTATGTGTAGAGGCTATAGGGGGAAGCTCGTAATGACTCGAGACGTCAGATGAGAACGGGGTAAATTTGCGGGGAAGGGGAGAAGACCGAGAGAGGAAGAGGAAGAGGGAGAGAGGAAGGAGACGAGGACGAGGAAAATGTGTGGCAGGAGTGGACACCAGAGACCTCGTTGAGCAAGTGCCAACGCTGTTGACGAATGTGAACGCTAGCAAATAATGCGTGATTAGCCTGTGGCAGACAGCCGCATCAACGTTCGAGTACCGGGGAAGAGGGGCCGGGGAAAGCGGCGGGCGGACTACAGTTCATATATGCTGCGGCACTGCAGTTTACCAGCACTGACAGCCATGACATCGCTGCAACAGACAACAATGGTTGAGAGGTGGGGGCTGCGAACCAGGCGGGGAGGATTAGCGACAAGATCGGACGGGGTGCAACGGAAGGCCAAGGAAGGTTCGGGGGAGGTCTGGGGCGGCATCGTTGCGGTGACTTCGTGCCCCCTCGAGGTGGCGGGTCGTCTTTCCGGCTCCGTGTTATCACTGTCGTTGTCTTTGCCAGAAGGAGAGACTGCCCTCCGTCCGACGACACGGGGTCAGCAGCAGTGGCGGCGGCGGCGGCCTTTTGCAAAAAAGGGCATGCATGACTGTCTGCCGGGAGAACAAAGGCCCGTGATGATTCACGGCGTAGACGGCCGGAAGTAAGGAGTCTCGGGGCTGGGCCTGAGGCGCGGGCGTCGGCCCGCGCGTGAGACGCCCGCATCCGATCTCCGCTCGGGCGGTACTCCGCGAGAAACTGCGGGAGCAACGGGCCACGGGGCCGTCGGGGGAAGGGCCATCGGGTTTGAGGCCGCGCGGAGAGGGGGTGGGTACGGTGCAGTGCGGGTCGAGAACGAGAACTAGGGCGAGAAGGCTCGGCGCCCGCTCACGCGTAGGAAACCGGGAGACGCGGAGAAGGGGAAAAAAGAGAAATATTACATAAGCGGCCGATCGACGGCATTTCCCCCGATCAGCGAGAGAAAGATTCCACCGTAGTCGTTATCTACCACTGCCATTATTCCTGCTGTCAATGTCATCACCGTTCCAAACGGTAGCTGCCCTATCCCTTTGAGCACGGCTTCGACACACACACGTCACATCCCTAGACACCGCATCTGCAGCCGAAGAACAGAGAGTTAAAACAGCTGACATCCAGACTTTGCCCCCTCTCCTCCTCCCGACACATCCCGCCATGCTGCCTTCGTACCCCTATCCTAGCATAAACAGCCTGCAAAAACGGTCCTCTATTGCCTCCGAGAGGCCGTATCTGCACAGGTATGCCCTATCGTCACACGACATCGGGCTACACTCAAGCAGTAGCGGTACCCACAACCACAGCCACAGCCATAACCATACGCACAGTCATACGCACAGCCATACGCACACCCTCAACCACAACAGCAGCAGTAGCAGCAACAGCAACAGCAACAGCAGCAGTAGTAGCAGTGCCTCCACCTCGACGAACCGCAACGGCGGCCACAAGGCGGCGGCCAGCAAGGGTAGTGCTGGCGCCAGCACTCTTGCCACCAGCGGAGCCGGCAGCCTCATCAACTACCCCTCCTCGCAAGCAAACGTTTTTCCGCCCTACACCCTGCATCCGCAAGACTCCTATGCACAAGCATTCGGCAGTGGTGCCGTCGCTTCCAGCGAGTACACGTCGTCATACACATCTCACTACCCGCTTTACGGCGCAGATTGGTCGTGCACGAGAGACCAGCCGTATGCCAAGATCGCCCTGAGCTCGTACAGAGAGGACTCCACAAACAAGTTGGAAATCCTTTACGGCTCCCCGCAGTACATCGACGACGACAACAACGTCAGTGCCAGCGTCGGCACCGACAACGCCGTCAACTCATGGTCATTCACAAAGCGTCACGGCTATACAATCAAGTACCCTGTCACGCGTCTACAATGGGACCCGGCAATGAACGTTTTGAACATGGACGTGGAGCGGTTCGCCACGACGTCCGAGTGCTTGCGAATCTACGAGGTTCTTAAGCAGGAAGACTATGAACTTAGCGCGGCCAACTCCAACTACATCAACAACAGCAGCTTCACAAACCCCAACACCACCACCATCGCAGCTGGGAAGCTTGTAGAGAAGACCGCCCTCACCAACTCGAAGTCGAAGAACTTGAACCAACTCCCGCCAATGACGTCCTTCGACTGGAACAGATTCGACTCAAACAACCTCATCACGTGCTCCATAGACACCACCTGTACGGTGTGGAACCTGACGAAGGAGACATTTGTGGCCAAGACACAGTTAATAGCCCACGACAGCGAGGTCTACGACGTGAAGTACATCTACGGCGACACCAACGTGTTTGCCAGCTGCTCATCTGACGGCTCCGTGCGGCTGTTTGACCTCAGAAACTTGGACCAGTCGACAATCATCTACGAGCGTTCGGATGGCCTCACAGACGAAGAGTACGCTGCACAGGCGCCTGCCACATCTACCGTCGCCGCTGCTCCTGCAACGCCCACCCACGCCAGAACCGCCTCCGACGATACAGGGAAACTCGTGAGGTTGGCCACGTCCAACTACAACGCCAACCAGATTGCCGTCTTGGAGGCCAGGTCAAACCGCATCCTGATCTTGGACTTGCGGAACGTCGGGCTGCCGCTGTACACCCTCCACGGCCACTCGGCGCCGGTGAACTCGATAGCGTGGCACCCGAAGAAGAACATGCTCCTCTCCGGCGGCGATGACTCCCAGGTGCTCGTCCACGACTTCTCGGGTTCCGCACACCGCCACGAACCCGCCGGCCCGCACGCCAAAGACCGTCTCCCCGCCTACTCCTTCTCCACGCCCATGGAGGTCAACTCCGTCTGCTGGAGCCCTACCGGCGAATGGGTTGGCATCAACAACGGGAAGCAGTTCCAGGCATGCCAGCTCTAATCTAGTCTTCCTCCCCTCCCCTCCCCTGTGTAATAACGTGTACTGTACGTTTAGCAATGTGTTGTCCACCTTGCCCTATCTTCACCACGCACGGCTGAAACTGTCGCCGCTTGTCCGGTTTGAGGCAGGCGAGGGTTGGCGGGGAAGCTCAGGTGGCCCGTGGCACGACAACGTTTCTCCTCCCCGGCCGCAATGGTGGCTCTACTAACGTTTTTCAGGTCCTGGCCCAAGAGACCCAGACATATACAGACAAATAGGCCTGCCCCGCTAATAACCGTGGTGTGCCTCCATCTTCTCTCCTCACCAGCAAATCTGGTCCCGAGTCCAGCCCCGAGTCTCCGGCCCCGAGTCCTGCTGACTTCTTCCGCCGACCGCTCCCCCTCTTTTTGTCGGCGCACTGACTTCGCCCGACTCCGCAACGACTTCGCTCGACTCCGCCCGACCCCCGCTGACTCGGCGCACCGCAGAGCTGACTCCGGCCGGACCCCCCCAGCGTAATTGGCTTCCCTGGCTCTGCCCCGGCTGCAATCTGATACGTACGTACGGACGGACATGCACGATTTATATTGAACACATGCTGGTTTTTCCACATGCTTTATCTTTCCAAGGCGGAAGCCAGTCTCTCTGGCGTTGATTTAATCTGGCCTTCGTCGCTTTGAACGTTCTGCTCGTTTTTCTTTTCTTTCCCTTTCTTTTCTTCTGACTCTGCTGGACGAGCTGAAATCAGACCGTTCCGTCCGAACTACATCGCTGCTCTGAAAACTAAAGAGATACATCTGGAAAAGTTCGACAACAAAAGTGTATGTGTGAGCTGAAGGAAAGTGACAGCTTCTTTGCTGATCTGTGATACCAGCCATCGATCTGTTCCAGCGTACTAACCCAATTCCCTTGGAATTTCCATTCTTTTTCCTTTTTTGCCTCCCCCTTTTCTTGACATAGACTAGACATGCTCAGAACTACAATCAGAGTATCGCGTTTGGCGTTGAGAGCCCCTCGGGTTTCTGTGCACAGATTTCAGTCGACAAAGGTCGATGTGTCGACCGAAAAGTACGCTACTATGTACAATGTCACTGACAAGTACGCGGACTTGGACACTTTCGCCAGAAGACACTTGGGCCCACAGCCGGAAGACGTCCAGAGCATGTTGAATGAGGTAAATTCTGGTAACTTACAGGAATTCATCAGCTCCGTCATCCCAGAAAGCGTTTTCGTTGGAAGACGCTTGAAGGTCGAGCCTGCCAAGGGCTACTCCGAAACAGAAATGTTGAACAGACTGAAGGAGTTGGCACGTAAAAATCAGGTCCTTCGTTCCTATATCGGTAAGGGTTACTACGGCACCAAGTTGCCTCTTGTCATCCAAAGAAACTTGATGGAAAACCCAGCGTGGTACACCTCGTACACCCCATATCAGGCGGAAGTTTCCCAAGGTAGATTGGAAAGTTTGCTCAACTACCAGACTGTCGTGTCAGATTTGACCGGGATGCCGGTCGCCAACGCGTCATTGTTGGACGAAGGTACCGCAGCAGCAGAGGCAATGATTCTCTCATACAACTTGTCAAGAGGTAAGAAGAATGTTTACTACATTGACTCGAACATACACGAACAGACTTACAGTGTCATCGCCAGTAGAGCAAACACCTTAAACCTCGACATCAGAGTCGCCGACTTGTTTTCCAAGGAAGGCTTGAGCGAATTGAAGGAGAACATTGGAAAGACCTGCGGTGTGTTGGTCTCCTACCCTCAGAGCAATGGTTCCCTACCATCGATCAAGACTCTACAAGAGATCTCCGGCTTGGTCCACTCTGAAAGAGGTTTACTTTCGGTCGCCTCCGACCTACTTGCATTAACCCTGCTTCACCCACCTTCCACCTTCGGTGCTGATATCGTTCTTGGTTCATCTCAAAGATTCGGTGTTCCAATGGGTTTTGGTGGTCCTCACGCTGCTTTCTTTGCTGTCACCAAAGCTTTACAGAGAAAGATGCCAGGTAGATTGATTGGTATCACCAAGGATAGAATGGACAAGCCAGCTTTGAGACTGGCCTTGCAAACTAGAGAACAACATATCAAAAGAGAAAAGGCAACCTCCAACATTTGTACCGCCCAAGCGCTATTAGCTAATATCGCCGCCAACTACGCAGTGTACCACGGTCTAGATGGTTTGAGAAACATCTCTTCCAAGATTTATGGCTTCACTACTCTTCTGGCTAACCAAATCAAAGACAACTCTCCACATGATATTGTCAATAACTCCTGGTTTGATACTTTGAGTATCAAATTGAATGGTACTACCTCTGCTGAATTCATGGAAAAGGCGGTTAACGATTACGGAATTAACGTTTTCAAAGTTGGCGAATCAAACATTCAGCTATCACTTGATGAAACTGTTTCTGAAAAGGACTTGATTGATTTGATTGCACTCTTCACTGGTAAGGCCATCACCGTCGAGAGCCTAGAATTGCCTGTTTTCCCTGAAGAATGGACAAGAAAAGACGTGATCTTCACCAATCCTGTTTTCAAGAAATACCACTCTGAAACCGCAATGCTCAGATACTTGTATTCGTTGCAACAAAAAGATATCTCTCTAGCATCATCAATGATTTCTCTTGGTTCATGTACCATGAAATTGAATGCTACTGTTGAAATGGCACCAATCACATGGCCCGAGTTTGCATCTTTACATCCTTTCATTCCAAGAGACCAAGCTAAGGGTTACATGGAACTCATCACTGAATTGGAAGCTGACTTAGCAGACATCACCGGTTTCGCTAAGACCACCTTGATGCCAAACTCTGGTGCACAAGGTGAATACACAGGTTTATCTGTGATCAAGCAATATTTGCACGTTATCAGAGGTGAAACCAACAGAAACATCGTTTTAATTCCAGTCTCAGCTCACGGTACCAACCCTGCATCTGCAACCATGGCTGGCTTGAAAGTTATCCCAATCAAGTGTTTAAGCAATGGTAATTTAGACCTTGAAGATCTGAGAAAGCAAGCTGAAAAGCACTCCGAAAACTTGGCCGCTATTATGGTCACATATCCATCCACTTATGGTCTATTTGAACCAACCATTAGAGACGCATGTGAAATCATTCACCAGCATGGTGGTCAGGTCTACCTCGATGGTGCAAACATGAACGCCCAAGTTGGTTTAACCTCTCCAGGTGATTTGGGTGCAGATGTTTGTCACTTGAACTTGCACAAGACCTTTGCAATTCCTCATGGTGGTGGTGGTCCGGGTGTTGGTCCAATTTGTGTTGCTGAACATTTAGCAGATTTACTACCAAAGCATCCACTTGGTGCCACTAGTAATGCAAACATTGAAAATGCCATTTTACCAGTTTCTTCTGCTCCATTCGGATCTGCATCTGTATTACCAATTCCATATGCTTACATCAAGGCCATGGGTGGTGATAACATTCCATTTTCTTCCGCTACTGCCATCTTGAACGCAAACTACATGATGTACAAGTTGAAGGATGCATACAAGATTTTGTTCTTGGGTGAAAAATCTCAATCTGGCAGCGATGAAATCAAATACTGTGCTCATGAATTTATTATTGATTTGAGACCATTCAAAGCCGTTCATATTGAAGCCATTGATATTGCCAAGAGATTGCAAGATTATGGTTTCCATGCCCCAACCATGTCTTTCCCAATTCCAGGTACTTTGATGGTTGAACCAACTGAATCTGAAGACAAGGCTGAATTGGACAGATTTGTCGACTCCATGTTGGCAATCAGAGAAGAGATCCGTGCTGTTGAAGAAGGTAGAAGCGATGGCGGAATCTTGAAGAACTCTCCACATCCATTGACTGATTTATTGGAAACCAGTGAAGAAGAATGGTCGAAGAGAGGATACTCCAGAGAACAAGCTGCTTATCCGTTACCTCACTTGAAGAATTTCAAGACCTGGCCAACAGTTGCTAGAGTCGACGATACATACGGTGATATGAATTTGATGTGCACGTGTCCAACGGTAGAAGAAGTTGCAAACATGGACATTGAATAGACTAGATAAATAGTTCTATTTGATTTTCGAAATTTGGTTTTGTGCTTTTATCTGCTATACTAGATTTATTGTTTTTTTTTCGTCCTCTCTTTGTATTTTAATTTATTCCATAATTTTATAGAACTCGATTATTATTAATTAATACCTACTAAATTAGTGCGGCGACCGTCGTTTACGTTTTAATTTGAATAAATAGGATTTAAAGTGTTATAAATAAACAAAAACAGAAAATAAATAAGAAATAAATAAGGATAAATATTTATTTGTATAAAAGTATCAAAATTGTCTGGATCGTGAATCAGACAGAGATTATATAAAGTAAGAATGAATAGTTGAAAAGTTTAGATATATGATAGGAGGAAAGAGATTTATGATTTTCTTTGTTGACGTGATGATGATGGTAAGGATGATGTTTGTCGTAGCGTATGTTGTTGGTCAGTGATGGGGAATATTGTTAATAATGCAGTGTGATATTAATTTTTTTACTGATTTGGAACAAATTGACATGATTATCTATCAACTTCACCGAAAACTAAATCCATAGTACCAATGATTGCAACAGCATCAGGCAACAAGTGACCTCTTGCGATGTGGTCGAAAGCACCCAAGTGGGCGAAACCTGGGGTTCTGATCTTACATCTGTATGGTCTTTCGGAACCATCTGAAACGACGTAGACACCCATTTCACCCTTTGGTGCTTCGATAGCGGTATAAGTTTCACCTTGAGGAACTTGGTAACCCTTGGTGAAAAGCAAGAAATGGTGGATCAAAGTTTCCATATCATTCTTCATCAACTCCTTGGAAGGTGGGGAGATCTTGAAATCTTCAACCTTGACAGGTCCAGCAGGCATGTCATTCAGACACTGTTCTATGATTCTTAAGGATTGTCTGAACTCTGCCATTCTGATCAAGTATCTGTCATAACAATCACCTGTAGTACCGACGGCAACATCGAAGTCGACCAAGTCGTAAGCATCATAAGGTTGAGCCTTTCTGATATCGTATGGGATACCGGAACCTCTCAACATGACACCGGATAGACCGTAAGCCAAGGCGTCTTCGGCGGTGACTATACCGACGTCGACAGTTCTCTGCTTCCAGATACGGTTATCGGTCAATAATTCTTCGGTTTCATCAATTCTGTCACCGAATTGAGTGGCCCACATGTAGATATCGTCCAAGAGACCGAAAGGAATATCTTGGGAGACACCACCTGGTCTGACGTAGGCCGAGTGCAACCTAGCACCAGAGACTCTTTCATAGAACTCCATTAACTTTTCTCTTTCTTCGAAACCCCACAAGAAAGGAGTCAAGGCACCGACATCCATCGCGTGGGACAAGACGGACATTAAATGGTTCAAGATTCTGGTTATTTCACCAAACAAGGTTCTGATATACTTGGCCCTGATTGGCACCTCGATGTTCAGCAATTTTTCAACGGCGACAGCAAAGACCTGTTCGTTGGTCATCATGGAGACGTAATCCAATCTATCGAAGTAAGGAAGGGCTTGCATGTAGGTCTTTGTTTCAATCAACTTTTCGGTACCTCTGTGCAACAAACCGACGTGAGGGTCGGATCTGATAATTTCTTCACCGTGCAATTCCAAGATAAGTCTCAAGACACCGTGAGCAGCTGGATGCTGGGGACCGAAGTTCAAGGTGAAATGTCTGATTTTGGACTTCTTGACCGTGTGATCTGGGGAGTCTTCGTTTTCCAAGGTCCATGTTTCCCAGTCCTTGGCGTCGTTGATGAAGTTTGAGTAGTTACCCATTGCGGAATTGATTTCCATGTTGACGGTGGAAGGGAAGCCGTCATCACCTTCGACAGCGGACTCGCCACCTTTGTCACCTCTCTTCTTGATGATGTAGAAGTCGTTATCTCTGGCCTCCTGCTCGATCTTGTGGAGCTTTGGCATCTCTTTCACAAGTGAGGTGGAGGAGAGACATCTTCTGTTGAACTGTGCAAGTCTGGAGACGTGTGAAGCTTGCTTGAAGCTGGATCTTAGAGTGGCAGAGAGCATTGTGTGTACAGATCTGTTTCCTTACGTCTATGTGTATCTATGTGGGTGTGAGGTGTTTGTATGGTATGGTACAGATAAAATATATGTGTGGAAGCGGGAGTGGGTGTGTATGTGGACAGTGCAATGATACCTGAATCTTTCGAATGACGGTACCTATGTTTAGACTTGTGCTAGCTGTCGTTTGTCTTGTGTGTCGGAAGCGGACTGTGTTTGGACAATGCAACCTGATCGGGTGTGGAGGGGCGGAACAAACGGAGCTGTGCGTGTGGTGGGAAGTGCCGATGGAACGTCGTATGCGGTGTACGTGCTCTGCAGGGTATCTCTGTGGCGGACAGACAAGCTAACAACAGGGCTACAAAAGCGTCTGTGTTGCGTTGAGTGCTTTCCTACTCTCCTCCTCACCCCTCTCTCTCCCTCTCCCTCTCTCCCTACAGGCGCACAGTGTTTTTCCCCTCAGAGAGAAAGCGAGTATGTAAGCAGCATTGGCTTGCCAGGATTTTTTCCGCATTTTCACAATTTTGGGCGCTTTTCTTTATTTGTTTTTCCCCTCTTTGCTTAGCGGCACGCAAAATAAATGACAGCATCACGTGCGGAAGATAAATCGGTGCACAGGTGTAGAGAGAAGGAGCGACGCGTCGATGTTTTTCTCTGGGGAATAACAGCTTACATAAGTGGGGTGGCAAGGGTGGCAACTGTTCTTAGTTGGGCGGAAGAAGGTTCCAGGACACCCCGGGGCCAGTGCCGGGGTTAGCGTGCTCCGAGTCCGAGCGCCCGGCGGGGGTCCGGCCAGTCAGTCACTCTACCGCTAGCGGACTGATCGACTGCTTGGCTCTACCTGGTGGGGCCGCCACCGTCGTCGTCTGCGTGACGCAGCAGAGACCCACAGAACGGCATGGAGTTTCTTAGTTCTGTTGCCCCCTTAGCCCCCCTGCTATATAAAGAACGTGCGCTACCGGCTTCTCGTTTTGTGCCGCCGGTGCGCACTGGTAGCGATTTATTATTTGCCTTTTGCCTTCGAGGGCACAACCGTTCTAGCATACGCTCTGAGCTTTCATTTTCAACACTGCTTACTTTTTTCCTCTCTCGTTGCATCTCTGCTTTTGCAAGAAACTAGTAATATATACACCACACAACACACAAGTCAACCAACAGAAATGCCAAGATCATCCTCTAGAAGACCAGCTCCAGCTTCCCACGGCTCATCCTCACGTTCCCTCTTTGGCGGTAACTCCCAGTCGAGATCTGCCTCTACCATGGCTGCTCCAGCGGCTGCCTACCGTCCTCCAACACAGGCCTCTGCCGCACACCCAGTCACTTCACCAGCCACCGCTGCTCCACAACAGCCTGGTATGTTCGCACAGATGGCCACCACCGCTGCTGGTGTCGCCGTTGGTTCCGCCGTCGGCCATACTCTGGGTGCCGGTCTGACCTCCATGTTCTCCGGCTCGGGCTCCAACGACGCTCCAGCCGAACAACAGCAACTGCAACAGGCACCAGCCGTCCAATCCCAGGGCTACAACAGCCAGCAGTCCACCCCATGTGACGTCGACGCAAGAAACTTCACCAGATGTATCGAAGACTCCAACGGCAACTACCAGGCTTGTGACTTCTACTTACAACAATTGAAGGCATGCCAAGCTGCCGCCAAGCAATACTAATTGTGATGCAGTTAAAATAGCAAGCATGGGGAAGCCGGAAACCGTTTTCCTGAATCAAAAATAATAATAACAACATTTATAGAAAATAATACAATACTTTCACTTTATTCCATTATATAGGGGTCTCTCTCTCCATTTTCTTTTATTCTATTTTCTTTTATCACTTTAATCATAAATGCACATGTTCTAGGACAAAATTACTCATATCTGCTTCTGAAGCTATGTGCTTGTTTCTACTCTATTAATCTTTTTCAGATATTATTATTTAACTTGCACCTCCTTCACTCCTGTATAAAGTCTGAATTATCTTAGAAAAGAATCCTTCTATTTTACTTGTTCCAAGTTTTAATTTTTCTGATTTAAACTTGACTATATAAAAAAATAATTTGTACAACTAGCAAAGGTTTTCCGACAATCGTGCGATCTATCAGATCCATCGTAACTACAGGTTCGTTTCATTTTGGACAAGCATATCCAAAACTAAAGATGGTGGTCTCACTCTCTTCTTGTTGTCTTCTCCATTAGAGTTTGGCGCAGGGGAAGGAACAGAAGCAGGAGACGCCGATTCGACAGAATGCTTAATTTTGTTCTCTGCAAGACTTCTGTGGATCAGTTTCTCGAGTTCACGCAAGTCCAATGAGGTACTTCTCGAGTGTGCACCATTCAGATTATTGCTGCTGTGATTGTTACTCTCCGTCAAGTTGGATCTGCTGTTGATGTTAGGAGAGGATGAGTTGATCAAGAGGCTGATCGACTGCGTCTTTCTCCTTCTCGAGTCTTTGGATGATGCATTGGTAGATGGTGAAGAGTTGTTTATGGAATAATCCACAGGTGATGAGATATTGAAGGCATCCAACAGTTGATTGGACGACAACCTTTTGCTGCTGTTGCCATCGGTGATGACGCTTTGCATTGATGGATTTTGCTCCTGAATTAATTGATTGATTGGAGAAATGAAAGAGTGTCTATTTCTTGGTGGAATGTATGATTGTGCCAATGCAGAACGTAAATTATGGCCCGGTTGAGAAGTCAGATTCGATAGATCCACCCTTGACTGGTTATCGTTTATCGATCCAAAGGAGGATGAGGACGCAGTGGAATTGTGTGTGAATCTGGAAGAGTCCGAGTTCGGTGTAGCAGTACAATTTCGGTAGCCATTCTTCTTTTCCGTAAAGCTGGTAGGGTCGTAAGTCAGGAAATTGATGTCGCTCTTGTCGTCATCATAGTATGAAATAGTGCCTCCTCCGTAGTAATCATCAAACCTGGTAGCGTCCTGTGCTGCTTTACGGTTTTTTAACCAGTACCAAAACCTGGCACTCAACAAGAGCACGAAAAGAGTGAGAATAATTGTGCCGACGGCAATGAAAACCGTCCCGTTCTTATCTTCATAATGGTGAATATATGGATTGTATTCATCCGATATAACAGGAACAAATGTAGCAGATTCACTAGCACTTGAATGTGTAGTTGAACTGCTAAAACTGCTATGTGTGGTTGCTGTAGGTTTTGAAGATGCCATTATGGTGTGGTATATAATCTGATCTCGAGAGGTTTCTATCTGCTAAACCCTTTTTGGATGATTGAAAACACGACTTGCAAGTAAATGAGTGTGAGTGAGCTTGCTCTGAAGTTGCAGCAGGATTTTCTCTAGAAGTAGTCTCAGGTATATCAGAACAGATCAGAACAGGGGCAGAAAAAGAAAAGAAAAAAGAATGACAGGTAGGCAATGAAGAAAAGGAAAAAGGAAAAAGCGTCCCTCCTGCACTCACATGACACGAAAAACCATGACGCTTTTCAAACAGAACACACCCGTCAACGAAACCCCTGGAAATAAAAACTGTTCAAAACATGTGTGCCATCTGTATAACGTTTCTAAAACAATAACAATCGAAACGCGTTTTTCTGTTTGCTTTTTCGCACCGCGTTTTCGTTCCTTTCATTTTGTTAGTTTATTTTCTCATTTTCCAAAGTATTTTTCTTTTTCCGTCTTTTTTTTCTTCTCCCTTGCGGGCCCTGTATATCTATATATAGATAACATGTTCACGCTTTTAGGCACAATTGTATATATACTTATAATGATGATCTACATATAAAACGAAGCCCGGTGTTCAGAATTTCCAATCGGCGCCAGCAGATTCAATTGCCCATGCAAACTTTTCTCGTAACGTCTTGGTAAATAACTTCTCAATAGGAACATCGTATTTCTTAGAGAACATGACTGTCAAACGCGGGTCGATATAGTTCATCTTCGAAGTGTCCAAGGAAACAGCGGAGTTTTCCTCTTTATCCTTCAGTTGCAAACTAGTATTTTTGATCCTTTCGTCGAGTTTGTCGACCTGTAATTTCAATTTCTCAGCTGTATAAGTACTCTTCTCTTCGTACTTCTGGGACTTTGCTTCGGACTTAAACTGCTTGATAGTCTCCTTTGCCTTATCAACCTTCTTCTTGTTGTCATCCTTCAGCTCTGCCATTTTCTGCTTGTATTCGTCGGCAGACATTTCCTTCTTCTGATACTTGAGCTTCTCCTTCTCCCTGTCAAACCTTTTCTGGAGTTTTTCGAGCTCATTCTTTGACCAACGCATGACGATCTCCGACTCTTTTTCCTTGGTCAAGTCTTCAATTTCCTCAAAATATTCGAGTTTCTTTTTTTTCATGGTTTTGTCCAACTGCAACATTATTCTCTTCAGTTTGATCTTTTGCCAAACCATATCTTCGATCTTTTCGTTCAGCTTTTGAACACCTGCTTGATGTGCCTTTGGAATTGTACGCTGATGGTTACATAAAATTGCAACCTCTCTATTAGCAGCATTGAAGGCAACAACCTTTTCCTTGACCGTACCTACGTTGGGAATCAAATCCAACTGATCTTGCATGGTTTTGGAAGCATTGTAGGTTCTGAAAACTTTCGCCGTTAACCCGGTCATAAATCCTTGGAAATACTTGTTCAAGATTGATGGATCTAGACGATCAAACAAATCATCTCCAGGTTTCTTAGGCTCTTTTTTAAAAATCTTCATATTTTTGAACACCTGAGAATCAACTTGAACCTCCTGATAAAATCTGATCGAATCTTTACCAAGGAAATCAAAAATGACTGTATTAGGAGGCTTCAGGAAAATATGCTCAAACCTCAATGAACAGCAGCCAACGGTGTCTGCTTCATCATCACGTTTTTCTCCACCAGCTCTTAAGGCAAAAACGTCAATCAGATAGGTGGCCGTGGCAATTTGTCTGTCGATCATCATACTACTTTTGAGCTTTTTAGTATAGTCGGTTCTGATCTTGTCGACATGCTGTTTCAACTCTCTTGCCTTTTCGAATTTCTTCAGGTCACTTATACCTTTGAATGAAGAGTTTTGAGAAAGCCTCACGTATTTGATATTACCCATGATGTTTTCCTTCCACATTGCCAACCACCCAACGGTGTTGTCATGCCTAATTTCGCCCCATTTGTGGCCCTCTGGAGCAGGTGGTGTTGGCGCATCCTTACCCAAATTCAACGTGATGTCTTCGGACTGAACCCTGCGCTTCAAGGCACCTGTTTTCGGATGGGCACCACGTCCTCTGAAGAGTCCTGGAGGTTCGATATGGAAATTACCAACCTGTTCTTTCCTGCCATCTATAATACAGTATTTATACATTTCCTCGGTTTTTTCTCTTTCCTCCTTTGCCTTCTTTTTCACTGCCGAAGGTAGTGCCTTCTTTTCTTCTCGCTTTTTATCGTAGTATTGGTATATCTTGGAGAAATCACACTTTTCGAAAGAAGTGATATCGGCTTCCGGACAACCGCTGGTCTCTGCTAACACTTTTTTGAAATCGTTAAAAAAGTTCTTCTGGAAAACGGGGTTTTTCGCATGTTCCGATTCCAACAGGGCCCCAAAAAATCCAGCAACTTCCTCTGCTTCAAGCGGAAGGGTGACAGGTTTGCCGTCGTAGTACATCTTAACATTCTTCGGCAGTGGCTCATATGGAGGAGGGAACATGACACCGTTGTGTTCCAACGTCTCCCATTTGATTTCACCGTTCAAGTCATCTGGGTTTTCCCACCACTTGAAAGTGTCTTCGTCTTCGGCATTGTCGTCGGTGTTCTGCGAGTCCTTTTTGACTTCCTTTGTAGTCACCTTTTTGACTGCTTTTTTGGCTCCTTTCTTCAAGGTTGCCTTCTCCACCTTCGTAGATGCGCTTTCGGTCTTGACCTTCTTGCTTGTGGGCTCCTTTGCCTCCGTCTTAAGTTTTCTTTTCGGGGTCTCCAGATTATCCACCAAGACCTCCTTCTTCACAATCGATTGCGACATTTTCGGAATGTGAGTGTAAGTGCACTGTATTCAGCAGAAAGTATTATGCCGCTCTATAACAAGAGGCAAAGCTGTTTCCTTCTGCAAGACAGAAAAAATTAGAAAAAGCTGTGCTAACCATACCAACAAAATAATTTTAGAAAAGTAACGATCATCATCAACACAACAATGCGATACAAATGAAATTTCTCGTCCTCACGTAAGACTAGCGAAGTGGCCTCAAATTTTAGGGGAGAAAAAAAGTGAAGGAAACAGAAATTTGAGTCGCAAACTGCCGAGCACCGTCCAGAAACCGGGAGGGAAGCAGGAAGGGCAGCCGTCACGCCCCGGTGGCCAGCACAGCGTCTGCCGCAGCGTCTGCTGGATGAATCACCCTGTCTCGGAGATCCGACAGGCACCTGTACCATGCGCCAAAGGAAGCATTCGTGTGCGTGCTGTGCTAAACAATAAGTAATGTGTCAAACGCAGGCAGAGAAGGAGAGGAGAGAAAAAGAAAGAGGTGAAAAAAGGAAAGAAACGTCGGTCGGCGTACGGGCTTGGCATTTGTAGATCTAGCAAGAGACCCGACGACGCAGCCGGGGTAAAAGGGCAGGCTTCACGATCTACACATGCTTGCAGTGCTAGAAAGAGCCTAATCATGTATTTCAGGGCTAACCGTCGGCGACTGCCGTGTCTTTGCCGAGCGGGCAGACGATCGTATGCAAGTGCCCCTGAATCCACCTACCTGTCGGGCTAAGCATTCTTGCTTTTCACCAATATTTTTTACGTCCTAATTAAGTTGGCGCATTCCGCAAACCGTAAGCAGGCAATATGTGTATATATATTTACTTACATATACACACAACTAGCACTTGCGGGATGCTCGCTGGGCTGAGAAGCGAGTGCGCAGCAACACACTGCATCGCTGCTGCCTGCCCAACCTGAAGCGAGGTGGTAGCGTTAAGTACATGAACTCTCCCGGGGCTCCGTGCGATACATGTCGTGCTGCTGCTGCCACGGAGGGTATGAGTCTGGTTGGGTGTTTCAGATGGATGATGTGAACAGTCCCAGGATATATAGTTTCGATAAGTAGACCCGTGTAGACGGGTACGAAAAGGGAAAATTACTCTTTACAGCAAGTCATCAACAACGAGATGCTGCTGCGAATTGCCCGATGCGGTTAGAAATAAACAGCCGCAGAGGCTTTCGCGTGAAAATGTTATGTCAATAGTGTGTAAATGGGAATAATCAAAGGTAAACAACCGTTTGAGGAAACTAATGTCGAGTTTCAGGGAAAAGAAAAACACAAATTGTGGACCTTGATCTGGGAGCTTGATTCATCAGTTTTACGGTCTACGTCTGCCTCTCTCTATCCACTTTATATATACTAGTTCCTTTTTACTTTTGGGGTTGTTTCTTACTTTATATCCATAATCCCATCGTTTCTGTTCTGCTTTTTTATCTTCTGCCCTTTTCCTTTGACCTCTTCTTCTGGACCTTTATGTTGAGCAAGTCAGTCCTCGGTTTTTTCAAATCAAGCAGCCAAGGGGAATAGAGAAAGAAAAAAGATTCGTGAAATAAAACTCGATTTCCTACCACTGACCGAATAAAAGATTCCAGCACATCTTTTAGTAAGTTCCTGCTCGATTGATAATTCCATTTGTTCCCAATACCACTTCCATATCTATACCTCCGGCTATAACACGAGAACTCTAGTTACACTAGTTTATTTATTTAATTCAGCTTTCCGTCCATTTATCGACATGAGTTCTAAAAGACCTCTGCAACCACTAAATGATGTTCACCTGAATAAGGCAAACGTTCCTCCTTTAACTGCGAAAACACCTATTAAAGGGTCAATTACCAAACCAGAAGCGGCAAAGAAGAAGAAGAGAGAGAAACTTAGCTCCTTGTGCAAGACCCCTCCAAGTATAGTTAAAAACAGACATGGTAGAGGTTATAGAAGAGGACATTTCCTCGGTGAAGGTGGCTTCGCTCGTTGTTTCCAAATGAAAGATGATACTGGTAGAACATTTGCAGCAAAAACAGTTGCCAAGGCATCGATTAAAAATGAGAAAACCAAAACTAAGCTTTTGAGTGAAATCAAAATTCATAAAAGTATGTCACATCCAAACATTGTCGAATTTATAGACTGTTTTGAAGACGATGTTAACGTTTACATCTTGTTGGAAATCTGTCCTAATCAATCCTTGATGGACTTATTGAAAACCAGAAAAATCTTAACTGAAGCTGAAGCAAGATATTTCATGGTTCAAATTATTGGTGCTGTCAAATACTTACACAGAAGAAAAGTTGTTCATAGAGATTTGAAATTGGGTAATATCTTTTTCGATCCACAAATGAATTTGAAAATTGGTGATTTTGGACTTGCAACCATTATAAATTCAGCGCATCCAAAAAGATATACCATTTGCGGTACACCAAACTATATTGCACCTGAAGTTTTGGGTGGTAAAGAGGTCGGACATGGCTTTGAAGTAGACATTTGGGCTATTGGTATCATGTTATATGCCATGCTTTTTGGCAAGCCTCCCTTTCAAGCAAAAGATGTCCAGGTTATCTATGAAAGGATCAAAACTAATGATTATAAATTCCCACCAGATTCCACCGTATCTTTAGAAGCTAGACAGCTAATTAGAGATATGCTTTCAACAGATCCTTACCAAAGACCTTCATTAGATCAGATTCTTAACTATGATTGGTTCAAATGTGGAGCATTCCCATCCCACGTCACCGTAGAATCATTGAAGCAGAAGCCAAAGCACCTTGCCTTTATTACTAAGGAAGAATCAATGATCAACCTTGCAAATTGTAAACAAATGGTCGGTATCAATGATGTACCAAAGCATCCAGTGGAGATCTTGAGAACAGACCTAGAGAGTGAACGTCCAAAAACTTTACTTCCACACTCATTATCACCAGATAATAACAAAAACAAATATAAAGAGGTTTCACCTGTCAATATCAAACCTTACAAGTCCAAGATATCTAACCAGTTGTCAAAGGCCAAGTATGATAATAAAATGGTTTTAATGTTGAGTGAATCATTATCAACTACTTTAGAAAATATAAAAGATATTGAATCCGGTCAGCTACAACCGAATCCAGAATTACTGCAAAGACCTCAATTAGTCAGTAAATGGGTCGATTACTCTAACAAGCATGGCTTTGCCTATCAACTTTCCAACAATTCCATTGGTGTTTTATTTACTGAAGGTCATACCGTACTGAAGTTTCAAAATAGAGATGATATTTACTTGATTCTGCCTGATGAAGAATGTGGATGGAAGGTTGACCATTTTGCACCAGAGGAGATGCCAAAATCTTTAGCCAACGAGATGCAAGTTATTGAGTTTTTCGATAAATACATGACTGCACATTTGTCTGATGTTTCTAGTGACACTACTACCCTTCAAAACGCGGGTATCTTTTTGAGAAGGTATACCCGTGATGACAACGGTATAATGTTTGAGTTAAGCAATGGTAGTTATCAATTCAATTTTAAGGATCATCATAAAATTGTCATTTCCGATTATGGCCATTATATTACGCACATCACACCAAATAAAGAAATTGAGACTTTACCTTTGGATTATGTTTTGGAAAATGGGAATTTCTATGAAACAGCAGACGACTATTTTACAGTGAAATACAACTTCATGAAGCATGCACTCAGGGAAAAGCTGTCAATTTGAATTGCTGGAAATTCTTCAACCACATTTTTTTTATTTTTCTAATCTGCTTTACTTGTTTTCCATTTCTTGAAATTTTTTTGGGTTGATTGTTTTGTATGCTTTATCACTATGGTTTGATACCTGTTGAGCTATTATCCTCTTTCTCTATTACGCTTTTGTTTCATGTTTGAATGTTTTGTCATTAAAAAAAAAGGTACTACAAATCACAGCAAATTATGGTGCTTTCAATTACTTGGGACTAAAGGCTTTTCATTCTCAACACAAAAACATGTTAAATTTCTGGTTTACTTTAACATTTTCTACATATTGATTCTCAGCTTTACTGGTTTCGCAGAAGGATCTCCTCCTATTTTGTAATTTTCCTTCTCCTACTTTTCTCACGTATTCTGCTTGGCATCTCCAGTCCTTTCGTTTTCTTCTTCCTACCCTCTTTACCATTCGTTTATAAACACCATTTTAATTTTACCTTCATTTCCTCGATCTTTTGTTGTTGTTGCTGTTGTTGGGTCGAAACAGATAGTATTAGCGACTATTATACAGAAAATTACAGTATGCTATGTATAGTAAGTAAGAGAGTACGTGTTGTTCTAGAATAGAAGTGAGGACGTCAGTGAAGGTGAGTTAAATGACATCGTCATTTTCGGTCGCAGACAATAAGGCCTTCAACTCCCATTCTCTCTTAAATTTTTCATTCAAGAGACCCAATCTCTGTATCAACCTGTTGCAGGCGTTCTTCAACGCCGTTCTTGGGTTGTAACCTTCCTCTGTCTGAAGTCTCATCATGAAGTTGGCAAAGAGCGGGTGCTCGATCTTGTATGCAGCGAACAACACCTTTGGATCGTTGATGAGCTCGTCTCTGAGCAAGTTTCCCAATGTGTGGTCTTCTCTCTCAAACTTTATTAGTAGACAGTTCGGGACACGGGAGTCAGGTGTTATCTGGATCCTGCAGGAGAGCCAAGAGCAAGGAAGCGCCGAATGGCGTGGAGTCGGAGGTGTTAGTAATGTGGTGGCTGGTGGAAAGTAGCGGAAATGTGGAGTACGTACTTAGGCACTCCGTCGGGGAGAATGAAGAGCTCGAAACGGTCTGGTGCGTTCATCTTGTGTGTATGTATGTGTGTGTGCTATCCTGTATGCTTGGACAGACCTTCCTTCCTGTTGCTGTTTCAGCAGAATCCCTCTCATCTTCATCTTTGTCTTGATGATGTTGGTTCATGTTGCCAGCACTGGCTGAGGACCTGCACTTTCTCCTGTTTGCGCCGATCGGCGTACCCCATCTGCCATCCGGCAGACACGTGCCACCAAGCTCGAGAAAAATTCGCCTTAAATGCGAAAATCGCCCGAAAAACAAAAACCCCGGGCAGAAAGCGCTGACGTAAGCTTACAACGGGCAGATCTTTTTTCCCCCTGGAGGAGCAGCGAGCGGCACAGAGAGATTGGCAGTGAGGGAGAAAGCAGAGCGTGAGGCAGAGACAGGGAGGGAGGCAGGCAGCGAGAGGAGGGAGGAGGTTCAGATTCAGATTTGCTTCCTGTCTCTGGGCCTAGAGCAGAGCCGAGCCAGGAATGCCCCGTGCCGTGTTTGTGGGCAGCAGCATCAGCGTCAGCATTATCAGCAGCACCAGCACCAGCAGCTTGTCTTCTGGAAGATCACCACACATTTCAGGGGAGCATCGACAGCAAGCGCAGAGGAGAGTTTCCACCCTTCCCGACAAACTTCCCTCCCAGATTTAGTGCCATAGTATCACATCGTCGGCCACGGTCTGTTCCTTGTTTTTCCCACTAACAACCCTCGTCACCGCCAGCAGAGTCGCCGCATAATCTTCGTTGAGTCCGGCACCCCCTGTTTGCCTGTATTTTTACTTAGGGGACACCGAAATCGAGCCTCTATCACCAGCAGGATCAGTGATCTCAAACCAGCACCTCCACCACAGCCAGCAACCACACGACCTCCACTTCAGAATGTCCTCGTGGAAACCACAATCGCACGCCGACATTGGCCAGAAAGACCCCTCCGTGGCCTTGCCTGTGCCACCGACAGCGGCAGCGGCCCCAGCGGTCGCCGGAGCATCGTCGGCGTCGCCAGGCGCCTCGAGCCAGCCATCTGCACAGACACAGGCCCAAACGCCGTCTGGTGGCGCCGGCGGGCCCTCTGTGTCGTCGATTCAGGCCTTCTCCCATCAACAGGCGCCGGTGTTACCGCCGCCTTCTGCAATTGGAAACGGTAAGTTCTCCTTCTTTTTTTGTCCCCCCTTCCGACCTCGGACAGACATGAATACTAACCACGCAAAACCACACCACACTTCTTTTTTCCATTTTTGACAGGCCAATCTCATATGTACCAGTTTCCGCCGTTGTCGAACCTGAATAACCTGCCAAGATACAGCATCCCGGGCAACAACAACCCCGGCATCGGCCAGACCCAGCTCCCTTCCTTTATTAGCATCAGCAAGGGCGTTAACAGCGTCGGCAACAACCTCCAGACAAACATCACCTTACCCCCAGCGAACCAGTTGCTCAATTCTCCCAACGGCCAGTCTTCGGCAGAACACCTCTCTAGCCACCTCGACAACGGCAGCATCGTCGACTCACAGTCCCCGATCAGGGAGCAGCCGGTCTCAAGGCTACCTAGCGTTTCAGACGCCGCTGCAGCCGCCGCTGTCGACGACCAGAAGGGCAATCCAAATTACAAGCCGCTCAACGTGAAGGATGCCTTGTACTACTTGGACCAGGTGAAACTACAATTCCGGAACCAGACCGACGTCTACAACAACTTCCTCGACATCATGAAGGACTTCAAGAGCCAAAAGTAAGTATCAATTCTACACCAAGCGATCTTTATCCATCCATTCTTTTCTTCTCTTTTCCCCTTTCTTACAGAATCTGCAAACAAATACCAGTCAGCCCGACCAGCCTCCTCCCTTCTCTTTTCCCGGGACCGCGCCTCAACATTTGAGATTCGAGAGATTTCGGATTTCAGGATTTGCTGTTTCGGGGAAACGAGGGAGAAGCAAACGTGATCCAGAAAAGACGGTTTGTTTCCAAGGCTGTGCAAATTTTTCAGACCATGATAACAAGATCAAAATAACAAAAATAACTGAATACTAACATACGTTTTTCCCTTTTCCACAGTATTGACACACCCGGTGTTATTGAGAGAGTCTCGTCCTTGTTCAAGGGGCACCCGAAGTTGATCGACGGGTTCAACACCTTCCTTCCGCAGGGCTTTTCCATCGAGTGCTCGACTTCAGATGCCAATACCATCATTGTCACGACTCCAATGGGAACCTCTATCAGGAGAAACTCTGCGGCGTCTCTTCAAGGTGCGTCTGAGTCTCAGCCTCCGCCAACAGCAGCCAATAATGCGCCGGACCAGCTTTCGGCAAATCAGGATGACAAGATTAATGATGTCACGAAAAGCGACATCTCATCACAGATGCCTGCCTCAGGAACGACTACGAACCATTATCCAGACGGGTATCCTCAACAAAGAGGCGTACCCTCCCAATATTCGTACATGGAGAACAACAACAACGCCACCAACGGCAACGCCACCAACGGCAACGCCACCAACGGCAACACTGCGGACAACAACACTACAATTGTCCAGCAACAGCCGCCATTGAATGCTCCAGAGCAACAGCCTGCTCAGGCAGCAGACCAACAAGCAGAGTCGAAGCAAAGTACCCCAGCCGAATTTGACCAGGCTATCAACTATGTCAACAAGATCAAGCAAAGGTACGCTTCTCAACCAGATATCTACAAATTATTCTTGGAAAACTTACAAATGTACCAAAAGGGCCTCAAGCCAATAAATGAAGTTTATAGAGAGATTTCTGTTCTTTTCAGAGACGCTCCTGATTTGCTGGAAGACTTCAAGTTATTCATGCCTGATAACACCATCGTCAAAGATGTTCAGCAGTCGGAATATTCTTATCCTCAGTACTATCCCCAAACGGTGCAACTACCACCGGTTGGAAATTTCCAATCGGCTCCTTATCTCAATGGCCAGCATGATATGAACAATGTCCATAACCCATCCCAAATGATTTTGAACCAACAGCAATACCCAATGCAGCAACATCCAACCCAGGCCAACCAACAAGACCAGTTGTTAAACCAAGGACAGGATACCCAGGCCGCAGCTGAACAATACCCACAGTATGCCCAACAACAGTTTCAGCCTCAACAATTCCCTTCACAACAGCTTCAGCAACAACAACAGCAGCAACAGCAGCAGCAACAACAACAACTTCAACAGCAGCAGCAACAACAGCAACAGCTATTATTGCAGCAGCAGCAACCACCACAGCTCCAACAGGATACACATTTGGCAGCTAAGGATAGAAAGAAAAAGGTTTCAGTGTCTGGTGTCAGTCAAGTCCAAACTGTTCAGAAGCAAGGCCAGTTACAACCAAACGATGAATTCCCCGTGTCTAACTTAAGAGGTGCACCACTCGAACAACATCAACTACAACAACTGCATGAAAAGCCTGCTCTTATTGCAGGTGTTCTTGAACCTGTTTATCCTAAAACTTTGGATACCGATCTATCCAACGAATTGGCATTTTTCGATAAAGTGAAGAAAGCCATTGGCAATAAACAAACTTACAATGAATTTTTGAAGCTACTAAAATTATACTCAAGTGATGTAATTGACAAGTCAACCTTGCATGACAAGGCACGCACTATGATCGGTGGGTTCCCGGAGCTTTTCGAATGGTTTAAGAATTTCATTGGTTGGGAGGAAAAACCTTTGAGGATCGAAAACATCGCAATCAAAAAGCAACAATTAGACTTGATGATGTGCAAAGCTGCTGGCCCGTCGTACAGACAGTTGCCTAAGTCACAGACTAAGATGCCTTGCTCTGGAAGAGATGATTTGTGTTGGTCGGTTTTCAATGATGAATGGGTCGGTCATCCTGTTTGGGCTTCCGAAGAATCTGGCTTTATTGCTCACCGTAAAAATCAATATGAGGAAATGCTTTTCAGGATAGAAGATGAAAGACACGAGTATGACTATTATATGGAAGCTAATTTGAGAACCATCCAAACTTTGGAAACCATTGCCAACAGGATAGCCAACATGACACCTGAGGAAAAAGCTAGATTCAAATTACCAATTGGTTTGGGTCACACATCTAGCACGATTTACGTCAAGGTAATTAGGAAGATCTACGATAAAGATAGAGGATGGGAAGTTATTGATGCGTTACACGAGAACCCTACCGTCACTGTTTTGATCGTTTTGAAAAGATTGAAGCAGAAAGATGAGGAATGGAAGAGAGCGCATAGAGAATGGAACAAAGTATGGAGAGAGGCTGAACAAAAATTGATGATCAAGTCCTTAGACCATTTAGGTTTATCTTTCAAAAATATTGACAAAAAGTTACTCACCAATAAGCAACTTGTGAGTGAAATATCGACAATCAAGCAAGAACAAGTCAATAAGAAACTCCATCCTCTGATGACCAGACCGAAATCTGAGTTGATTACTATGTATGAAGATTTCAGCATTTTCATGGATATTCTGAAACTCGTCAATACCAATTTAAAACATAATCAAGTCTATTCTCAGAATGATAAAGAAAGAATGGAGACATTTATGAGATCTTTCATGGTCAAATTTTTCTTTATGGATCCACAGTACATTGATGACCAGTTAAAGAAGCGTGGAATTATCTCAGTCAATGAAGATAATGATACTACTGAAGAATCTAATAAGGAAGAAATCAATATCAAGGCATCCATTCCAACTCTTGCTCAAACAAAGAAGAGACCTAGAGAATATGATCTATTGAGAGATGTTCTACGGAAGAATAAGAGAAGAAAGAACGAATTACAAGGTCAGCAGCAAAGCAACTCCACTAATAATGAACAGGAAGCAGGTGAAGATGAGCAGGTTCCTGATGAATTACAGAAGGCTCAATCCAACTGGATCTCAAACGAAACTTTTAACTCGACGGACAACAAGGCCAGAGAGGAATATAATATGTTTGCCAACACTCAAATCTATGTTTTTTATAGACATTTGGACACTCTCTATAAGAGATTATTAGAGATAAAGAAAATTGCTCCATCTGTCAACAAAGAGATCAAATCCAGAGTACCAACCAAATTTGCATCTGATCTTGGCCTTATTGATCACCATTTGGAAGATTTGGGTGTGTCCATTAAAGGCACCGATTCCTACTCTGAGGCTCTTGAATTGTGCGTTAAATTGATTGACAATAAACTCGAGCAAAGTACATTTGAAGAAGCTCTTCGTAATGGTTTCAGAAACAAGGCATTCAAATTGTTCACAATTGATCGGGTCATTCAAAGTTTGATGAAACATTGTCATACAATAGTTTCTGACTCTAAATGTAGTGAAATTCTGCTGTTGATGGAAAAGGACCGTAACCAACCAAAAACCAATACGAAGGACCAGATTCTTTACAGAATTCAAGTTCGGAGTTACATGAATTTGGATGAAAACATGTTCAAGATCACTTACAACAAGTCCTTATCAGCAACCACCATCACATTCTTGGCTCTAGAAGATTTGACTATAAAGGATGAATCTCAAGACAAAGAAGGTAAGTGGAATTATTACTTGACCAGCTATTCGATGTCACATCCAACGGAAGGTTTAGATAGTACTAAGATTCGTTTACCATTTTTGAAAAGCCAGCTAGAAAATGAACAAGAGGACGAGAATGAAATCGAGGGTGTTGCAGACTCCAAGTTATCGGTGAAGATCGATATGGATACTTACAGGATGAGATTTGAGCCAGAATCCTATGACTTGTTTATTAGAAACTCGCTATATTCAAAGAAACCAACCAGTAAGAAGAACAAGCAAATCAGAGTTGATAAGTTGTTTGATGTTGTAAATGGTGATTATGGGATTGCTGCCGACTTGAAGGAAGACGGATTAAGGCTTGCCAATGAAAAGCTTGAAAATTTGAGGGCGGAAGGCCCAGAGAAATATCTCAAGTTTAACATGGAACCAAAGGCTGAGAAAGAGAAAAAGACTGAGGAGGGTAAAACAGAAGCAGAACCTGCTGCTGCTGCTATTACCATCGAAAAGAACGAAGAAACAAACGGTCAAAAGGAAGAGACAAAGGAAGAAACATCAAAGGAATCCAAGGAATCCAAGGAGAAGAATGGCGAAAAGGTTGAAGAAGGTTCTGACAAGAGCAGTATCACCAATCCGCAAAGCAGAGAAACTGCCGCTACCGAAGTTACTATTCTGGAAGGCGACTCAACAATACAGCAAGACGAAACTGTTGAAAAAGTTGACATTTGAGAATAACTTTCATTTTTGGATCTACGATTGAGACTGAAATTATTTATTTTTAACTTTTATTTCATATTATTTTATACTATATTTTTACTCCCCATGTTGTACTAAAGGTATACATGAAAACTTTTTTTTTCATGTATCTGTGTTTGATAGTTTTATTTGATTTTATATGCAACTATTTATAATTTGCTTTTTATTTACTAAAATTTCTGTAATCTATACATCAAAAGAAGTCTGTATCGTTTGCTGCCTGGGCCATGCCTCATTGTTTTTTCTTGTCCAATTCATAGTCCTCTGTATCCATGTCAACACCAAAATCATCTAGAGTCTCGCCCATATAGTTAGACCAGTTCTTCATCACAAATTCATTATCGTCGTCATTACCAGTCGATGAGCCTTCTTCATCGACATTCGATCCGTCTGGTGGGAAGGGTAAGCCCAACTGGTCCTCCTCAAGTTTGTCCTTAATGTAGGTAATTCCATCGCCGGTTGGCGCCCCGAACGGGAAAAGCCAGGTGTAGATGGGTCCGAGAGAATCCACCAAGTTTTGATATGCAGAACCCAAATCATAAGGAAAAACCAAATCTTCGAAGGTGAAGTTTAGAGGGATCTGGGTATCTTTTTTCAAGATTCGATAGTTGACCTTCCACGACTTCAAATTTGAGATTGGGTCGGGCATATCGGGATAGAACATCTTGTAGTTCATGCGTATTTTAATCCAGAAGTTTTCAGTGAAGAAATTATCCTGAATTCTGTCCCATTCCCAAGATTCGATCATTGTCTGGTTGAACATTGCCGCCGAAACTGCTCGTATGAAGAGGATTGATATCGTCAAAAGCACGAACGAAACCAGAAACATGTTGACGATGTATAGCGAGAGTGTGGAAGTGGAGATCATGTAGGCTGGGAGGTTTCTTATTCTGTAGACCCACCAGAGCTTTTTCGAGTAGTAGATGAAACCGAAAACAATCGAAACGAGGATCCAGAAGACGAATCTGAGGAAGTACGAGAGGTTGTAGTATCCTATGCAGTTGTTTGTCCAGGGACAGTGGTGGTCCATCCGCAACACGCATTTGCCGCATTTCCTGCAGTGATGGGCACGCTCGGGCTTGTAGTTCTTGCACTTTACGCAGTATTTCCTCCACATGGACTGAGGCTCTTTGAACTCGTCTGGCGACAGCTTGAACTTGTCTGGCGGCGATCCAGCCGGCACGGTAACCGCGAGGTAGTACGACAACCAGAGCATGGTGTTCGAGAGCTGGAAGTAGATAAAGGAGGACGTCGTGTACGTCGGATCATGATACATGATGGCGGATGTGGAGAGCTGGAGATACGAGATGAGCACGCATGGAATGGCGACGCCAACCCACGGGCGACTGAACTCAACGGGCATGGCGGAGAGGCTTGAGCGGTGTATTCTTGCCTTCTCTTGCTTCTTTTCATCATCTTCTTCTTCTTCTTCACCTCCAATTCATGATGACATAGTTCTCCCCACTAGGCGGAAAGGTGATGGGTGGAAAATGCGCCGATCGACGCAAATGGATTTTTTTAAAACTAATGAAACACACTTTTAGCGCCGATAGTCGTTAAACACTTTCATTTTGCACCGCCACACATGCCACAGACTCCGCCTCTTACGTCAGCCAGACTAAAGCCGGGAAAAGCCGGCCGCGCCGCCATTTCAGCCCGAAGTGGCAGGAGAGCCCGAAGCGGACAGATGTCAACCGCGCCCGCCCAAAACGGCAATTTCTGAGGGCGGCTGGCGTGTTGATGTCGCAACAGCACAGCTTCTCCGGCCAGTCGGACGCTGGCTCCGTGCTCCGTTTTCTGCTTCCGGCCTGCGGCGTCGTCTGGTGGAGACACTTTCTGTGTACGCCGTGCCTGCCCTTTGTTTCCTATTTCCTGTTTTCGTCTTCCCTCATGATGGCAGTATTTTCTTTTCCTCCTCTCCGGTCGAGGAGTTCTGTCCTGTCAGGAGACTCTCCTCTGGCAATGTTCTCTTTCTTTACACCGCTTTCTCTCTTGTTTTCTGCCGGGACCCGGTTACTGTAGCTTCGCTTGGCCTTGCTTTTTTTTTTAATTGAACCAATCTCTTTCACTACAACAGTCTCTCCGAACCACCACACACACAGCAGCAATTTTTCCACTGCGGTAGTTAGAAAGCAAGGTAGTTAGTTCGTTAAAGATCAATCCGAGATGTCTGGTGCTGTCGAAAAGAGACCAGAGGAGTCAGTCCCTTCACAACCCGATATCGTCGACGAAAAGATAGATGTGGCCCCAACTGGCGGTGCTGCAGGCGCTGCTGGAGAAGAAAGTGACGACGACGAGGACATCGACGAGTTGGTGATGGAGTTGCAGTCCAACCACAACCTCGGTGGCGACGAAGACGGCGAAGAAGGCGACGAGGACGAGGACGAAGATGAAAAACACTCTTCGTCATACAAGGAGGTTCCGGACGAGTACTTGCACACCGATCCGGTTGTCGGTTTGACCTCATCTGACGTCTCCAAAAGAAAAAAGAAGTTCGGGCTGAACCAGATGGCTGAGGAGAAGGAGAACCTCGTGTTGAAGTTCTGCATGTTCTTTATCGGTCCCATCCAGTTCGTCATGGAGGCGGCAGCCATCTTGGCATGTGGTTTGGAAGATTGGGTCGATTTCGGTGTGATTTGCGGTTTGTTGATGCTTAATGCCTCAGTTGGTTTTATCCAAGAGTACCAGGCTGGTTCCATTGTTGACGAGTTGAAGAAAACCTTGGCCAACACCGCCACTGTCATCAGAGATGGTCAGCCAACGGAAGTCGCAGCAAATGAAGTTGTGCCAGGAGACATCTTGAAGTTGGAAGACGGTACCGTCATTCCAGCAGATGGCAAGCTGGTCTCCGAGGAGTGTTTCCTTCAGGTCGATCAGTCTGCCATCACAGGTGAGTCATTGGCTGTCGACAAACACTTCAATGACCCAACTTTCTCCTCTTCCACTGTCAAGAGAGGTGAGGGCCTGATGATTGTCACCGCCACGGGTGACAACACCTTCGTCGGTAGAGCTGCTGCTTTAGTCAACAAGGCTTCCGGTGGACAAGGTCACTTCACTGAGGTCTTGAACGGTATTGGTACTTTATTATTGGTTTTCGTCATTATCACCTTGTTGTTGGTCTGGTGTGCTTGTTTCTACAGATCGGACCCAATTGTCAGAATTTTGAGATACTCCTTAGCCATCACCATTGTCGGTGTCCCTGTCGGTTTGCCAGCTGTCGTTACCACCACCATGGCTGTCGGTGCTGCCTACTTGGCTAAGAAGCAAGCCATTGTCCAAAAGTTGTCTGCTATTGAATCCTTGGCTGGTGTCGAAATCTTGTGTTCCGATAAGACTGGTACCTTGACCAAGAACAAGTTGTCTTTACACGAACCATACACTGTTGCCGGCGTCGAACCAGATGACTTGATGTTGACTGCTTGTTTGGCTGCTTCTAGAAAGAGAAAGGGGCTAGATGCCATCGACAAGGCCTTTTTAAAGTCCTTGATCAACTATCCAAAGGCAAGAGCTGCAATGAAGGAATACAAAACCCTGGAATTCCAACCTTTCGACCCTGTTTCCAAGAAAGTCACTGCTATCGTTGAATCCCCTGAAGGTGAGAAGATCATTTGTGTCAAGGGTGCCCCATTGTTCGTTTTGAAGACCGTTGCCGAAGACCACCCTATCCCAGAAGACGTTTTGGAAGCTTACCAAAACAAGGTTGAAGAGTTTGCCTCCAGAGGTTTCAGATCCTTGGGTGTTGCTAGAAAGAGAGGTGAAGGACACTGGGAAATCCTGGGTATCATGCCATGTATGGACCCTCCAAGAGATGATACTGCCGCAACTGTCGCCGAAGCAAGAAGATTAGGTTTGAAGGTCAAGATGTTGACTGGTGACGCTGTTGGTATTGCTAAAGAAACTTGTAGACAATTGGGTCTTGGTGACCAAATTTTCGATGCTGAAAGATTAGGTCTTGGTGGAGGTTCTACTGATATGGCTGGTTCCGAATTAGCTGACTTTGTTGAAAACGCAGATGGTTTTGCCGAAGTCTTCCCTCAACATAAGTACAATGTCGTTGAAATCTTGCAAAACAGAGGTTACTTGGTTGCAATGACTGGTGATGGTGTCAATGACGCTCCATCTTTGAAAAAAGCTGATACTGGTATTGCAGTCGAAGGTGCTTCTGATGCTGCAAGATCTGCTGCCGATATTGTTTTCCTTGCTCCTGGTTTATCTGCCATCATTGATGCCTTGAAGACTTCCAGACAAATTTTCCACAGAATGTACTCCTACGTTGTCTACCGTATTGCCTTGTCCTTACATTTGGAAATCTTCCTTGGTTTATGGATTGCTATTTTGGATGAGTCATTGAACATTGACTTGGTTGTTTTCATTGCCATTTTCGCCGATGTTGCAACCTTAGCCATCGCCTACGATAACGCTCCATTCGCTCAAAAGCCAGTCAAGTGGAACTTGCCAAGATTATGGGGTATGTCCATCATCCTTGGCATCTTCTTAGCTATTGGTACCTGGATTACCTTAACTACCATGTTCTTGCCAAAGGGTGGTATCATCCAAAACTTCGGTTCTATTGATGGTGTCCTTTTCTTGCAAATTTCCTTGACTGAAAACTGGTTGATTTTTATCACTAGAGCGGTTGGTCCATTCTGGTCTTCTATTCCATCATGGCAGTTATCTGGTGCTGTCTTCATTGTTGATATCATTGCAACCTGTTTCACCTTATTCGGTTGGTGGTCCCAGAACTGGAATGACATTGTCACCGTTGTCAGAGTTTGGATTTGGTCTTTTGGTACTTTCTGTGTCTTGGGTGGTGCTTACTACTCCATGTCCGAGTCCGAAAAGTTCGATAGGTTGATGAACGGTAAGCCGATCAAGAAACCGCACGACAACAGAACCTTCGAAGATTTCGTTGCAACCATGAAGAGAGTCTCTACTCAACACGAAAAATCCAGCTAATCAAAATGATGGTTGGTTTACATGTGACTTGAATATATCATAAAGTCACTTTTTTCAAGCCACAATTTTACCCCTGATCTAGTCTTTCGACATATTTCTCATACATTTTTTTCTTGATTCCCCAGCGTCTAACGTTTAATTTCTTTTTTCCACAGTAAGGCATTGCTTTCATAATATTTGACATCTAATAACCATGAACTAATCCATGCGGGTCACTCATTGTCTCAATCTGTCTAATTTTTGTATATACTGATATTTATACACTTTTAAATCAGTTGTTTTTTACGTTTAATAATATATTAATTTTTACATATGCATTTCGTTCGAAATTCTAGGCTATATTAGTAGTGCCAACTGGACCCACGCACCCTCAAATGAATGTTGTTGGTGTTTTAGATTTCTTTTTATTACGACGTAAAACGTCTCTGCGAAGTCTTCTGAACTCTCTATTTAATTCACCTCTGTTGCTCCAGAACCATTCATCGTATTTTAACTCTTCGTTAGCATTCAATTCTCTCAATTTGTTAATCTGAGATTGCGCAACCAAGAAAGGAGAATCAAAATGTGAAAAGAAGAGACCAACATTCTTAGATTTTTTCAGGTTAGGAAGCACAGTCTCAATCCTGGCGTTGTCGACAATATTATCTTGTTCCATTTTTTCCGTAGCTGAAGAAGATGTTCCTGCACTCAAAAGTGCTCTTAACTTTTCAGTTGTGTTTGTGATTGGAGCCTCAGTCTCATTACCAGTTCTTGTTGAGCCGAAAGTTGGAATGAATTCGTCATCATTCTCATCATCAGCTTTAGTTGAGCCAAAAGTTGGAATAAATTCGTCATCATTCTCGCCTTCGTTCTCGTCATCATTCTTATCATCATTACTTTCTTCTGTTCGTGTTGTACTTGGTGAAGACTGCATTTTAGATGCTGGCTCAAATGAGTTTTCTTCAACTGGATCCTCACCATATCCTTCTGGTTGTGCCTCTTCGTCCAAAGTCGGCTTAAGATTGTTAAAAAACTCCTCATCATCATCTTCTTCTTCTTCTTCTTCTTCTTCTTCTTTATCGTCACCTTCTTCCTTATTGAACTGACTTCCGTACGACTTGTACTCCTGGATTACTGACTCTCGAGAAGGCTTCAAACAATCTTTCTCGAGAATATTGTAAGTTAGAGCAAGCTCTTCGCTATAGTTGTTATCATGCTCATCATCGTTGAGGTTAGTCTCTGCAACTCTGTTTTCCAACTCGTAGTCAAAATCTGAGTTGTTGTCATTCTTGTTATCATCTTCGAGCTCCACAGGCTTCTCAAAATTGTACTTGTTGAGCATGTCCTCAAGAACTTTGTTGGTTTTATTTTGTTCCTCTTCCAACTCTTCTTGAATGTCAGCAGCTCTCGCCACATTGGTATCTTTGACTAGAATTTTACCATCGTCGAATATAACCATTTTGCGGGTCAATCTGTCTATAACGTGGTCATTAGCGTCTCTCCATTCGCCCGCTATGAACCTCGAAGTCAAATCACGAATAGCTTTATTCTTATCCATTCCCCAAAGCTTAGTCTTCTTGCATTTGATCACCTTCAGTCTTCCATTAATGGATACCCTGAGGGTTAGATTTTTCAAATCGGTGGTTCTAGGACTTGCTCTTAACCTACCCTTTGTAACTAACGCTAATTTGAGTGGATTTTCATCTCTTTGTGCAATTCTGGCCAATCTCCTTTCTGTGACCCTACTTCTTCTTTCTCGGCTAAGAATCTTAGTGTCTTGGCGTCTGGAATCTTTTTCCCAACGTTGCAAGTAGGTGTCTTTAGCAATACCAATTGATAATTTGGATCCCATATATCTCACGTCATTCCAGAGCTTTTTCAATTGTCTGAGCTGGGAATCGTTGAGTTCCATTGTAACATATGCAAAGTTGTATTCCAAAACTGATTTCTCATGTATTTCAAATGGCTCCACAATCTGCCCGACCTTGCTAAACCTTTGTTCGAGTTCGGTGATGTTTTCTGTTAATTCTTTGGATAATCCTCCAACATGAAGCCTCCTTTTCTGGACTTTTTCCATGCTGTTTCTGTCTTTCATAATTAATAATAATCTAAATTTGTACTCAAACTTACTTGCTTGTCATGAATATTCGATATTAATTGTCTCCAACCTTCTTCTTACTCAGCTATTTCCATTATTCCAAAAAAAAAGCATGAAAAAATTTCCCAAAATGGAAAGCTGTTCGGTGCACGGTTTTCTGATAAGGGATTCATATCCTTTTTTTCCATTTTTGCGTCGATCGGCGCTCATTTTGTCTCAGTTCTCTACTGGAGAAACAACGCATTTGGTGAAGAGTCCGCTTGAAGAGTTACCAATGCTGGCATCATTTCTTTGAAAAGAGTAAGTCTTTGAGTACCAAAAAAATAACAGCTAGTGATCGACGACGAGGATACACAGGTAGGAGTATCAGTATGACTTCTCAGAAGGCTGAGGCCAGTGCCGTTTCGATTATCGACGAAGAGGCGCCACTCAATGCCGAATTCTACATTGACTTCATTTCAGACCCTGTCGTGAAGGAAAAATTTAACTCCAACACTATTACCATTCCTCTAAAAGAAGAGAGTGAAGAGGTTGTGATTGATGCCATTAATGATTTGCCTGATGATTCGAATGAGTTGTGCATATTGTTGACAAACGAAGAATGTTCAGCCGAATATTGGACATTGGTTGCCAAGGCATATGCAAATCAAGGTAAGATCGATGAGGCTTTAACAGTTATAGACCAAGCTTTAAAAATCTCCTTTGCCACAAAATCTTCACCTGAAAGTTACTCAGAGCTGAACAACTTTGCAGCTTGGCTGAATATTTTCAAGGCAAGTACATTCCATAACTCTCAGGCTTTAGATAATGCGAGCGCTGAGTTAAAGGCGGCATCTTCATCGTCAAGCATTAACAGTGAGTATAACCTTTTGGCTGAAGCAGCATTAAGCTTAACTTCCAAACAGAATAAGGGAAAAAGAACTAAGTTTGAAAAAGAATCAAGAAATTTCGATTCTGTTTTGCAAAAGAACCCAAAAAATTGTTATGCTTTGATGGGTAAAGGTAAATTATTCTTCTATAGGCAAAACTATCTTGGAGCTTTGAAAGTTTTCCAGAAAGTTTTGCAGCTTAATCCTTTGTTGAGACCAGATCCAAGAATTGGTATAGGTTTATGCTACTGGTTTCTTGAAAGAAAGGACTTGGCAAATCAGGCATGGCAAAACTCTATTCAGGTCAATCCTGATAAAAACTTAGAAGCAAAGATTTTGATTTCCATTGCCAAATTTGATGATTGTTTTTTAAATTCAGTTTCTGATGAAGATTTCAAGGCAAAATATGTTGAGGCAATGAGTTTTGCGAAGGCATCGTACGACGAAGATCCCTCCAACCAAGTTATCCAAATTATTCTTGCTTCCTACTATTTCGCAAAGGGTGAAATCGAGATTGTACAGAAAATTTGCGACAAAATATTTAATGACCAAAATACTACAAACTTCATAAAGAGTGAGTCTCTATTTTGGTTAGCAAGATGCAAACTAACATATGGCGACGTTTTGCAAGCTCAAAAGATGTTCTCGGATTCTATCAAGCTTAATGAAAGTAATACTTTGGCCAGAGTTGGATATGCACAGTGTTTGGTTATCAGAGGTGAAATTAACGATGCGATTAGAACTTTCGAAAAGGTGCAAGACTTGAACTCCAAAATTCTCGAAGTCACCTATGCGTTGGGAATGCTTTATTCCAAGATTGCTAAATTTAAAGAGAAAGCAATAACTGTTTTAGAAAAGTATGTCAAAATTGCAGACGACCAAGGTGAGTCTGTTTCTGTTTCAGCATTGATCACATTAGCTAAACTTCATGAAGACAACGATATATCTAAATCTTTGCAATATTTGTTAAAGGCAAAGGAAGAAGAGACCCTTGCTGGTAAGTCTGACGAAGAGATTTCCAGTATAATGTTTAATAATCTTGGTGTTTTTTCATTATTAGAAAACCATGTGGATGAAGCAGAGGAATATTTCAGTCAGGCACTAAAAAATGTGAAGACTCAATATGCTACAGACCCTGAAACAGAGAAGGCACTGGAAATTACATTAACATACAACACTGCAAGAGCTGAAGAATCAACGAATAATCCTGAAAAAATCCAAAACGCAATGAAACTTTACAACGAGATCCTTGAAAAATGCCCACGCTATACAAGTGCCAAGATAAGATGGCTTACTATTGCCTGTTTATCAGAAGACAGAAACATTAAAGAAGAAGTCCAAAAGCTGTTAGCAGAAGAATCTGATGACTTAGAAGTCAGATCATTCTATGGATGGTATATCAAAAAGTTCGGTTCCAAGCATGGTCTCGTCGAGGATAAATCAAAGGATCTTGAAAGTGAGCATCACAGAGAAACGTTAACCAAATATACTTCACACGACTGTTATGCATTAATTTCAATGGCTAGAGTGTATTGTGTTCTTGCAAGAGAGAATAAGGAGCAATTGAAGAAGGATCAGTATTATGTGCGTGCAGCACAGCTATATCAAAAAGTGTTGAATTTGGATCCGAAGAATGCTTATGCGGCTCAAGGTATTGCGATAATTTTCGCTGAAAAGAAACAGAATGGTTTAGCTTTGGAGATTTTTAGAAAAGTGAGAGATTCATTGAATGATATAACAGTCTACTTGAATATGGGACATTGCTTGCTTGAGGTGAAGCAATTTGCTAAAGCAATTGAAAGTTATCAATTAGCCCTAACTAGATTCACTGACGGAAAGGACGCTAGACTACTAAACTATTTTGCAAGGGCATGGTTATTGAGGGGAATGTATGAGAAGAATTTAGAATATTTTAAGACTGCATTGGAGTATGTCAGCAAATCGTACGAAATAAACCCAACTCCTGCATACCAATTCAATATTACTTACATTGAATATCAGCTTGCTGATTTCGTCAGAAAGCTACCACCATCTAAGAGAACGATGGATGATCTTGAAAGATCTATCAAGGGATTGGAAGATGCAATTGTCGTTTTAAATTCTATGGCAGATGATAGCACCATACATCATCCTTACCCTGCAGAGGACTTGAAATTGAGAGTGAGTATGGGTAATACACTTCTGAAGCAGCTTGAAAAGGCTCTTGACGATCAGAAGGAACATGATAAAGGTTTTGAAGCCAGACTCCTAGGGGCCAAGAAGTTGAAAGAAGAAGAGGAAAGGAGGAAACTTGAAGCAAGACAAAAGGAAAGGGAAGAACGCCAAAAGGTTGAGGAAAAGCTTCTAGCGGAAAGAAGAGAACTAGAGCAGCAGCAACAAGAATGGAATCTTCTCAGAATAGAGGAATCGAAAGATGAGCAGGATATAGTAGATAAGCCTCCAGTAGAGAAGGAGAAGAAGAAAAGGGGAAGAAAGAAGGCAAAGAAGGAAGATAACGATGATGATGATGACGCACCAGCTGCTAAGAAGGCTAAGACTAAAAAAGTGGCGCAAAGGAGTAGTAAACTTTCCAGTGAATTTATTGATAATAGTGACGATGAGGCAGAATACAGTGAAGAGGAAGAGGCACCATTTGATAACGAAGAAGAAGAAGAAGAAGAAGCAGAGTTCAGCGGTGGTGAGGATGCCAAAGACAATGCTGCTGATAAGTTTGATAGAAAAAAAGGCGTCATTGTAGATGATGAGGAAGAGGACGATGATGCTGATGCTGATGCTGATGCTGATGAGAAGAAGCATGCTGAAGACCAACAACCTCTCAAAGCTGATGCTGAAGAAAACGATGACGAGGGTGATGATGGATTATTCTGATTGTGTATATTGAGAATTTCTCTCAAAAAAAGCTCGAAAAAGTGACCTTTTTCTGACTGTATGTTAATATTACATCTGTGTATCAATTATTAAAAAAAGAACTATATCTCATGTTACGGATATGCAAAAGATAGAATTTAGTGTTCGAACTTTTTGGATCTTTTTTCACGAATATCCTTCTTCTTAGCAGAGATCTCATCCATAGTAGCATTGTGGCTGACAGTTGTTTCTTGGTTAAAAGGATTTTCATCACTTTTCTGGAATTCCTTATATATCAACTGCTCCAATTGCTGCTTTCTCAAGCCAGGATTCTCACTTTTCACTTCAGGGAGTCTTCTCTCGGTGTACGCAGCTAGCGCAGCCTTGTATCTTCTCTCTGGGTGTCTATCGATGTCTTTGTTCGACACTGCATCTTTTTTCAACAACGTCAGAGCAGCCAAAGAGTCATCCAGACCTTCTGCACTAATTGTGGCCTTTGGACCGAATTGATTCAATGCATCGTCTAGACCACTCTCTTTCTTGTGACTTTTACTCTTGCCACCTTTTTTGGCTTTGATCGAAGAGGCTTCCATTTCAAGCAAAGCTTCACGCTCCTTCTTCTTATCTAATTGTTCCTGCTTCTTGGCCTCCTTCTCAAGTTGCTTTTTGGAAGGCTTCTTTGCTCCCTCATCCCAATCGGAATCAGAGTCCGGTTGTTGGACTGGTTCTGCATTTCCCTTCTTTCCTTTTTTAGCCATTGTATTTAGCTTACGATACTGTACCTTTTAGCTCTTGAGAAAAGCCGAAGTGTATTCCTATACCTGCTGAAGCATTAAACCAGATACGGTGGCGTATGTCATCCACCTTTGACGCATCCGCCGAATTTTTGACCCTCACCGAATGCGAAAATCGAAGATATCGGGGCAAAAACTGTCTGCTTGCCTTACGTACTTACATAGTGGTGGTAGTTGACTTACGCTTATACCCCTGATCTAGTCGTAGCAAGAGGTGTTCAAGCGACGACAATGGCTTGCCATCTTTCTTGAGAGAGTAGTAGTTTCCGGCATAGTTCCGGATGATTTCAGAGTTCACCGGCTCAAGCACGACAACGTCTGCTGGTTGGCAAAAAAAGACCACGGAGTATCTTTCTTTTGTCGTTCTGACCCTGTGCAACGTGCTTTTCAAGTATCCGTTTGTCCAGAAACTTAACATGTCTGCTATATTCACAATCAGAAGTTCCTGACCTTCCATCTCTGGAATCTCCACATCGATCCACTCAGTGCCATCATAGATTTGTAGTCCCCGATGAGGTTTCTGCAAAACAAAAGTCAACGAACCATAATCCGTATGTGCACCGGCTTGATTAGTGTCTTCCATACCCTCTGCTGGTTTTGGGTAGTGGATCAATCTTAATGTGGAACGAGCTTTTAAATCTAGTCCATGAGCGTCTACAAAAAACTCAGGGCTGGGATTACCTTCACTGTCTTTAACGTCCAACCCAATGGCTAGCATTCTGCAAACAGAATGAAGGACTGAGTAGTATTTCTTCACACATGACGAAATTAAAGGGAGTTCCTTTTCAAAAACGTCCGGTAGGTTCTGTGCGGGCTTAAACTCAGACAGATCGAAATGGGTTATGTTAAATGCCTCTTTCGGATCACCCTTGCCGCTTCCATCTTGTTGCAAATCCTCCACCATTGGGCCAACGTAACCGTCATTTGCGGTATTTATCGGATATTTGGCCTTCAATTCAGCAGGCAAGTCAAAGAATTGCTTTGACAAATCAAAGAGCCTGTCTACACCGTTTTCTCTATTCAGAGAGTGGTTTTTCAATAACAAAAAGCCGTATTTTGATGCTGCGCTGACCAATTTCTTCGAGTTCTCGAGCGACAAGTCAGTGATGTCGATTATCGGTAGTATTTTGCTGGACATTGTATCTAGTGGTAGTGTAGATAGATTGGAAAATATTGGGTCTAATTATCCAGACCAGCTAAAAAAAACGCACACGTTATTGAAGTTAAAAATGAAATACAGATAAGGCCAGGGAAAAGATAAGCAACATTTCAGCGCACTCTTATTAAGGAGAAAGTTTTATCTTATCTTTTCCGCATGAACCTCCGCATACAACTCTACTTCATATATGCATTATAGGCGTAAAGCACCGCATGATATCCGTACTGTACACACCATTAGTGCAAAGGGCAAGTTTATGTTAAAGCTGATCTGAGAAGAGTGTAACATTTTTCAATCACCAGTTATTTCTGAATTTTCTAAGTAGTTTTTGTTCCTTAAATTCCCCCGTTGAATGATTTTGTCAGCAAACCTGATGATTGCAGCTGTGTTTAAGCATAAGCATTGGGTATTCTTTGATTTTTTTCCAAAGGAGCAACTCATTTTTCAAGGGTATTAGCCTTCCACAAAGGCAGAACCGAAAAGTCTTCTAATAGACGGAACACAACAAAGAGCTTGTCACAGAGATCAACTTGATCACGTAATTTGCTACTGGTTGACTACAGAGTGGAATAACAACGTCCAGGACAACTGAACGTAGCTCAATTCGTATACTTTTATATATGTACAAGAGGTTACAAAAGTATGGATGGAAGCGTGAATCTATATTTACATGTAGATTAGCAATTCAAACGGAATCGCTGCTTAATACGATCGACCCGTCCAATAAATCGATATCCTTTATTGTTGCATCATCAATCGTATCACCAATTTCTATATTTTTGGCCAGCACCTTATTATTTTCAATTTCCGTTTTAGTATCACTCAATGCGTACCAACTGGTTTCTAAAATACATCTCACACCGTAATCTAACATTATAACCTCAATGAGTCCTGATTCACTAGGCTTTTTCGTAACTATAACCTTGAATTTCAATTTCCCTTGTTCGGTGTCTTGCCCTTGCAAAAACTTGAGTGCCTTGAAAGTGTAGAATCCAAGAACTTTGTTTGAGATTTTGCTATTTAGCTCATCCTTGTACTTCAATTGTAATGCAATATAGTTTATTTGCTCTTCGTTGAATCTTGGCTTCCCTGTACAAATATACGAATGCAACTGCCAGTGGTTGACAAGATCCCAGAATCTCCTCAATGGCGAAGTAACTGTAGCATAATTATCGATATTCAAGAACTCGTGTTTGGCGGCAAAAGGAGCAATTGTGGACTTAGTCAAATATTCTTGGTATAAAGTTAACTCTTTGAAGCTGGAATCTTGCTTGGCAGTGATCTCTTTGGAAAATTTAGCAACTTCTGGTGACATTACAAGTGGCAGTTGAACCTTGAAAATAGCAGGAATCTTGTTCTTTTCACAGAAATTTCCAGCAAGATGGTTAGCCATAACCATAATCTCTGACACCAACTGCTCAGATCTAGCACCTCTTCCGATCACGTTAGCTGTAGTATCATCATTATAAACATCTTTGAAAGTCAGCAGAATTTGCTTGTTTTCGTTCTCAGAAATGTTTTCGATTTCCTTTTTCACATTTATCTGGTCAAACAAAGACACACGACCACTTTCTGTTGCTGATATGTTCAAATGATTGGATACAACACTCAGATCTTTTAGGTCTTGCTTAATTTTTTCGGCGGATACCCCATCTTGAGATTTGGATTCTAGAATGGCCGAAGAATCTGTATCACCATCTAAGATTTTATTAACAGATGCGTAATCTATTTTGACAAATTTTTGGGCTGAACCAAAAGTTACCGCTTCTTTATCGTCCAACTCTATTACTTGCTTTGATCTGATGTTATATTTAAATGTAATTTTCAAGACCCTAGTAACTTTATCGTAATCCCCTAATTGTATGGCTTGTCCAAACTCAGTTGGTAACAAGCTCACAGCATTAATGCCGGCGAGATCAGGTAAATATAAAGTCAAACCTCTTTCAAACGCGATCTTTGCAACTAGAGATGATGGATTCAAAAAGGAAGCTGGATCGGCAATAAATGTACTTACCAAATATTCGTCTTCGTTTACCTTTTTAATGGAGACACCATCATCAATCTCAAGCGGATTTTCTGAATCAATACAATAAATAACGTCATCAAATGGCGTTCTTTCCTTGGTATGATTGTCAAATTTCAAGTCAATGTAGTCATTCAAATTATCCTTGCTTATCGAGTCATAATACGTTTGTTCATAGTCACATTTCACTGAGACACCACTATATGGGATCATCGCATTATCCCACCATTTTGTCGGCCCTTCTGTATTGGTGATTTCATTAGTATTCAATAGAAGGTCATAAACACATGAACTAGTAATATCCAAATCTTTATAGTTGGCTAGCATTCTCATGATCTTTATAACAAACGATTCCAATACACTATTTTGGACTGAGCCGGCGCAATATAGTTTGAGCAATTCAATGAAGACTTCATAGTGTAATGTGATTTCTTTTGATTTTACCTTTGCTTTAATTTTGGGATTTAGTTTTGATGTTATGTATTCTGCTAGTTGTTCATAAAGTTTTTCGTCTTGCTTGAAGCTTTGCACCAATTTGTTGAATTTGACGATCCGGTTTAAAGGTAGCACAAGGGCGTAAGGACTTGCCTTACTGAAAGCATCGTGGGAGTACAATTGGTTATTCTTTCTTAGACTCAAAATGAAGGCGTAAAATCTAGTTGAATCGACCTTCAATCCCAAGTTGACACTTCCGGTGATTTCTTTACCCAAAGTGATCGAATCATATTGATTACCGATCGAAAGAGTAGAAGCAACAGATTTGAAAAGTTTTTTATAGCCTTTGTTAATATCCTCTGGTTTCTGCGACTTGAAGTCCTTGATCAAAACCTGCAAATCTGTCAATTCCACCGCATTGAATAGCTGATATAAGGATAGTTGAATGGGTGCTTCGTTACTCTGCAAGACATTGTGCAAGACTTCTAATTTGATATTGGCATCTGGTAAAAATTGCCAGGCTTTCGTCACCATTTCGGTCAAGCTTTCGGAAACTATTCCGGATAGGATCGATGGTAGTATATATGTTTTCACTGCATTATCACCTGAAATCGATCTAGCCACAGCACTTTCAAAAATCTTGTTTCTATCCACAACATCTTCCAGTTTGTATTTTGGTTTCCCTACGGGCACGATTTCATCAGTGTCTAAATCTTTCCAAAACAGATCCTCCTCAAGAACGCTATTTTCAAGCCATTCCTTTGGGAAAACTTTTGGAATTCTCAACCCCATCTTTGATCTTGACACAAACTGTATTTCCCCGTAAGAGTTGAGTAGAGTGTATCTAGGATCATCTGGAGCCGAAGGTAGTTCTATGACAACAGCCAAATCTCCCTTTTCAAAATTCCCTGAGAGATCAACAACATCACCAACATCAACCTCGGTATACTGGAGATCTTGCCAAGAAAATTTCTTATTAATATCACCATATTTCTTGACAAGCTGGTACTTTATGTAGTTTCTGTTCGAATGATCGTCGTAGTAACTGAACGATGATGGAACACTCAATTCAGGGAAGACACTGGAAATCCAGAATTTGTTAGGCTTGATGTATCTAATTTCGGTTCTTTCCTTGACATCCTTCCTCAAGTTTTCAACGTCCACGTTTGAGGCCTGCTGAAGTAACTCTTCCGGGGTCTGAATCCGACGATCAAGGTCTAATTTGTTTCTTTTTGATTTATATTTCGTTGGGCCTCTTAATCTAGGTATGGTGGTTGAAAAACTCGTGCATCGTGGAAGTACGGGTATGCGTATCAGTTTTGCAACCAGACCGGTCTTTAGAAAAGTACGGCTATTAAGCATACTCGATCTGCACCAGGTTGCTTCTCTGTTAGGAACCCAAACCAGTTCTAGTTCCCTTCTGTGCATGTGGCCGAAACCGTATCAGATGGAAAAGAATCATGTCTTCAAAATTTTCATGATTTTTAGTTATTGTCTAGAAAAATATTACGTAACACGAAGCATGAAATTCAAGCATGTTTTATATATATGAGGAGAATAGGAGAGTCTGTTTAAAAGATTTTGTTTAACACACTGTCGAGAGCAGAATTGGTGTCCCTGTTTTTGATCGAGTCATCTGCCCCCGCTCGATTGGTGGCGACGTTTCTCTGCTTGAACTCCCTTCGTATGTGCGGTGTCTCCAGCGCTGCGCCGTCTGGGAGCTTTCGTTTTTTACTTTCCTTAATTCTATTGATGGTCTTGCTGGTTTCCACATTTCTGACGTAGGCCTTGTTGAACTTGTTGGCCTGCGATAACTCGGCCTGCTTCTTGCTCTCACGCACCTCGACCTCTCTGTTCAAGGCGTTAGTCAAGTCGAACCACTTGAAGCCTTTCAAGTACTTGACATTCATCACGTCGTCGTGGTAGAAGCTACGCTTCTTCCCGCCCAATACGTTACCGTTCAACGTGCTCGCAGCGAGCTTGGCGTCGCTCTTGCTAACAAACTCCACCCAGCCCTCATCGAACTTCTTCTTTTTGTTACCGCCGGACTTGATTCTGGACTTGTAGACCTTCGGGTCCTCTGGCTTCAAGAATATACGCCCGACTTCTCCGAACCGGGTCATCACCTGCCTCAACTTCTGTGGTTTCATGTATGGGGGTAGAGAAGACAGATACACCACGCCTGTTTTCTTGACCCGCTTCTCCTCGTTTTCCAGCTGCTTTGGTGTTAATCTTTTTACTTTTTTCAGACTGGCGCTGGGATCCTCCAGCAGTTTCTTCTCGATAACCTTGGCGGTCTCCTCGATACTCATCTGCGCATCGGCATTGTCAAGCGCTTCTCCATCTTCGTCGCCAAGAAACCCGTAGTATTGTTCTTCATCGTCGTCATCATCCCCATTGTTGTCCGAATCGCTGTTATCTTGCGCCTTCTCTACAAACGACTTGGTCGACTTTCTCTGTACGGACTTGCCCGCATCATCACTGTCGTCGTCACTATCGTCTTCTTCTTGTTGGTCTTCCGACTCGTTGCCGGTCTCCCCGTATATGTCGAAAGGTTTCTTTGTGTTTTTCACGGTGAACTTTCCAGAAGAGTCGTCTCCGGATGAGTGGAAGTCGTCTTCGCTCTCGCTAGCCCTTCTTGCACCGGAATTTCCAGCCATCTCTATGAAACCTTTTGGCGCTGACTTGAGGTTCTTCTCCGCTTTGGAAAATCCCCGGAGATCCTCTTTTATGCAGGAAAAGTATAGTGACCGTCATTAGTGGAAGAAAAAAGTAAGAATAGAAAAAAAAAAGTGGAAAATCTAAAAAAAAAAACCACATGTCACGTGACATATGGAATTACTTTCAAACTTACATGTTTTGACTGTTTTATGCTATTTTGAGCTGCATTGGAGCCCTTCTTACTGACATTGGCTCTCTATTTCCATTTAAGCACCATCTCGACGGCACAGGCGCCCCAGTCCTCGCCGTGGTTGTGCATGCCTGCCAGCACGCCGGCTCTAAGCAATGCCTGCTCCTCGGTCAAACACGTCAAAAGCCCGAAGATGACGGGCTTGTTGAGCTGGAACTGCAGCTGCATCAACTGCGTCGACACGGCTTCGCAGATGTATTCGAAGTGCATCGTCGAGCCCTTGATCAAGCAGCCGATGGGGATCACCACGTCAACGCCGTGCTTCTCAAACATCTTCTTCGTGCCGTACGGCAACTCGTACGCCCCAGGAACACTCTCGACAATGATGTTCTCCTCCTTCACGTTGAGCTCCTTCAGCTTCTCGATGGCGCCCGCCACGAGCGCATCGATGACCTTGGCGTTCCATCTCGCATGCAAGATTCCCACCTTCACGTCCTTGCCGTCGTAATGCTGATCCACTTTGCCTAAACCTTTGACTGCCATTGCGGTGCTATTTTATGCTGCACTGTGCTGCACTGTGCTGGGTTATACTCTGCAGGCGCCGTAGCCCCTACCTCTGTCTTTGCCCTTCCTTCCCGTTTATCTCTCACCAGGAAGGCTCCTACTCTCAACAGACGCGGCCACCCTCGGTGAGAGCGTCGCTGCCGCCACCACATGTCTAGCCCCCGTTTCCACTTTACTGGCCGTCTTTTGGCCTTTTTCTGTACACTGGAGCATCAAATACAGCTGCTGAACTGCCGGCAGCCAGTACCGATGCATGCCCAAGCCTCCCGATAGACGGTGCCTCATCTCCATCAGCAAAAGCATGAAGTATTACGCAGTGAGAAACGGGCGGGCCTCCGGAGTGTACAACACTTGGTCCGACTGTGAGAGCCAGGTCAAAGGCTACGCCGGGAACCAGTACAAGTCCTTTTCCTCGAGGGAGGCAGCAGAAGCGTACGTGAAGGGTGGGGCCAGCTCCGACAAGCCCCCCGCCGGACCTGTCCGTGGCCGGGTCTCCGGGAACAGAAGGGCGAGCGGCACCGTGCCGTCTCACTCCTCTTCGTCCCGCTACTCCGGCTCATACCACCCTTATGTGAAGGCGCTACCCAGCAGACACACCAAGCCTTTACTCCCGTTTGCGCAAGTGCCTCCTTCCCCCTCCAAGTTATCCCCCTTAGAGAGAGTCGAAGTGTACACGGATGGTGCCTCCAAGAACAACCAGGCCAGGAAGCAGGGCCTGTCGAAGGCAGGATTTGGAGTCTACTATGGCCCGAACGACAGCAGAAACTACAGCGGCCGTGTGACGGGTGAACAGACGAACTCGAGAGGTGAGCTGGAGGCCATCCAACACGCGTTGCAGAACTCCGCTAGGGAGGCTAAGAATGGGAACAGCCAACTCACCGTTATTCACACGGACTCGCAGTACTCGATGGACTCCATCCAGACGTGGGCTAAGAGGTGGGAGATTAACGGCTACAAGACGAGCTCCGGTGCCGACGTTGCCAACCAAGACCTCATCAGGAACTGCCGAAAGCTAGTCAAGGAGATCGAGTCAAACTCCGGCTCTGTCCAGTTCGTCAAGGTCAAAGGCCATTCGGGCAACCATGGCAACGATATGGCAGATAGACTAGCAGTGGAAGGCTGCACCAAAGAGTAAAGACCACTTTTGTTAAATATACACTTTTGTAATCCCATAACTAATCGAAGTATGCTCAATGCGGCACAAACGCGCTATGTTGACAATTCTGATCCATCATCATGTCGACGCGAGGGCTTCAGGGTCCCGTACCGTACACCGGTTCGACCAGCAGATATTACACTATCCTAGCAGTCCATTGAGAGGGAAGGCACATTGTCCCATAATGACAAACATGAAGAAACCTGTGGAGGAAGAAAACAGCCGGAAAAGAGAGTTGAAGGTGTCCTTTGGGAAATGCCCGAACATCGATCCTGTCCAGCAGTTTAAGCGCCCGAAGGTTGCAGCTAAGGAGGGGGAGAACGGCACTTTCGCCATGCTCAACAGCCTGGATACCTTCAAATACGACAACATATCAATTCCCTTTAAGGAGACGGTACGCATAGGGCGATCGGGATCGAAAAATAACGACATCATAATCTCGAACAACGACTGTTCGTCCGTCCACTGCCAGCTGCAAATCGGGAAAAGCTTCGACCACTACAACTTGATCACCATCAAGGACCTAAGCTCCAACGGAACCTTTGTCAATGATATCCTGGTTGGAAGAAATAACTCGGCATTGCTCAGGGACGGCGATCGATTGTCCTTTGCCTCAACTTTGCACTACATAGTAAGATACGACTTGAAATACAAGTCAGACCGAACCTCTTTTTTTGACAAATACATCTTGACTGAAAAGTTGCTAGGAACAGGTCACTATGCACAAGTGAAAGAGGCTGTTGAGAGAGAGTCTGGCCGAATTTGTGCCGTGAAGATCTTCAATCCCACCAGTCAGGGCGGTCAGGCAACCCAATTGAACAGAGAATTGGAGATTTTGGTTAACTTAAACCATCCCAACATAGTCGGATTCTACGATACCTTCTTAGAGCCCGTGAGCATGACGGCCTTGACAACATTCTTGGTATTGGAAAAAGTCAATGGGGGTGAGCTTTTCAATAGGATAGTGAAAAAGGGGAAACTAGGCCAGGAAGAAACAAAGGAAATATGCAAGCAATTGCTAAACGGGTTGCAGTATTTACATTCAATGGATATAGTCCACAGGGATCTAAAACCTGAAAACATTCTTTTGAGTATAATGCCTACCGAACCAGGCCAGTCTCATAATCAGCCCTGGGACGATGGTGAGTTATCTGTCCAAGTGAAGATTGCAGATTTCGGGCTTGCCAAGCTTATCGGAAAATCTCAATTCACGACAACCTTGTGCGGAACACCAGCATATGTTGCACCCGAAGTACTAGCCAATTCACAGCACAGGAAGTACAATAAATCAGTAGATATGTGGTCGGTCGGTGTCTTATTGTACGTTTGCTTATGTGGATTCCCCCCTTTCAGCGAAGAACTAGGTCCTCCATCCATGAGGCAGCAAATTCTGGAGGCAAAGTTTGCTTTTTATTCGCCGTACTGGGATGACATAGGGGATATATCATTGGATTTGATCAGCAGATTGTTGGTGGCCAAACCAGACCAGAGATTGAGCGTTCGGCAAGCAATCAGCCATCCTTGGTTTGAAAATCCCCCCTTAAATGATGTCATGGAAGTTCAAACATTTGAAAAAGAAGCCACTTCTGATGATATGGTAAGTCTAAGAGCACGACAGCTATCAATCAGAATCCCAAGCACTTCACGCGGGTACTCATGCGAGCCGATAACCATCAAAGAGCGAGCCAATACAGGATTAACAGATGATATTATTGCTCAAAGGTATTGCCACTATAGTAAGATGGATGCCGATGGTGACACCGCAATGTAATATTCCGTTGCTCATGAAAAAAATCTATTTACAACTTAATTAATTATTTAATGGAATACATCGCCACTTTGCCATCTTGGTAGCCAACAAACAGCCACCTTTCGCCAAAGACTTCTTCTTTGTTTCTTTTAACAATATTTTTGCTTCTACCGTTATTGTACAGGATATTTATACCGGCAAATTTCACTTCTCGTGGATCAAGCTGCTTTTTTGTGAATCTGATAACGCTTGCTCGCTGTGTCTGTAAACTGTCGACTAGTGTAACTTCATTATTTTGATCATCAACTACTTCCTTAGAATTCGAGATCGCAGGTAGTTGCCGACGCATTTTGGAGGAAAACTTGAGCACTGAGCTTTCATCATAATTGTAAAATCTTGCGTATCCATCCCATGTGACAAGGCCAACAGATTTGCTGAATGAATCGCAATCTATACTATTGATTCCCTTATGCTTCGTCTCAAATATGTCCGAAAGGCGATCCGCAGAATTCAGATCCATGATAGAAACTTTACTACCTGCCGATGAACAGAGAATCTTTCCATTGACCTTGTCAATACAGATTGCAGTGATAGGGTTCCCTTCAAGGTCGCTGTTTTGCAAAAAGGCTTTCGTTTTAGTAGCGGAATCGCCAACATCTTGATAAATTTCGTAACCAATAACAATTCCACTTTCGTAACCAACAAGAAAGCGACTTAGACCGATCCAAGAAACTTTCATTATAACTCCTAGTTTACCCCTCTTTGTGAAATCCATTGTTCCCGAGTCATCATCACTAATTTCCTCCACTTTTTCAGTCGAACGTAGCTTTGAATGATAGTTCTGAATCAACCGTTTCAATTTCCGATGCTCCCCCGTTTCTTTCAAATTGATTTTATAAAGATCCCAGCCTTCAGAGTCTGTGGTGGCTGGTGTGATCAACAATCCATTTAAATTCATTTCCACATTGGTGAAGTTCATGGCATTAACAGGCAGCTCATAAACCAGTGGTGGAGTAGGAATGGGTATTCCAGCACATGCTGAGCTTATTTTCTTTTTCAGCAGACAGGAGTAAGTGAATCCTGCCTTAATACTAGAGCCATCGATTAGATTAATCATGTTCCAAATTTTTATGCTTCCGTCTTTAGAGTGGGTAAGTAACTGGCCGTAAGACTCCGTGATCTTCGGTATGCTGAAATCATGCGAGCCATTCGATTCCCAGTCAATACCTAGCTGCTCAATAGTTAAAATTGAGCCAGAATGTGCTTTCCATACCCCTAACGGACGACGCGTCGTAAGGTTCCACCATATAACCAATCCCGACTCATCAGCTGTCATCAAACTCGGACTTAGTAAAGAAAATTCCGTGGTGCCATCTTCGGAGAACGTGTATGTCAGGGTAGAGGGTACATAGAACGGCTCAATGCACGTAATAGGAGAGCTGTGAGCTCTCAAGGTTGCCTGAAGTACCTTATCAACCATAGCAGATATGCATCATGTATCGGGAAAGAGGTTTCAGACAACTATTCTGGCTCTATGCATGCACTTCGGTGATATATTTGTTCTAGTGAACCTCCAGAATTGCTGACCGGATCATTTCGAGAAAAATCAGGAGGCGTGAAATTTTCAACTTTGACAACGCCGGTGGATAGTAATTCCACGGTAGAAAACTCCACTGTACGCTTACACAAGCTTCTTCTGATGTATTGACGTTTGACGGGAACAGCCGTTGTTTTCTTTCCTAGAACAACCAGTTTTAGTAGTCTTGTATATCTTATATATTCTATTTTATTAGCAAAGAAGGCCCTAACGAGCCTGGGTTTGTTATAAACTTTATTAGTCCTCGTGATTCATGTACGAGCCCAGCGCCTTCTATCAATCCGATACTTGATTTCAACAAAGAATCGTTAATACCGGTCTTCTGCTTCAGCTCTTCATAACTTAATTCGTCTACTTCTTCAAATTGAAGTAGAATTACTGCGACAAAAGCCGAGCAGGTCAGCTGACATGTTCTAGAGCCATAATTAACGTCGATTTTTACCGTGTTATAGCTAGTGTTGAGTCTCATTTTCTTATTCTCAGGCCTTATCCCACGTAGGATTTCTCTAATATTTTGCCCAACATTTTGAGGTATGTTGACTTTTTTACTTTTCAAAAGTTGCAAGTCCCTAAAACCCTCGTGATGCAAAGTTTTGATCTCAACAAACGAACGGACGTGAGATGTCTCAAGTAGCTCCTTCATGCCCCTTTCATAACCCTGCAAAGCAAAATTTTGCTCAAAAGAAAAGAATTCACTGAGGTCATGCGCAAACGCCAAAAGCTTTTTAGCAGAATGTAGTTCTGAGTCTACAAATAGAATAATTCTTTCATGTAGAAATTCCCCTGTTTTATCAAAAATGAACTTCATTAAATCTTGGTTAGTTGAGCGGGACATTAAATCTGCGAAAGATCGGAAATGTTCTTTAAGGGCTATATTGCAGTTATTTTCAATATTATGGACAACGAACTCCCAATAAAGCGTAAATGATGTAGCATCAAGCAAGATCTCGCTTGATTGAACTTGCAGAACTTCAACCATGAATTCACGAACTTTGTTGGCTGAACTATAGTTCGCCGATAAGCTTACACTCAAAATTACCTTTTTTATTGATTCGAGAACTTCGTGTTCAACTCTTCTTGACTCGTACTCGATTTCAGTCCTCTTGATAGAAAAGTATTCAAGGAATGATTCAGTTGTGATTCTGCCATTAAAGATGCTTTCATAGAACTCTTCACTGCAAAACAATGCATCAAATATATCGCACAAAAGCTTGCATAAACAGTGCTCTTTATTTGTTCGCCTTGCTGTAAAAGATGGAGACATCTGATCCTTGGCGATGCTCTGTATATTGCCGACCTTAGTCGCAAGTTCTTCCATGTTAAGTACTACGCCATGTAACCTCAATTTTAATCTCATCGTTAAATCATCCAACTTCAGCTTCTCTACAATGTAACTTAAGCTATCGACTGTATCAAGGAAGTCGAAAATTGAATTAAGTTCGCATAATTCATCTTCAAAAATAGATGCTGCAAGCTGATTGTAACGTGTCTGCAATGTCCCGATAAAAAGAGGATTCTTCACAAGAGCCAAAAACCATGGTTTAATCACCTCTGTCAAACCTTCGCCAAACACTGTGTGACATCTGCTAGGGAATGTGTCTATGATCCAACAGTAAGTGAAAATTAGCTTTAGGTTTATTGCAAACTTATCCAACAGTGCTGTCAACTGTTGCGGGTCTAATAGTAGAGCAGTACTCTTTTGCATCCAAGAATCCACTAAATTTTTGATCTGGAAGATTATTTCTGTGCTGATTGATGAATGAATGCATACTTCTTCAAACTGTGAGAAATCTACAAAACTGTGCACGGATTTTGCTTCATTCTCTAGATCGCAGTACTCGAGGAATTTTGAGAACATTGCAACAACTTCATTAGTTCGAATTGTATTGTCAACCATCGGCGTGTATCTCTGATCATCATTAGCACTACCGATAATCTCTCCCTTACTCGAATCAAATACTTTTCGTTTTCTTTTTTTGGGCTTAATTATTGTAAATTCCAAAGGCTTTGAGAAAGAGGAGCCAGCATATTCCAATTGGGCATAATGAGTTGTTTTCTTCTTACCATTGCGAGGATTCACCAGAAGGTACATTAGTGTCAACTACCTCTTAACTGTGGTAGATCGCAACGGACCAAAATGAATCCGATGAAGAATCGAGTGGAGCTGATTAACATAGTAACAGTGCTCGCATTGATAAAATATTCACTATCGAATTTCGCATTATTTATCAGATTCGTGTCTGGCACATCTTCTTTACGATAACAAGAAAATGAAAACTGGTTTTAAAGACAAACAATCTCAAAACAACAATGGAATTCATTGCAAATATTAGAAAGCTTCCAATAAATACCGAAGATGAAACTAAGAGACAGTTCAAAAAATCGAAATCGAGCCCTTTGCTTGAGAACCCTGACCACACCAAGAAGTCAGCTTTGTTTGACGACGGGAAAGCAAATGTTATATCCATTCTGACTAACGATCAGAACTATATTATGAGCAGAATGGATGAAGTTGAGAATGATCTTTTGAAAGTCCATAGGGCCGCTCGAAGGATATACAAATGGAGTTCTTCACAGTCAGTTTATGACCATGGAACTGAAATTCTAGAGAAAACCAAGACGTATATTCCTTCGTTACTGGAGAAATTGTATAAAGATTTCAATTACGACGGAAGAGAGTTTCTAACTATATTCCCAATTTGCAAATTCTACCAGGAGGTTTGGGGCTATTTCAAGTTTGCTGAGAGTGCATTGTATCCCATATGTCATGGGCTAAACAGATCACAGAATAGGGTCAAGGTCTGCAAACCTGACAGTATAATCGCTCTCAATTCAATCAATTACCCAGTCACGGAAATACAAATTTTAGTTTGTAAAATGTTTGTCAATAAGTTTGTTCACACAAACGCTGATAAACTGTACGGAATGCAAGAGTTCGACGGAGCTTTAGATGCGTCCGTTTCAAGATTATGCAAGAGTTTGAAAGCTTTGTTAATGAAAGAGTTAAATGCAGATGATGCAGTAAATGAATTAAACAAAGTTATTCAGTTTTATTTACTACTCAACATGCTTGAGAAGAATACTAATAATCAAGAATTCCTCGTATCAATTTTTCAGAAAAGTTATTTCCACACATTGAAGTCGATTAAACGCTTGATCTACACAGAAAATTATTACCAAACTGTATTTGAGACACTTGAATACATTAAGGGTTTTGAATGTCATCTCACTAATACTCTCTCGTTGGCACTCAATGATCCAATATTAACGGTATTTGATGGGGACCAGTTTAGAACCTTGTTTTCAGAAGATACCGAGTTCCTCAGCTCAACGATAAGCACCTTATTTTTCAAGCTTTTCAACGATTTTGATAATGAAGAAGTTAGAAATCAGCTAGGGGCAGTGAAGCAATTTTATGAAGCCCATGGGTTTAATGAATCTGACTGGAAAATTGGTGCATTGAAATTTGTTTCTGGACTTTATCAGTCATTAGAAATCGTCAATGAAGACAAATTGAAGGAAATGGTAAAACTTTTCACATCATTAACCGAAAAAGCTGGTAAAATTGAGCTAATCTCGAAGATACCAATTTTTGCCTATGTGAAAGACCTTTTCCAAGAAGAATTAAAGATATATTGGAGCAAGTTCAAACGAGATTTTGCCGGACATTATGCATTTTGCTTAGATTACAAACTAAAACTGGTTTCGAAAAGCAAGGACAGAAACAAGTTGGAAAATGAATTGGAGAAAATGCAAGTTGGAATGAGGACGATCCTTGGTCTTATGAATACAAATAGTAAGGTCAAATTTAAGAGAATGTACGTAACGCAGTTTGTACAAAGAATGCTAGGCTCATTATTGCATGCTGACTTTACATTGTATACCAATATCAGCGATTGTGAGCTTGAAATGTGCACGGTATTGGATAAAGTTTGCAAAGGTTATCACTATGGGGAGCCAATGCTGGAAGCATATCGACTGGTTCAGGAATCTTATAAGAGATACAAAGAATTCGGGAGATATTTATCTGAAAATGATTCGAATCATAAGGGGATTGATGAGATCGACATGGTGGGGTTACCCGAGGTGTTGAATTTGACAGCTCCATCTACAGAGATTCAGTTCAACAAAATGGTACTTCCTCCTGGAATGGAACAGGTGCTGAAAGAGTTTAGGAGGTTTTACAAGAATGAATTGAGGCGCTCGAGAAGGTCATCAGAGGGGAAGTTAATTATCCAGCCGAACTATTCATACTCGAGAATGACTATAGATTATACGTTACCGAACGGAACTGCGTGCCACATAAATTGCAACATGTACCAGGGTATGATTTTAACTCTTTTCGATGATGATGGATCGGAGAATGGTTTGGTTGATACAGATATTGCGACCAAATTGAATATACCCATCGATATTGTGCTGAAAAGCTTGAATGCTCTTGGAGGTACTAAGTTCCCTATACTTGTGAACTCAGGGGACCATAAATGGAAAATTAATATAGACCTAGTGATACCTCAAAAGGTTATAAATTCGGGCCACACGGTCACGATAACGGAGAAAAAGAAGGCGAATTAGGTAAAGATATACAATTTGAAAGAGTAGAAGTGCTCTTGGTATTTGTATCTAAATGTTGTTGTAAATATTAAAAATATAAATTAATTAAAGAAAGGAAGTGATGCATTTGTCATAAGTATAGAAAAGAAGACAACTGAAGGTAAAGTAAAAATATCACAATTAAAATAACGACAGTGAGGAACTTAATCCGAAATTAGTAATAAATAAATGCAACTGACTGGAACATAGATCTAGGTGTCCAAAAATGTAAATAAACGCAAAGTATGAGTTTGTTTGTCTTGGATGGAATGAGGGAGGGAATTCGTGGAAGGAAACATAACAGAGTTTAAAAACAAAACGAAAAAAAAACGATCAAGAAACCTAAAGGAGAAATAGAGAAAAGATTGGGTCATAATAGTAATGGAAAGAAATAAAACTGACGAATTGAAAGATTTTTAGAAAGGGGAAGGAAAAGTTGGTGAAGGAAAAAGTAACAAAAAAATAAACTATGTTGAACTGACCCGATTCTTTTTCGACTTGACGATCCAACTGAACAACCCCTTTTTATTTGAAGTACCCGAAACTGGAACCGAGTTGGAAGTACCCGAGCTACCATGATGATTATTACTGTGACCCATCTTCTTCTTGTTAGCAGTTCTATCCAACTTGGATCCATTTTCGTTCAATTGATTGATATCATTTTCTCCTATTTCAATCATAGGACCTGGTTCACCCAAACAGTCCTGTGTCAACGTGAAATCCTCATTCAGTGTTGAATCGTTAGTGTTTACATTGATGTTTAAGCCTAACAATTCATCGTTTGTTTGCTCTATGATCGAAGTTGACTTTTTGGAATAAGCGCTTATGGCGGAAGACCTTCTTCTGTGATGTGAGATCTTTTTGGAAAGTATAGAGAACAAAGATGATGAACGTTCATGCTTTGATTTGGAGGGAGGAACGTTAGATTTGACATTAGATTTGTTTGATATAGTCGAGGATGAACTGGAAATGTCTTTCAATGAAGCCTTACTCTTGTTTTCAACTAGGAATGTTGAATCAGAAGTGTTTTTAATGCTTTTTGGATTAGCAGCAACTTTTGGATTATCTACTCCGACGAAATCCTTACTTATTTCCGCATCCAACTGCTCATTTGCTAGATCTTCGAGTACATTATTCTTCTGATGGAAATCATCTGGCAAATCGTACTGCAAAGACTGGTATTGAAAAGGTGATTTGACAGTAGGTTTGATAGGAGACATTGACATCGAATTTGATAACCTATGGTAGTTACTACCTGTGCTATTGAGACCGTTACCACTGGCAGTGTTGCTGTTTGTGGCAACGATGTTGCTGAAATTATGGTGGTGATTATTTTTAGGCGTTGAAGGTGCCAGGTTATAATATGATTGGTATCTAACCTTTCCCTTTAAACTCGAAATTGAGGAAGTATTCAAGGTTGAAAAAGGATTTGGATTTGAATTGATTGAATTTGAAGAAGAGTTATTTGAATTTTTCGTTGGCAAGGAAGTTAATGAGTTGTTTAGGTGTTTGGACATTAAAAGAGAGTTCAGCTCGAACTGGTTATTTGAGAACGTGGAAGAAGGTATGATGTTATCATAGCTATCATCTTCTTCATCCTCCTCTTCGACACCAGAACTGTTGTTGTTGTTACTGTTGCTATTATTGTGGTTACCATTATTCTCATTGTTGTGCATGTGTTCGTCGGTGTCATTATCCAGATCGAAGGTATTGTTTTCTTCTGTGATTTCTTCAACAATCATGACGTCGGTCTTTTTCGGGGAGCAGAGAAGAGAGTGTTTTGGCAAATGGTTGGTGTGGCTTTCCAGGTCATGGAGGGAAAACTGCTTTTTCCCGAATTTCGATGCCGGGTTCAAGTTTAGACTCAAGTTGAAGTTGATTGGGAGCGAGGAGGAGAAGGTCGAATTGTTGTTGATGTCATCCAAGTCGATCAGGGCATCTGGAATATTCGAGTTTGAATTTGTGAACTTCGTTTCATCCGTCAAGTAGAACTTAATTGGGGTAGACAGGTTTGAGGTTGGAGTTGGGGTTGTCGTAGTGTTTGACGTTGAAGCATAGTAATTACTGTTGCTGCTGTTGTTGTTGCTCGTACTGCTGGAGAAGGTTGAGTTTTGGACCGAACCGTTGAACCCAGGTGTTGGCGCCGGCGTGAGGGTTGGCGGTGGACAATCCAAGCGTGCCATAGACTCCTTTGGATGCAAGGCACTGCTGCCGCAGTTGCCGTTGCCGAGGATGCTGCTAATAGCGCTGGACTTCACGGGCGAGCACGGCAGAGACTTGGACAAGTTCAGGGCGTTGTTGTTGGTTGTGTTTGTTGGCGGCGGCTGGAGGAAAGAGTTGGAGTCGAAGTCGCCCGAAATGGCTGCCGAGCGCCGGTGTCTGTGGCCTCGCTTCACGGTCGGCGGCTGGAGCGTCATGCTGATTGGGTCGGCAAGTGACATCGAGGCCGTCGACGGCTCCTGCGGAGGCGGAGGAGCCGGTTTTGTGTGTGCATCTGAAATGAGTGACATGGTCCTAGCAAGGGACGGGAGGGTGGACGGAAAGGAGCGACTGCCGTAGGTTCAATTGAGCGTATCGATTGAACGTGCAAGTGTGAATTAGGGAGCGTACAGGCGTCGGGGGGTGCAGTGGGATGAGAACGAGAGGAAAAAGCAGTCCTTCCTACTTCTGCGTCGTGTTTCGTGGTCTAAAGAGAGTGCTGCTGTGAGGTCTCCGCTGTGCCGCTGTTCAATGTGCTGTCGAGCTGGGGTGTTGTTATTGTGGCGACCCGAAGGTAACGTGTGGAGTTAGCGTCTGGCGAGTGAGGATGGAGCAAGAACACGTCTGGAAGGCTTCCCTGCAGCTGTCCCTTGTCTGTCTCGGTCTTCTGTGCCCGGCACTTGTCTCTCTGCCCGTTACTGCTCTTCCGGCAATACCTCCAGCGGCCCCCGACGCCAGCAGCAGGCCTGATACACGTCGCCAGGAGAAAACTCTGCACTGCTCCTTCCTCCCCTCCGCCGGCCCCTCTGACCCCTCGTTCCTGCCCGCCCGCTCACCTCACAAACAAAGCCGCCGGTGCTTCCACTTTCGGACAGGGCGCGTGCCCCTGGAATTTACGTAATACACCATTACGTAACGCGTAACTACGCCGATAACGGATGCTACATACAAGACGATGTTGAGTACAGAAATACAGAAACGACACAAGCCATGTAGGCAGTAAATGCGACACAACTACTACTACTACTACTGCTGCTGCTGGTAGTGGTGGTGATAGTGAAAGTGGCTGCCGCCGTGGTGTTGGCCACTTCCGCCGCTGTTGTTATTGTTGTTGCTGTTGTTGTTCCCACCAGTCATGCTTCCGCTGTTCTTGTGCGTGTGGGGGTGCATGTGCATCATGCTCTTGCTCAACTCGCTCAACAGATCCTTCCCCTTGCGGCCGCCGTAGCTGCCCCGGTCGTACCCGTATCGCTCACCCCCGTAGCCGTTGCCGCTGGCGCTGGCGCTGCCGTTGGCACTGCTGCTCACCATCGTGAACTCGTGCTCCTCGACGCCAGCGACGTCGCCAGACGGCGTACGGACACCCTCCTCGTAGACGGCCGCCTTAGACCGGTACCGCTCGAAGTTGTTGTGCAGAATGTTCTGGATCTCCACGCCGTTGAACAGATTCACCGGCTGGTACACACTCTCGAGACTCCCGCCATTGAGGCCGTTACCGTTGTGCGAGCTCCGCCTTCTGTTACCGTTCCCGCCACTGCCACTTCCGTTCCCATTCCCGTTCCCGTTTCCGTTGGCGTACACGTAGTCTGGTCCACTCATGGGCTGTCTCTCCGTGGCGATCTCGCTGAAACTCTCGCAAAAAGGGGCAATACCGCTGGTCCAGAAACCACAACAGACACCCTGCTGATGTCTTCGTCTGCTCTCCTGCTCTGCTCTCTCTTTCTCTCCCCCTCGTCCTGTCCCTTTGAACAGCAGGCCTTCACGCTGTCTGTCAATCAGCACTCCCGGCTACGGCCCGACCCCGACCTGGAAAATCACCAACCCGCGCCGATCGCTCCCTCCCACCCTTTTTCCGCACACTATCGGAAAGTACCGCACCATATGGATAGATAAACAGATAGGAGGTTGATACGAGGCAAATCGCCTATCAGTGGCGAAGGCTTGCAGCAGCATCTGCCAGATGTCATATACGCTTGCACTTCTGCAACAAACACACACATCCGCTCATGTCTTCTGACAAATACTTGACCTCCGAACCGGTGCGTTACGACCCAGCCATCGACCCAAATAATATGTCCCAGTATGCCCCCAAGGACTACCGGGTCGTTTCCGTCTACCAGAAAGTGTGCAACACACCCGAGCAGGAAACTATGTTGCCGAAGTACATCGAGGCGATCAACGACATCGAGTCCACTGACCCCGCCCCACCTTACGAACAGCTGCAACTGGACACCTCTGTAGGAAAAGGCGGCGGCTACGACGACCACGATGCCCAGACGGCAGAAAGAAGAAGAAAGAACAAGAAGTTTGCCAAGTTTGCGCTACACTTCTTCGCCTTCATGTTGATACTCTTCTTCATACAGACGACGTTTGCTCCGCTAGGCTGCGGAGGAGGAAGCGATGACGGTGATACTGGTAAGGACAACGACGCCATGACAATGTCGTACAACGACATGGACGGAATGATGGGCAGTAATGGTGCTGCCGAAAGTATGATGCACGGAAACTGAGTTTCCTATTTATTTCTTTTATTTTTCTCACTCCAATATATACATCTGTTTATATATGTAGATACATATACTCTCGCAATAAGCTTTTCCGAACGACGAAAAAGAGGAAAGAAAAGGAAAAGAGAAATTTACAGCTTGGATAGTCATTTTGTCAAATACTTGAGGTGGAATTCAACGTGTTCCGGAACAAACGAAGAAATGAAGTAGTAGCTGTGGTCGTATCCGTCAACGACGTTCAAGTCGATCGAGTCCGCCAACTTGGTGCCCTTGGCCGCCTCGACCAAGTTCTCGCATCTCAACTGGTTGTCTCTGTAGTTGAAAACGTCCTTCGTACCCACATGGATCAAGATCTTCTCGTCAGCAACACCCGGGTTGCCCGCGTACGTCTTCACCAAATGGCATGGGTCGTACTTGTACCATTCCGTCTTGTCCTCGCCCAAGTAGTTCCCAAAGCACTTCTCCCCCCATGGAACGACACTAGGGTTGGCAATTGGCGCAAACGCGCTGCACGACTTGAACTGCCCTGGGTTACGCAGGTACATCATTATGGCACCGTAACCACCCATTGAATGCCCCGTAATAGAACAGTTTTCGAGAACATCGAGCTGGACAAACTCCTCGCTCACCAGTGGCAACAACTCCTTGAGCACGTACGAGTACATGTTGTAGTTCTTTTTCCATGGCCCGTTGACGGAGTCCACGTAGAACCCAGCACCGGTACCGAAGTCCCAGCTCTCGTCCTCGCCGTCAATCCCGGCGCCTCTTGGGGACGTATCTGGGAAGATAAGCGCAAATCCGTGCTTGCTAGCAAAGTATGGCAAGAAAGACTTCTCAGAGGCGTTCTGAGGCGTGCACGTCAACCCGGAAAGGTACAACAGAACAGGCAACTTCTTTGCCCCCGCCTCGTACTGTGGTGGGAGATAGACGTTCACGTCCATCGAGGTCTTTGTGTATTCCGAAGCATGCGAAAGCTTGAGCAGCTTGCCATTACATACGGCAATCGTATCTTTTGTCTCGAATTTGCCCATAATGATTGATTATCTGGCTTGCTCTGTTCCAAAAGAATTGATTGAGAGAGTGGGGAGAGGAAGGAAGACACAGGACAACTATAGAAACCTCTTTTCTGTCGAGCTCCTGGGACAGATCTATCTCTTTCACCTCTCCGTTTCCCGTCTCTCTCTATCGTTTTCCCAATTAGGTAAACAGAAGCGAAACTAATCGCATATTCAATCACGTGTCATTACATTGATATTGCACGTGACACATGCTTTAATAATTTCCTCGCTTTTCTATCTGCTTGCCCTTCAAATAGCACATAAATCATGTGGTTCCGAGATTTGTCAGAACTTGTCGATGGTCGGGTTACTCTATATCTCACTACCCGACCTCCGGAAACATCAGCAACAACATGTCGTGGATTGCAAAGGCCACAAGAACTAGTCTGCAACGTCCTGTTGCTCGCGTGAACCAACTATTCCCATTATCATCAGCGGCCACTAGAAGACACGTCAGCCAGAGCAGCAACTACGCATACGGCAGCTCAGCTGCCGGCAGGAAGTTTGCCTTTGGGTTGGTCGGTGCATTGACGACTGTAGTTGCGACCGCAGGCGTTTACACTACCTTTTTAAACGAAAACATCCACTCCGACGCCGGTGTCGACAGCGTCTCCGTGGTGAGCTCTGTGGACCCGCTACCGACCAAGATCACTTCACCATTGTCGACGACCTTCGACCTAATTGGCTATGGCATCCGAGAGGTCTCGTTTTTGAAGTTCCAGGTCTACGCCTTGGGGTTGTACATAGCCGAGGACGACTTGAAACTCGTCAAGCAGATTCTCAGCTCGAAGTTCATCGAGAGCTTCTACGAAGACATCCAGCATGCCACTACGCCAGAGGAGCACAAGGAAAACCTCTCTCGTGCTCTGAATGACCCTTGTGTGTCCAACATCCTCATCAGAAATCTACTCACTAGCGGCGTCAGATTCACAGCGAGAATTTGCGCCGTGAGAAACACCGATTTGAGCCATTTAAGAGACGGCTTCATCAGAACCATCAAGAACAACCCGAACTACAGCAAGCTTATGAAGTCCGAGGACGAAACGGTTGGCGAGAGGATCACCAAGGGCTTAGAGGACCTTAGAGACACGTTTAACACTGCGAAGATGTCCGCCAAAAAGAATTCCCTTGTGTTCATGGAGATAGACGAAAACCAGCACATTAAGGTAACTGTCGAGACCATCAAGAAGGCTGGTACCAGTGAGAGAGGCCAACCCGTTGTGCTTGGCACTGTCAAGGAGCCGCTAGTAACTGAGTTGTTGTTTGAGAGCTACGCTGGTGCCGAAAAGCCCTTGATCAAGTCTGTTCAGGCCATCACCTCGCAGAGCATTGTCGACGCCGTCTCCTAGCTGTCTTCTATTTATATATCCTTTTTTCTTCCATGTATCTATCGATTTATCTATCTACCTCTCTGGTACTTATCGGTCCAGCCCCTCCCCTCGCTCCCTGCACGTGTTTTCTCTCCAAGAATGGGACGGCGGTTGCGCCACGAGATTTTGTGCGGTGACGGGGAAAGTGCAATCCCTGCTGTTCTAGGACATTGTCAAGATACGGAAAAGTAAAAAACAACGGAGGCACGTTGGGAGAAGGAACGGGTCTGAGAGCCGGAGGCAATTAGCAATACCTGATTTTGCGGGCTGTATTCCACGAAGTTATGCTATTCGAGCTTGGTGGAACAAACGGTGTCAAAAATAGAGAAAGGCTCTTCTGAATTGAAAAAAAAACGGTTGTACAACGTTGTGACCAGTCTTGTGACAGAAGAAAAGCTATACAACACCGAATCTTACTGATTAAATACTATATCATACTCTCTGTTGGATATCCTCTGAATTCCGAGCTCTGCAATGTTTTCAGAACTGAGCTCAAAACCGAAAACGGATTTTATGCGTGTGAAAGCGCAGCAAACAGGACACCAGCATGCACCACTAGATGATTACCGAAGAGATGTTGCAGCGTTAGCAGCAGCTGAAGAGAGAGAAATGGAGAAGGACGAGGCGAAGGAGGATGATAAGATGGGGGTCGAGGCGGAAGAAGAGGAGGAGGAGGAGGAGGAGGAGGAGGAGGAGGAAGAGGAAGAGGAAGAGGAAGAGGAAGAGGAGGAGGAGGAGGAGGAGGAGGAAGAGGAAGAGGACGAAGAACGAGAAGGGGATGATGAAGAGGAAGACGAGGGATCTGAAAGTAGTGGTAGCAACAGAAACAAAAGCTCACGTCTTGAAGGAAAATTAGGTTTTAAGAAGTTCAGACGAAAGCACAAAAACTCGAAAAGCGGCTGTGCCAACTGCAAGCAACGAAAGATCAAATGTGATGAAAAGCTTCCCATCTGCACGTTCTGTAAGAAGAGAAACATCCAGTGCTCGTATCTGACGATGACACCGTTCCAGATCCACAAGATTGTGTGTTCCCATACGGCAACCAAGAAGTTTCACCTTATAGGAGAAGACAGCACCGATAGCGTGGATGGAGACGATAGTGCCTTTTTCGAGGAAAGCGACTTTTTGCCGCAACCGACGGCCCTAACACAGTCACAGCAGGGCAGCAGGGAGTCGACGCAGGACCCACCACCGGTTGGGTTCCAGTACCAGCCCACCAGGGAGATCAGCTTGGGGAATGATGGGTCCCCGATGAACGACGCGGTGTATCACGCGTACAAGATCGAAGGTGTGATGCTACCGTCTTCGATGGGGAGCCAGCTGGTGTATGATACGTTTGAGACCAACCAGTACGTACCGTTGCGCACGAAGTACCAGCAGGCGAAGCACGAGATGCTGATTGGCGTCGACGGCGATACGGCGAAACCGAAGCCGCTATACTCGAACTTCCGAATATCGAAGAGAAAGTTCACACTGAAGTCGCCCGTTGTGCTGAACGCGATAGAGGAGTATGCAAAGCAGTCGCTGGCGGTGAACAAGCTATTGCACAAGCAAGATTTTCAAGGGATTGCGCAGATCTTGAAGGGTAAGAACATTGACAGCTATCTTCAATCGGACATAATCGCCATTCTGTCGGTGGTGCAGATCTTCAAGCGACTTTTGAGGAAGTCCATGATTTTGCTTGCGATGGACTACTACAAGAACGTTCTTTTGAAGCAGAATATTCTCCCTGCGGTGAACTACAAGATGAAGCTGTCGATCTCGTGCAAGTGCGAGAACGAATCTGTTGTACTCATCGACGACATCACGAACATCATCAAGTGCGAGTACATTCCGTTTTTCCGGGACTTTTCGTTGGCGGGGGTGAATCTCTTTGCCGGGTGTTTTTGGGTGTTGAACGAGTGCTTGGTGTACCACTTCAAGAACGGGCTCAAGTACGACCTGAACTACGAGGAGGGGAACAACGCGATCAAGCTTGTGGGGATTTTTTCGACGGGTCTCTACAGCATCGTGATGGAGAAGTCCCGGATCGACCTCAAGATGTCGGGCTCGAACATCATCTCTGCGCACTTGACGTCGCACTTCAAGAAGCTACTTATCCGCAATCACAGCGTGGAGGTCTTTGAGGAGATGAAAAAGGCTCTCGACAAGCTCGGGAACACGTTCATGAACAATGTCGACTACGAGAACCTGCGGCTCTTCTTCGAGGAGCACACCCGCTTGCTGCGGGCAAACGTGCACGAGCACTCGATACTCGGATTCAACAACGGCTATATCATGCGCCTTCTGAACTCGTATGCGTCGATTATCCCAGCGCACTTCTGCAACCTGAACCCGAGCTTTGAGGAGCAGCTCCGGGGCCACGAGCAAACCGTCGTGACGTACCTTTTCTACTACACCACGGCACAGGTGCTCAACGCGATTTTGCCGTGCATACAGGCGATTGCCATGAACAGCTTTGTCGGCACGTCGTGGGAACTCTTTGAGTTCGACGACCCGGCGAACCTCATGCGAGTGTTCCGTCTTGTGGAGAGCCCGGACTTGCAGCTAGTGGCCATCTACTTGATCCGCACAACCTGCTTCTTCCGCAGCCGCAACACGTACTTCCAGAACCACCTCCGGGCGCTCTGCATCGGCACGCTCCTCGACGACAAGAGCACGCTCTCGCTCCAGGACAAGTACGCCAAGCTGTTAGCGAACAAGGAGGCCGGCGTCATGGACGAGCTGCCCGTGAAGTCGTTTGCGCTCCAGAAGGGCCAGTTTTTCAAGCGCTGGAACTACCCGAACACAAGCCGCCTCAAGCCTAAGCGGGGAAGCAAGGTCTCGCTCAACAAGATCGCCAACTGTCTCCCTACGGATGGAGACCTTGTCGCCGACTTCCTCCGGGCGAACAACGGCTTCTTCACGAATGACTACGACCCAACCGCCGACCTCGCCGGCCATCACACGCTGGCCCAGGGCGCCACCTTTATCGACGGCTTCGAGATGAAGACTCTGTGGAAGCTCGTGGTGTACATCCGGATAAACAATCTTTGATTCTCTACTCTCCAAGCGCCGACGCGACTGGCGGAGCCGAGCCTCGACTGCCCATGGCCCGTGCCGCCCGTGGCGTGACCGGTGACCAGCGGCCGAGCGGTGTTTCTCCCCCCCCCTCCCGGGGCTTTTTGTGTTTCGCCCCGGGGTTTTCTCCCGGGACGTGCCCGGCGGCGAGCCCCGGCGCGGACGGCCGTTGGGGGAGGCCTGGGAGGCGGGGAGGCGATGCTTTGTTGTGGGGTCGGGACGAGGCAGGGGACACGGAAGCGAAACACATGATGACTCCGGGAGAGAATGAAGGAAGGAGGACGTGCTCTGCTTCGCCTTCTTTGCTGCTTTGCTGCTTTGCGTGGTTCGGTGGGTTCTTCTTCTCCTTCCTTCTTCCTTCTTCACTCTCGTTCTTCTTTGCCATTGCCATCGACACTCCGCACGACGACCCCGCAACATACCCGGTATAGACTTATATCAGAATTTAGTTAGATAGACAGAAAGAGATCTATTCTTCAATATATAGGCAGACACACACATAACATGTCCGATTCTAAGGCCCCAATTGACACCGACTTGATCACGTTGACCCGCTTCATCATCGAAGAGCAGCAGAGGCTGGCGCCCGAGGCGACGGGCGAGCTGTCGCTCTTGCTCAATGCGTTGCAGTATGCGTTCAAGTTCATTGCACACACGATCAGAAGAGCCGAGTTGGTGAATTTGATCGGCCTCTATGGGCAGACAAACTCGACCGGTGACGACCAGAAGAAGTTGGACGTGATTGGTGACGAGATTTTCATCAACGCCATGAAAGGTTCCGGTAACGTGAAGGTGTTGGTCAGCGAGGAGCAAGAGGACTTGATCATCTTTGAAGGTAACTCGGGCAACTACGCCGTCTGCTGCGACCCGATCGATGGGTCGTCGAACTTGGACGCCGGTGTCTCTGTCGGGACGATCTTCGGCGTTTACAAGCTCCACCCGGGCTCGACCGGGTCCATCAAGGACGTGTTGCGTTCTGGTAATGAGATGGTGGCCGCCGGGTACACGATGTACGGTGCCTCGGCGCACTTGATGCTCACCACGGGTTCCGGGCTCAACGGCTTCACCTTGGACACGAACTTGGGCGAGTTCATCTTGACCCACCCACACTTGAAGCTCGACAACAGCAGCCACAAGAAGATTTACTCGGTAAACGAGGGGAACTCGCACTACTGGAGCGACGACATCAAGGCGTACATTGCGTCCTTGAAGCAGCCCCAGAGCGACAACAACGACAAGCCCTACAGCGCCAGATACATTGGCTCGATGGTGGCCGACGTCCACAGAACGTTGTTGTACGGCGGCATCTTCGGCTACCCGGCCGACTCGAAGTCCAAGACGGGCAAGTTGCGGGTCTTGTACGAGTGTTTCCCCATGGCACTTTTGCTCGAGCAGGCCGGCGGCATGGCCGTCAACGACAAGGGCGAGCGGATCTTGGACCTGACACCGAAGAAGATCCACGAGAGAAGCGGCATCTGGCTCGGCTCGAGGGACGAGGTCGAGAAGTTGTTGACCTTTATCAAAAAGTAGTAGATGGAGTGTATAAAGTATGTATTTGAAACACCACCACAGAAATAGAAATAGATCACGTAATATACGCGCCACGTGACGTTTGCTCCCCTCCACGCTGCGAAAAGAGGGAAAGAGGACACGTACATAAATGGCCGCTGCGATTTTTTTCTCCCGTTGCAGCGTTTTCGTGTTGGCAGAGGATCTTTTGATCACTTTTCAGCAGGCCACCTTGTTGTTCCCGTCCTGTTAGAAGAGAGGCAATTGCACCGCTACACAAACAACGCATAGCATAGCACATCACGCAACAATGAGTGGCTTCCGTGTTCTCGACCTCGTCAAGCCCTTCCAGCCCTACCTCCCAGAGGTTCTCGCTCCCGAGAGAAAGGTCCCCTTCAACCAGAAGATGATGTGGACTGGCGTGACGTTGCTCATCTTCCTGGTGATGAGCGAGATCCCGCTCTACGGGATCACCTCGAGTGAGTCCAGCGACCCTTTGTTCTGGTTGAGAATGATGTTGGCCTCCAACAGAGGCACATTGATGGAGTTGGGTGTCTCGCCCATCGTCACCTCGGGCATGATTTTCCAGTTGCTCCAGGGCACCCAGATCTTGTCAATGGACCCGGAGAGCAAGGACGACAGAGAGCTCATGCAGGTTGCGCAAAAGCTTCTTGCCATCCTCTTGTCCTTCGGCCAGGCCACCGTCTACGTCTTGACCGGCATGTACGGCAGACCGTCCGACCTCGGTTCGGGCGTCTGCCTCTTGTTGATCCTCCAGTTGGTCTTTGCCGCCTTGATGGTCATCCTCTTGGACGAGTTGCTTCAAAAGGGTTACGGCCTTGGCTCCGGTACCTCGTTGTTTATGTCCACGAAGATCTGCGAATCCATCGTCTGGAAGTGCTTCGCTCCAACGTTGGTCAACAGAGGTAGGGGCTCCGAGTTCGAGGGTGCCATCTTGGCCTTCATCCACATGCTCTTTACCAGATCCAGCACCAGGGCCGCTCTTGTCGACTCCTTCTACAGAGACAACGCCCCAAACATGTCCCAAGTCTTCTCCACCCTCATTGTCTTCTCCCTTGTCGTCTACCTTCAATGTCTCAGAGTCGATCTGCCAATCAAGTCCACAAGACAGAGAGGCCCTTTCAACGTCTACCCAATCAGATTGTTCTACACATCCAACATGCCAATCATGCTTCAAAGCGCACTCACCTCCAACATCTTCATCATCTCCCAGATGCTCTACTCCAGATTCCCAAACAACTTGGTCATCAAGTTCATCGGTACCTGGGAGGCCAAGCAGGGTGGAGGCCAGCAGTTGTTTGCTATCTCGGGTCTTTCCTACTACATGCAGCCTCCTTTGAACTTGCAAGAAGCTCTCTTGGATCCAATCAAGACCGTCATCTACGTTCTATTTGTCTTGGGCACCTGTGCTTTCTTCTCTAAAACCTGGATTGAGGTCTCCGGAACTGCCCCAAGAGATGTCGCCAAACAATTCAAGGACCAAGGTTTAGTCATTGCTGGTCACCGAGAAACCTCAGTGTACAAAGAATTGAAGAAAATCATCCCAACTGCCGCTGCCTTCGGTGGTGCAACTATCGGTGCCTTGTCCGTCGTGAGTGACATGTTCGGCTGCTTGGGTTCAGGCACCTCCATCTTGATGGCTGCTACCACCATTTACAGTTACTACGAGATGGCAGCTAAGGAAGGTGGCTTGGTGAAGAGCCTTGGAGCTAACTTCTCGGAATAAATCTCTTGATCGCTCCTACAGCGATTGACGCCATATATTTGCCAATATCCTGCTTAAAAAACAGGGTCTATTTAATTTCACAAAAATAAAGGCGGCGTCCCTGTAAAAGAAAAGGAAGGCTTTTATTTGTAACCGTCTATATAAAAAATGATAAACTCAAACATAACTCCATCCCGGACAGACTCTGAGACAATGCGCACCGTGCAACCGCTCAACATGTTTTTTTAGTTCCCAAGCTTTCTCTCTTTCTCCCCACGAGCTCCTTTTACCTGCCATCTCTGGGACTCTACAAACTACTATTAGCCCATTCAACAACTAAAATGGCACCGCCGGCAAGTTCAAATAAGCGGATTAAGCAAGTATCCATATCGAAACCAATCATGTACGGAAATGTGGCGACGAAATTCTCTCCTATAAATCCAATGCCGCCTGCAGCACCGAAGGATCACACACATTCGTGGACCGTCTTCGTGAAAGATCCCACGGGAAATGACCTCTCCACATACATCAAGAAGGTTATTTTCAAGTTACATGACACATACCCAAACTCATCGAGAACTGTCGAACAGCCTCCGTTCGAAGTCACAGAAACCGGTTGGGGTGAGTTCGAAATCATAATCAAAATCTTTTTCCACACGGAGGGCGGTGAAAAAAACGTCACTTTGATCCACCACTTGAAACTGCATCCATACAATGGTCTGGTGAGTATGGATGGCAAAGTGGAGAGTGTGAGGTACGACGAGATCGTATTCAACGAACCAACGGAGAAAATGTTTGCATTATTAACCAAGCAACCAGGTTCGTTACTAGATGACAAGCTGAAATCGAGAGAACGTGAGGAACTAGATAGAATAGCAAAAGCAATAGACGACATAACGGAGAAGACCAAAACTAGTACCGAGGAGTTCAAAAAGTTGGATAAGGAAAGACAATCTTTAGTTGAAATGTAGTGTCGTGTCTTCTATATAGCTGGTACAATATTATGTATTTTTTAGTCAAGTCCATGTATACTATTACGGCGATTGTGTTTGTATCTTAATGTAGTGTATTTGTACAGATTTTTTGTATATTTATCTATAAATTTCGAATCATTAATGTTCAGGTGCTGACGGCATAGTCAACACCTTCTATGAGAACGCTTTGCAAATTGTTCTCTACCGACGAGTCGTAATAAACATCGTAATCGTAACCCAACTTGATTCTAAAAATTTCCGTCTGAGAAGAGTCAAACAAAAGTATAGACGGTATCGGATAGATGCCACCACCTAGGGGATTTCGTATGCTCAATTGCTTGGCAATGTCGCCACGCTTATCAAGAACGATAGGGTACGACTGGTCATTATAGTATCCGAACTCTGGAGTTACACCTATTACCTTGACATTTGTCTGAGGAAACAACTCAAAAAATTTGAGATAGGAGAAGTTTGAACAATCAAACAGGAAAAGCAGTACTGAAATTCGATTATTGAAAAAGTCAGCACTTTCTTTATCCAGCATAGTCTTATTTCCACACTTTGGCGGGATGTATTCCAATCCAACAAATGTCTCAAATATATCCTTCAGCTGCGATTTTTCCAAATGTGCTTGCTTGATGACAATGTCCGGAATGCGTCTACCCGTTTTGGACTTCTTCAAGCTGCTACATAGACCAGAATCAGCGGTGCTGTTAATTCTCCTCCTTTTACTTCCTACGTTATCCTGTTGTTCGTTGTGGTTGTACAGTTCCTGTGTGTGATTATATGTAGATAATGGAGTCAGCAACTCTGAAGTGTGTCCCCTTTTGACCCCTCTGTGTGCATGAATACAGTCATCGTCATCCTCGTAAATAAAGGCATACGAGTTATCACGTATCATAGAGAAAATTCAATTGGAAGAAAGTGTGTGTAGCAAAAATAGTATATTTAACAAGAAAAAAAGACCTCTTAGAGGAAGTAAAGCAAATAGGGGTATGTGTGTCAATCCCGTACCACCAGTACCCTCTTCTACACTGCAAATGGGTAAGTTGTTGTAGCAGGGGTCAAGAGGGAAAATAGTCATGATATGCCTAACGCTCTACAAAGAGCGAATTCACTAACCGATATTCATGGGAGCCCGATACCGACTATATTGTTAACAGCTTCTTGCATTCCCTTGTTAGAGTACAACTACTGAAGTATATTAGGCAAACTTTCTATTAAACTGACACCAAGATGCAGAAGATGCCACCCATTTGCGCCATGTTTCTCACGAAATTCGACGTCCACACCGGTTACGAGCTGAAGTGGTTCAAATCGTTAGACGACGAGTTATACCCAAGTAAAGATCTTGAATTCAAGTCAATTCCTTCCGGATTACATTCAGTGAACACAGATACAATTTGTTTTGTCCAGACAAAGGGCGACTTGGAAACATTTCTTTATGGAATATCGATCTTCAAGCAAAACAGCCATCTGCAACAAATCACTGATGATGGAGTGGTCGATAGAAGTAAGGTCAAACTTTACTCGTTGGGTATTTTGATTGACCCCCTTCATTTGGATTCAATAGAGGAGTATAAGAACTGGAAGCCGAAAATTTATTCAGTAACATGGAACTATCGATCAGAGTTATCACAGCTTCTAAGCAATTTCATGAATTTAACAAGTGATCAGCAAGAAGAAGAGTTTTTTGACAAATTCAACAAGTTTTTCACTGATAACTGTTTCAGAAGTAAATCACCATCTTTGTCAATTAGTAGCACCGCAAATGAGAGTGGGAAGCAGTCTCCTACTTTGAATACGTCTTCTAAAATCCCATCGGCAACCACTTCTTTATTGGATGAGGACTTTAAATCAGACCATATGATTGATTCTTTGATCCCATTTGTCAACGATTTCGGACCTTTGATTTTCAAGATCTGGAAGATCTCCTTGTTAAGAAAGGCCATCATAATGTATTCTCCATATACTGCTTCAGCTGTGTGTATCGAAGGAAACGAAGAGGTGAAGCATAACAATTACAGCATTGGAGATATGTCTAAAATTCTTTATTGTATTTGCTTGATATCAGCAATACCGAAGGAAATTGAAGAGAAACTGAACAAATCGGTGGGTCACAATGTTTCCAACCTTCTTTTCCATCGTCCCATCTACAATGTCTGTGTCAATGATATCTACCAACTGGTAAGATTAGACTCAAACTATCTAGCCTCAACTACAGACCAAATAATAGTAGAGAAAGATAACCTCTACGACTATACGATCAAACTGCCATTGAATTCTTGCAATAAGGGTATTTATGTGCCTGAAATAACAAACTCTGTTACAAATAAGGTTGAATATTCTACTCCAAAAGACTTTGAGAGGTTCAAAATTTTATACTCCAACCTAAACGGAACTGATGAGCTTTCTCCTATTGCGTCAAAAGTGAGCGACAAAAGATCAATTCAAGAACTAATTTGGAATGGATTGGCATGGTGGGCAAGTGCAGGAGAGTCTTTCAAATCGATAAATGAAGAGTACAATATTGAATTTGAGTATTTTGATAACCTTTCCAGTGATAACATTGAAAAATTGATAACATTAGTGGGCTATTTCCAGAAGCTAACAATTAAACTTTTTACTGCTGTCATCGAATTGGTGGACAGATTTGATAATGAGAGCACCTCAGGCACTAGATCTGTGATGATTTTGGATGCAAACGATATACTTGAAATGGGACTGGATCCTTATAGTGCATCTGATTGCGCCTTCGTTATAGAGTTCATCAAAGTCTGGTGGAAGCGGGATGTCAAGATTGGCAATTACTTCAACGATCTGTGCTACTGGGGATGATTATTTTAGTTATGTATAACTGCTATATTTGTTTACGGTTATTGTATATAAAATACAGGAACAAGTTTTGATGGGAACCTATATGAAATGTACCAATTGAAAATCGATTTTTTTACGTTAACGTAGTGGATATGAAATTAGTCACTACGAGTATAAACAAGGTGCTATATATTTTTAGAGTTCGTTAAAATTGTGAAGAATGATATTGTAAATGAGTATACGTAAACCAAGTAAGATCATATAAGCTCAGTGTTGTTAAAAAAGGAAAAAGCAATTCATAATAAGGGGTAAATGAAAGAAAATGAACATATCAAGGTTCAGATCATTTCTTTTCTGTAGTAGAAGCTAATTTGCTCCCAGTTTCAGGAGAATGGCCCATCGCTTTCTCCCAAGTTGGCCTCATGATTTTTCTCCAATGGTTGAATCTTTGAACTGCATTGTCAACATTGTCCAAACCAGGCCTAACATCCAAATAGAACGCAGGGAATCCGAATTGATCTTCACCCCCAGAATAGTAGTCGATAACATATCTGACTTCTTTCCAGTTGCCAGCGCCATCGCTTCTCAGGACGGTCCAATCGTGTCTATCAAAAGGCAACTCTGTACCATACTTGTCAGGGAAAAAGTAAGACATGAAATTGTAGAGTCTTGCCCTTGGAGATATTGCGTCCGGTCTACCGGTGAACTTCAACAATCTTGGCTGAACGTGTGTTTGCTCAGTGTATGGCTCTTCCCATTGTTCAATTTCTTCCCAAGCGCCTTCGTTTAAGAAGTTGTGAATGTTGACCATACTCTCGACAGCGTCTTCCGGAACGTCACCTTTACCCTTTCTCAACATGGCGTTCAACATTTGCTGAGGAGATGGATATTCCCACACTCCCTGACCGTGGTCCTCACCTCTTGGAATGGTGGATAAAGTTCTTTCCGTTGGCAGATCGATCTTTTGGCCTGGCTGTTTCTTGGTGGACAAATCGTATGGCATATTGGTCAATGGATTCAATGCTTCATCGCCGGACGATGAACCAGTCTTTTTTACTGGACATGCAGCTTGTAAGTCTTTGTTATGCATAGGGCATGCTGGAGGTGGCGACTGCAGTAAATGGTTGTTAGTATCATGAATAAGTGACGACACCATTTGGTCTAGCCCAGGTTTCTGTCAGAAAATACTTACATTGTAGCTGTTAGCGGAGGCAACTGCAGCAGCAGCAGATGCAGAACTAGGAGTGGACGCCCAAAAAAGACCCATAACTTGTATATGTGTGTGTATCTATTTTCAAATTTGCTTGGTTCGAAACGAGACCCGGAAAGTGGTAAATGTCCCAGCCAACGGTCTCATGGATGGAGTTCAGGGAAAGTTATCAGAGAAAATCAAAATTAATTTATTCTCCAATTGTTTCGGCACGCTCGAGCAGTCAATCATTTTTTTCCAGGCACACCCTTACTAAAGCTGTCACCGTGATAGGCAGAAGTGGGAAAGTCGGCAGATGAGCGGTACACTGGAGAAAGACGACTATTCGCCACTACCAGCAACTACTATCCAGATTTGATATGAGCAGCGGTGCAGAGACGGAGGACGTGATGCTGGCCAGGCATAAGAAGGAGGCTAAAGACCTGGTTGGACGTACAACAGGAATGAAGAAACAGGCGAACAAAAACACGCGTAAGAACGTTCTCAAACAGATCAAAGAGATGGAGGACAAGCTGAAACAAAGACACGAACAGGAATTGAAAGAACTACATGGTGTATCTGCAGGAATTAAAGTCGATGACGGTGCCAAGGATGAAGTTGATGATGAAGATGATGACGAGGAATTGACCCCTGAAAAGTTATTATCGCAGTTGGGACTTGGCAATAACGAGAGTGAATCGAAAGCAACTGAGATACCAGAAATAGAAAATAACTCTGAAGAAGGTGGCAGGTCTCAAAAAAAGAAGAGGAACAGGAGAAAGGAGAAGTTGGCGCAACGAGAAGCCGAGATGAAACGAATACAGGAAGAAGCTAGAGAGGAACAAGACCAGAAGCCGGATCTACGAAGCATAGAGTTGAAGAACATAAAAGACTTGTGTGATATACAGCATGTGGTGCAATATGATATTACCCCCGACGGACATTGTTTGTTTGCTTCGATAGCTGACCAGCTGAAAATCCGTCAGGACACAGATGTCGGCGTTAAACAGCTGCGTAAAAGTGCTGCCGACTACATAAAGGAGCATCCGAACGATTTCATACCTTTTCTCTTTGATGAAGAGACTATGTCTCTGAAAAACATCGACGAATATGTCAACAAGCTCGAAAATACTGCCATGTGGGGTGGAGATCTGGAAATTCTTGCCCTTTCGAAAGTGTACGATTCCCCTATATCTGTGATGATGAGCGGCAGAGCTGCATTACGTATGAACGAAGAGGGATCCAATCCAGAATTAAAGTTGGTCTACTACCAGCATGCCTTTGGATTGGGAGAGCATTATAACTCTCTGCACGATGCATGAAACGAAAACTGTTATCGGGAAAAAGAAATACGCTTTTTTCATCTATGAACAGGGATTATTATTATGTCTAAATATTTCAATGTATGTATTAACACGATCATTTTTTCTTTGCTGCAGCAGCTTTGAAATGTAGGATATCACCATCTTCCACTATGTAGTGCTTACCGACCCGTTGGACTTTCCCCTTCGACTTCAAGGATTTCTCATCGAAAGGATGTTCTAGTTCCTTGACATCATCGTATTTGATCAACTCGGCGTTAATAAATGTATTCTCAAAATCTGTGTGGATCACACCAGCAGCCTTCGGACATGTGGTATTCTGTCTGATGGTCCATTGACGTGCTTCGATGTCACCACAGGTGTAGAAGCTGATCAAGTTCAAAACTCTCCTCATCTCCTGTATGATTCCAGGCAAGGCTGAGGTCGAGTTATATTTCTGGTCACTTTTGTGCTCCTCGTTCAACTTTGTTTCAAAATCTGCAGAAAATAGAATGACTGGAGATCCAGGAGAAAACTCATCCACCCATTTCTGAATATCTTTCAAGAATTCGTTGCTCTGGCTCAGAAAATCTTCCTCATTGACGTTGACTAGAATAACGCTTGGCTTAGCTGTAAGTAGATTATGCACGTTTAGTGCGTCGATGTGGTCGTCCTTCCAGTCGCTTTTATTGATCACCTTTTGACCCTCCATCAACAAGTCGTAGGCAGCAGTCAATGCCTCTAATTGTTGTTCCATAAAGGTTATTTCATGCATGAGCTTATTCCCCTTATGTTTCAACTGTACCTCAAGCTTCTCGATCGAGTTTTCGATGAACTCCATATCTTTCAAAATCAACTCATCCTGAACAATGGTCAAATCACGCACAGGATCAACGTTCCCCTCTATATGTGTGATGTCCGAGTCTTTAAACGCCCGGACTATCTGGAAAATCCCATCTACCGACCGAATATCGTTCAAAAACGCGTTCCCCAAACCTTTGTTATCCGATGCACCACGTACAAGTCCAGCAATATCGAAGATTTTCAAAATAGCAGGAATTTTCTTTTTCGAGGCATATAACTCCGCTAGACGGTCCAACTCTGTACTTGGTACAAGCACTCTTGCCTCCTCCGGCTGGATGGTTGCAAAGGGGTAATTTGCAGGATTACCGAGCTTGCTCTTGGTAATAGCTTGGAAAAAAGTCGATTTACCGACATTTGCTAAACCCACAATACCGCTCGTAAGGTTGTTTGAAGGACGTCCAAAAAGTTTCTTGGCTCCCTTAGGAGCCCCTGCAAATGCTGCCGCATAATGTCTTACCTGCTGTAATATCATAATAGGGGCACAAAAACATGGATTAGAATTTCCATTCCAGCGGATACGGGTACAGAAAAAACTTGATCTGTCATGTATGAAGAGAGCACCAAATCATGTTACCGATTTTCCTTTTTCTTCCACTTCAGGACGCGATCGCGATTGACAAAAGGTTGCATGTTATCATTATATACAAATATTATATGAAAATACTTATATAAAGTGCAAGAATAGGACATCTCTAAAGAAGCAAGTTTACGTAGATGAAGAAAAAAAACATAAAAGCTGAAGAAAATGTAGGTGGTAAGAAAAATAAACAATGGTAGAAATAAAGAAAAGTAGAAATGTAACGAAAAATGGACGAAGAAGAAGAAAAAAAGTTAGAATAAAAATGTAACGTCTAAAAGGTAAATGTCTATAGTATCTAGTAAAAAGTAACACGGTTTGTGCCATTCACAATCTTCTCTTTTTCATCTTCTGACTGAAATCGTCTTCCAAAGTATCACAGGCAAAACCTTTAGCTCTGGAACGTGTTAGAACAGGTAAAGTTCTTTGGTACTTTTGTCTAGCACGCTTGGTGACTAGGTTTTCTGGTGATTCCAACCTCTTAAAATCATATCTTTGAGAATATGGATGAGATAGAGAGTGCAGTTGAGGATGGAAAAGATGTGGATGTGAATGAGAGTGGGAGTGGGGGTGAGAATATAATAACGCTGAAGGTATTAATTGTACTGGAGTGAAAATTTGTGGAGTTTTATTCATCAATTTCATATTATGCTGTGTTAGTTCAATATTTGCTGTCGTATCAGCAGTGTTATTATTACTTGCACTTGAAGAAGAGGAAGAACTGTTGCTGTTGATCCTATTGAACGATGCTGTTGGGGTTGTACCGGGAGTAGGCAAGATGTTTCTCAAAGTTGTCAACGAGTGTGATCTTGAACGCTTACCTGAAGCACTTGTCAATTGATCAGCTGAGTCATCCATGTAATGATCATCTGATTGTGAATGCGAACGAGAATGGCAATTTTTCCCATTATCGTGATAGGAAGTTCTCATGAAAGAATTATTACCACCAGTAACACCACTGTTACTTAAACTGAAAGGTAAGTTTGTTGGTGATGCCATTGGAGAAATTGGTAAAGAGGAGAGGTTCCCATTATCAGTCAGACTAGGGTTGGTCAAATAACCGTTCGAAGTGTAATAAAGATTTGGGTTCAAATCCATATGTTTCAATTTTTGCAACTGCTGTTGCTCTTCCTCCTTTTGTCTAACAAAGCATTGAGAGAGATAGATCAAGTTATGAATGACCATATTGTTGTTGGAATGAGAAATGATGTTGCTATCCAAGTACTTCAACTTGATTGAGGGTTCCATCTTAACAACTTGATTCAGGATCAAACTTTCTAATTCATCGAATCTATGTTGACGAATATGCTTATGTCTTAAGTTTAACATTGCAAAGTTTGTAATCATGATTGAGGAAGCTGCAATGGAGCTCGAGGAATAGTGTGATGCAATATTCAAATTGAATAGAGATAATTCACACAAGAACATCGAACCTAACCTTCTTTCCAGATTGTTTGGCTCACCTGTATTCAAGAATAAATCGAGAAACAATTCCGGAGTTGGATAGGAGAGATCCCAATTGATTACTTTCAAGATGTCGAATTCAATGTTTAGGAAAGTTGGCTTTGCAGATTGCTCGTATCCGGATCTTTTGATCAAGGCATTCAAAATGTTACCCTTTGGCTTGTTTTCATTGTACTTAGAGGAGATCCAAAGACAACAGAAGCCGATCAGCCTACAGTTGATGATTTCTATGTTGACTTTACTTGTGTAGGTGTCGAAAAGGTGGGCAGCCAAGGAGAAAGTTGAAGAGGACCAATTGAGTCTGAAGCAAACATCTAGCAAAGAGTTTAGGATGGAGCTTCTCAAGATTTTCACTTGGTCTTGGAGAGGCTTGATTTGCAGGCTTTCTTCAAGCTCGAAATCTAGTTGGACAAGATGATTGTGGATGTCGTTTCTGTATTCCAAGATTGTTAGATGGTGGTTTCTATTTTCAACCATTCTGACCATCTCACTACCGTAGTTTTTAGACGTAGTCATAGTTTAGGAAAGGAGTATGTGATGATTCTGGGGATCAAATGGGGGGTGACTGACAAGGGTGTAGTGACGGTGGTGATAATATAGAAAAGGGGAGAGGAGGGAAGGCAAAGAGAAGATGAAAACGAGTGGGTAGGAGAATGCTGTGAATGCTGTGTTGATGTAGCCTTTAGCCTTCAGCTTTTTGCTTTTCGTTTTTTGCTTTTTTTCTTCTATTCAGATCAGATGACCGTGCCACAAGTTGGGGAGAGTGAGAAGATGGGGCCAGGAACGGAAAAAGAAACAAAAGAGACGAAATTAGAGGAAACGAACAGAGATGAGATGACTGAAGAGCAGTGCCGTTCCGATAATGGTTGAAAGAGGAGTGGAAAAAAGAAAGTCAACAGGTCAATGCGATGATAAAAAGAACTAAAGTAGCTCTGTTTCTATTCTTTTCTGAACGGCCGAGACAAAAGATGGTTTTTCCGCTTTTTTTCTTTCCTTTTCAAGGCTGATCTTCCAATTGCGATTACCTTAAGCCTGTTTCCGGGTGTCTGGTGTCCTGAAGAGTTCGTGCCAATTCCAAAGCCGACGCAGCGTCAATCCGAGATAGATATACGGATATATAAGTAAATATGTATGCGTATAAGTATGTCGGGGTAACCGCAGCAGACGAACGAGCCAAAGAGTCTGTGTGGTCAAGCCAGAGAATGAATAAGTGAGTGGAAGGGGTAGAGGGTAGCGGGGGGTATGGAGCGGGAGGAGGTAGTGGCGATTGACCGCTGAGAGTTGACAATGGAGACTGTCCTGCTGTCCTGTCTTCTGATCTAGCCAGCGGAGGAGGTAGAGAAGAGGAGGATCTGGGAGAAGCAGCAAAGAAGAGTAAGAAGGAGACAGCCAAAAGCAACTGAGCACGAGAGGAAAATGGACAACTCCAGCTCCAGAGCCAGCTCCAGAGCCAAACCCAGAGCTAGCTCCAGCTTCCAGCCAGCCAGCCAGCTCCACTACCTAACCCAGCAGCTGCCACTGCTCCTCTCGCTGTTTTTCAATCCGCATTCCGCTGAGCAGCTGCCCCGAAAGGGCAACGCACAATCTCTTTTCCCGTTGCGGTAAGTTCCCCCTTCGGGACGGGTGGTTGCCCTGTTTGCGGCTGCGCTCGCCCGCCGGGGTGTGGCCGCGAAAACCAAGGCTGGCTGCGAGGGCCAGATCGTCGAGGGTTCTCGCGTGCCCCCGGCGCGAGCGTCTTCCGCCTGCTGCTTGCCGCTTTGTCGCCTTATTATATGTTCCGGCCCGGATTTTCTCCCCGCCGGCGGCAGGCCGCCTCCCTTCTTATTCGAGTCTGTCGGTGGGTCTATTGTAGGTTTATGGTAGCTATATTATTATATACAGGGGCGCCCCTGCCGCCGCCGCTAGCGCTGGCGCCGTCAGGGTCATGGTTGCCGTCAAGGCCACAGTCATCGTCACTGTCTTACGACGTCGTTGAGCTTGCCAAAGGGGAGCACGTTTTCGATCCGCCCGCTGCTGCTGAGCTTCATCACGAGCCTGTCGATACCGAGCCCCCACCCTCCCGTCGGCGGCATCGCCCACTCCATCGCCTCGACAAAGCGGTGGTCCGGTACCAGGCTCTCGCCGTCTCCGTGCAGCTCTCGGTTCTGCGTCTGCTGCTCGAACTTGTGCCGCTGCTTGAACGGATTGTTCTCCTCCTCGTACGCGTTCATGTACTCCCGTCCGTCAATATACATCTCGAACCGCCGGCTAACTCCGCGCCGGTCCGCCTTTGAAAGTGGAGACACCACCTCAGGGATATTGTAGATAAACGTCGGTGTGCCAGCGGCGACGCCGCTGGCACAGACAGGCTCCACGTACGTCTCAGAGAGCCTGTTGACGAGCTCAGCCGCGGAACAGGTCGTGAGGTCCCCCGGAACGGCAGTGCCCGTCTGGCGACACACCTCGCGGACGTACGCCACGAGACCGTCTCGGTGGAGAGCGTCCTTGTCAAGCTTGACGCCCGTCTGTTGCTCGAGCTCCTCCAGAAACTCGATCCGGCGAAATCGTCCGTCGTTCGCCTCGAGACGATTCGCCAGCTCCTGGCAATTCTTATGGAAGCCGGCAAACCGGGCGTCGGCAAGCACAGCACGGAGAATCGTGTGCACCATGTCCTCGCTCAGCTGCATCAGCTCCTCGAGTCCAATGAACGTCTGATAGAACTCGCACGTCGTGAACTCCGGGTTGTGCGTCGAGTCGAGACCCTCGTTCCGGAACGACTTGCCGATCTCGTAGATCTTGTCGAATCCGGCAATGACAAGCTTCTTGAGCCACAACTCGGGCGCAACACGCAAGTTGAGGTCAGAGTCGCTGTCGAGATGCTGCGATGACGTTTCAAACGGCCTGGCGTTTGCCCCGCTGTTCCCGCTGCAAAGAATCGGCGTCTCCATGCTCAGAAATCCCCGCTCCTCGAGAAAGTTTCGCACGAGCTGGATGATCCGGCATCGCAGTAGAATGACATCCTTCGACTCCTGATTCACTAAGTAGTCGACAACCCTGTTGTGGTTGATCTTGCCGGTGTCGTTGAACTTCGGCGGGAGCGGGTGGAGAGCCGGTGACGCAAGCTTCAGCGGCTTGGCAAGCTTCAACGACAACTCGCCCACCTTCGTCACCCCGACACGCCCGATGCCGAGAACCTGGTCCCCCGGCCGGAACCCGCCGTGCAGCCGTAGAAACTCGTCCTTCTCCAGACCCATCACCTTGTGGTGCACAATGAACTGCACCTTCGTGTAGTCCTGCACCACGTCAACAAAGATGGAGCCCTTTCCTGCCCTCCGGATACTCTTGACCTTGCCCGCCAGCACGTATAGCGGGTCCTCGGCAAACTCGGCAATGTTATCCGGCGTCACCACTTGCGAATACTTGTTCCTAAATTCGGGCACTCTTAACTTCGTGAAGGAGTCCATACCGGTTGTCAACTCACCTAGACACTCTCCCAGCGTCGGGTAGTAGATCCGGTCTTGTTCGGTAAACCCAAGCTCTGAAATTTGCGCTTTCCTGAACGCAAAGTCAGACTCCTCCGTGATATTCAACTCCATCTTGGCACCCGCCTGTTTCTTCGGTGTAGAGTACGTCCTCCTCGGCACCGCCAGACCGTGCTTAAACCATTTTTCTCCACTCCTTCTGCACAACGAAAGCATCTTGCAGTGTGTAACGTATTCACTTTATTTGCAGACACCAGACAACCTTACCTAACGCATCTTCTATAGCGCTCCGAAGTCTCCATCTGTTGTCATCATCAACCTGAAACGGTTAGACATGAATCACTGACTTTTCACTGGTGCACGGGAGAAATGCCTTCCAGATATTTTTTTTTCAGCGACTACGGGGAAGAAGTAAGCGCTGCCATCTGGCGAGTGCAAACAAGTTCTCGATGAAAGTCGACCTTTGGATACGTGAGCAGGACACACAGCTTTAAGGTCCGTGGAAGAATCGGAAAACAGGTCAGCGGCACTGTTGAAACAGCAGAAACATCAATAGGCATCAGTAGCAGCAACCAGTCATGTCGACGCTCCATCCTTTCCGTCGTGGGAACTTACGACTCTTGCAGAAATCTGCTCTCAGACTCAACTCTACCAAAGTTGAATCAACGACAGCAGCAGTGCAACCGGAAGAGGTGCCAGTTACAAGCGAAACCAAAGCCGCAGGTACAGCAGCTAATAACACGGAAAGTCCACATTTCAAACTTTTGAACGCCCATAACATACCATATGACGGGCCAATTGAACAGTTGGCTGAGATGTCCGAAGCCCAACTAAATGAAATAGTAAACTCTGCACCTAGTCCTACTCTGGGGAGAGAAAACATTCTTAATTCGAGGTTTGAAAAATTGCTCAGTCTTTACGGTAACAGAGACAAATTGAAGAAACAGTTCTCATCCTCTTCTTCGTTGCTTGCCAGATTCCCAAATTTGGTTCCATCAGACAGCACCTCTCCATATACGCCAGCCGAGTTGACAATCAGACAGAAACATCATGCTTCTATGATGGGAGGCTTAGGATCGAAAATAGTGAAAGTGTACCAACCACACACGCTAATCACCAACCCTCCAAAGATTAATCAAGTCACAGTTGAAAAACTGATGGCATCTGGTGCGCATCTTGGTCGTTCAACCCAACTCTTCAACCAGAATTTCCAACCCTTTGTCTACGGGAAATACAAAGGTCTACACATCATAGACTTGGAGAAAACCACGTCCTACTTGAAAAACGCATGTAAGGTCGTTCAAGGAGTTGTTGAAAACGGTGGGATTGTGTTATTCCTCGGTTTGCAAGTCGGACAATTACGTGCTATCAAGGAAGCCGCCAAGCGTTGTAACGGTTACTACGTGGCACGTAAATGGATTCCTGGTGCGATCACAAACTCGCTTGAAAACCCTAAGCCAAGGCATGAGGTGGACATGCAGGATTTCAAGACAAACAGAGAATTGAACACAGACGAGTCCAACCAGGTGATCAAGCCTGATTTGATTGTCATTTTGAACCCGGAATCTGCCTCTGTTGCAATCAAGGAGGCCAACCAGGCGAGAATTCCGACCATCGGTATAGTCGACTCCAACGTCGATCCAAGCTTGGTTGTATACCCAATTCCTGCAAACTCGAGCTCTGGTAGAACCACCAACTTGATCTGTGGTGTTCTAGGTAAGGCTGGTGAGACCGGTTTACAGAGAAGATTACAAAAAGTTGCTGAGTACAAGAAGACCCTTGGTATGGAACCTAATGAGAATTTTGGCTTGATTGACAAGATCGACGACGAAAACTGATTTGATTGACTTGATCCATCTTCGATGAGAGATTAATTATAATTATATAGAGACTCTGTACATAAAAAAGAAAAGACACTGATTCAATACACGAATCTAATTATGTACATATGGTTTATTATTGTTGTTGTGCTTCTTCTTCTTCTTCACTATCGGAATCAGACCTCTCGTCCTTCTTAATGTTGAAGATGAGCACTCTGAGCATGATTCTGCAGATCAAAAAGAGCCAGTACGCATTGACGAGTTGCAATGCCATAATCAAAATAAAGACCATCGGCTGGGAAATCCAGCACTTATATTGCTGTGTTTTGAAGTCTAGAATGCTTGGGCCGATTTGCAAATATTCAAAGATGACAGACCAGAGAATCTTCAAGTTCAACCAGTGTCTGGTGTAGATCCAGATGACCATGAACAGGGCGAAGAAGGGTACCTCCATAGGGGAGTTGACATAGTTCAAAGTTTTCGACATGCCGAGGAAACAGTCTGAGACGTCCATGGTGATGTAGATAGCCAATCCCATCCATGTGAAGTTGAACATGTAGGACAAGCTGATCAATAGGATGGTGACAATATGGTGGAAAACCAACTCCTTAAAGTCTTTTCTAGGTTTTTCCAACTGCAAAAGGAGCACCACGGCTTGTTGGGACCAAAATCCGGCCTGGAAGAGGTAGTAGAACTTGAAAAGCCATTCGTGCTCTCTGTGAGGATAATCTTTGAAGAATTCTGAGGTTTTGAAAAACCACATTGGGGAGTGTTTCATGATGTACAACCCCAAAGGACTTGTAATTCCGTAGTAAAAGACAGCATAGGTTTGTTCTGTGAATCTGGAGATCTTCGACTTGCTCTGCATGCCAAAGTACTGTGCCAAAGGCCTCAAGGCGGCCTGCATCATGAACTCTCTCAAGAAGGTGAAAAAGATCATCATGTATCCGACAAAGCAAAAGTCCTTCCAACCCTTGTCGTACTTGACCGGGTCATGTGTGCCCGGTATCTGGTACGAGAGACATAGAAAGCGGTGGAGTGGGTTTGAAGGGGTATAGTTATTCGACAGAAAGTAGATGAGGTTCATGGAGCACATGATAGCCAGCGGGACCAACCAGATGTATCTGTAGCATAGGATCTTCACCGAGTAGTACAACTTCTGGAATACCACTGTGTCGTTGATGTCGTTGGAGATCTTATTGAGATGTTTCTTTTGCTCTGCTTCGGCGGCAGTGATGTCCTTGTCGGTTCTTCCCGAGTGGATGCCTTGCACACTGTTATCCCCGAGGTCGATCTTCCCCACGGAGGAGTGTCTTCTTCGGACGACGAGGTTCTTCTTCGTAGCGGCAGGCGGCGTCATCTTGCGCTTCGACTAGGGTGGACAGGGAGAGAAAGATTAGGTTCCTGGAAAACAACGGAGATAAATGATGGGTAGGTCCACTACAAACAGTTAGGGGATAGGAGGCGTGGAGGTAAATAAATAGTGTTATCGTGTATTTTTTGCAACGGCTAACGCCAGCGAGCCTTAGCGAGGCAGGTTGGGTAGTAGCAAGCTAGCAACTCGCAGCGACGAGGAACAACAACAGGCAATCATTTTTTTCGCCGATCGACGTTTTGCGTCGATCGGCGAAGAAAACCCAAAAAATATTTACAAAAATGCAGAGAGCTTTCAATTAGTTTGGTGCACGGGCGCATAATATTCACTTCTTTGTTCTCTCTCTTCTCGGGAAACCGAAAGCGGAAATTAGCCGGAAAAACTTCGGCGCTGCCCTGAAAAGCCAAAAAGTCAACAACGCGAAAGAAATGTCCCCCCCCCCCCACGGATGGCTCCCGTGCACCGCCGAAAGGCCGATGGCCGCTGCCATCTGCTATCGCAAGCAAAGCGATGAGAAGAAAGAGCCTTCTCGGTTTTTGGTGAGCCTCAGGCGAGGCAGACAGGTGAGGCAGCGGGAGGCAGGGACCGTTGGCGGGGTGGCTGGCTCGTGGGAGTCCATGATCGATTAGAGTTTCGGACAGTAAACAGGGGATAAAGAGAATCTGCAAAAGAGGATTTAGCTGTTCGGCGTTTATCCACGACCCTGTGCTGTACCAACGAACAATCTAGGTGAGAGAAAACCGCTAAAGCTTGTGTAGCTGTCTTTCTGTCTGCCAGATCTCTCCGAAACTCTCTCCATCTGTCTCCTTCTCGGCATCGCCATCACTATTCGCCATTGTTGTTGCGAGGAACGTGCATGCACCGTCTAACGCAGCAGAGAATAAGCAGCAGAGATCCAGGGATTGGAACCGATCTACACTCTACCCATACACAAGACTCTACCTCCCATTCACATATACACCCCCACACACAATGTCTGACCCGTCACTGAAAATCATCCACCTGCGAGCCAGGATCCACCGCTTCTATCGGTTCAATCAGGGCCAGTTTTTTGTTGTGGTTCTTGTCCTTTTGACCTGTCTGGTGTTCGGCGTGACGTTCGTCACCAAGTCAATCTCCCACCCGGACACGCCCGCCGTGGTGGCTTACGATGATGGCGATGATGCGGATCTATCGTCCATTACCTTTTACGAAAAAATGATGCAGGATTACAAGGACGAGATCTCCTCCTCGGAGGAGTTGCAGCTGAAGGTCATGAACGACATCATCAAGGACAGCATGATGTACATCAAGAAGAACAAAAAGGGTCGCAACTACGAAAACAGAGTCAACCTCGCCAACGAGCGCAACAAGAGAAAGCTGCAGAAGATGAAGAAGGCTGCCGCCACCGAAGCTAACGCCAACGAGGATTCTGGCGTTATCCTCCCGAAGGCCCTGCGGGACATGGACTCCCAACAGCGGCGACATGTGAAGCAGGCGCAGCTGCACCGCAAATACGAGGAAGACCACGACATCAAGCATAGGGACTATGGAGATGGCAGAGCCAAGAAAAAGGACCCCCTCGACATCAACAACATCGACATTAGTAACGACAACGATCCTTCCATTATACCCGAATCTAGACTGGATCTTATCAAGAAAATGTTCACCGACCTACTTCCCATAATAACAGAAAGCGCCCCAAAATTGGGCTACCAGCTTCAGAACGAAAAGGACATCGGAAGCAGAAGAGGCAAGTTTAGGCTTTCGACCAAAATTTTCCCCCGTACATATGGCAGAAACGGAGTTGTGAACATAGCCATTCACGATACAAGTGAAAAATTCCCCATTCTCTCCAAGGACTTCCTAAACGACTGTCTCTATCTACCGACAGATATGTTTGAGGTTCTGAAGCGTTCGCACGAATATTTTGTGTCCCACATACCGGATCACTATGCTCCTAACACATACTCGGGCGAAGGTATCGTTTTCATTGGTGGTGGGAAATTCTCCTGGCTCTCCCTCTTGAGTATCGAGAATTTGAGATCCGCAGGATCCAAATTGCCAATTGAGGTAATGATCCCACAGCCAGAAGAATACGAGCCACAAATGTGTGAAACTATATTACCAAGATTGAACGCAAAGTGTCTTCTATTGTATGAAATCTTCCCCGACATAATATCTTCTGAGAAAACAAAGAAGAAGGACAGCTCAGGTTTTAAATTGACAGGTTACCAGTACAAATCTTTGTCCTTACTAGCATCCACCTTTGAAAAAGTTTTGTTCTTGGATTCTGACAACATCTCTGTCTTGAACCCAGACGTCTTGTTCCATTCCGAACCTTTCACCTCTCACGGGATGATCTTGTGGCCCGATTTTTGGAGAAGAGTCACCCATCCAATGTTCTATGACTTGGCAGGTTTTAACATAACCGAAAGAAGAGTACGAAATTTGATGGATAAAGTGACTCCGCCAGAAGTTTACACCACTGGTGGCGAAGATCCAGATACAGAAATACCACTACATGATAGAGAAGGCGCAATTCCAGATTTGTCTACAGAATCGGGTCAAATCATAGTCGACAAGAAGACCCATTTCAAGGCCTTGTTGTTGAGCTTCTACTACAATGTTTATGGACCAAGACATTTTTACCCATTGTTTTCCCAAGGGGGTAACGGTGAGGGCGACAAAGAGACTTTCATTGCTGCAAGCGTGTATTATAATCTTCCTGTCTATCAGATGAACAAGCCTGTCGGCGTTGTTGGTCATTGGAGTAATGATGACTATGAAGGTGTCGGAATGATCCAATATGATCCGATCATAGATAAACTCAATGAGGACCATTACAAAAAGGAGATTCTCAGAAGAATCAATGAAGAAGGTGACGATTTCCATTATGGCAAGATGGACTTCTTCAACTATTTGAACGACGCAGAGGCCAGACCAATGTTCTTCCATAGCAACTATCCTAAACTCGATCCGATCTCCTTGTTTAGTGAAAACAAGTTAGTAGATCCAGACGGTAATCAATGGAGAATGTACAGTGATCAACCGGATATTGGATTTGACTTTGAACTAAAGCAATGGCAGTTAATCAATAAGTATTTCTGCTCTGTGGATGAACCGTTCCAAATGAGGTATCTGGAAGATTCAAATGTATCAATGGAAAAATTGTGTAGAGCCATTGCATCTAGAATAAAATTCTTACACTCTACAGGCATCAGGTTCAATTATGATCAGTGAACGTCTTGTTGAAACTTATATTAATAGACTAGATACGATTCAACGCACATACAGATAGCTGACTTTATATAATGCTTCTATTTATTACTTTTCAGATAACCGCATACCTTGTACTAAAATCTAAATAATACTTTCCATTTCTGTGGCATACACAAAAGAGTTCTTGATGATGGCCTTCTCATCGTTGATCTCGTCAATAATATTGACCTGCTCTCCTATGGACTTCTCCTTCTTACGGAAGTCGACAACGCCGTTCGACAACTTCCAGTCGAAACTCTCAATAAATTCTTGTGTCTCCGCTATTTCTTTCAAAAACAAGAGGAGTTTTAAGTTTTCAATAGGAAGTTGCTCATACACTTTCTCCAAGTCGTTGGCTATGTTTAATCTGATAGAGTTCAACAATTGGTCTTCAAAAAGATTGAATTCCTTGCATGGGAATTTATGCTTCGACGACAATGTTTCATACACTTTATTGAAGTCTCCATCGATGATCCATTTCTCGAATTTGATTGGAATGGACAAAAACTCGTCTTTTTCTAACTCGTCGACGCTCATCTTGTGATTCTGGAAGTTTTCTAACTCAATGTGGAACATCGCCAAGTCACCTTGGGTCAAAAGAAGTAGCAAGTACAAACTCAATAGTTTATTCTTCTGGCTGCTTTCAGTCTTGATATGCTCGAGGTCGTAGAAGGGTTTCAATTGTACAATATAGTTTGAGAATTCTTGCATTTGGACTAAATTGATGGACACTAGGGCCCCTATTTCTAAAATCGATCTCGTGATCAACAAATCATTTGGATTGACGCTGCTGTGTACGCTAGGGACGAAAAGGTTGTGTTCGATGAGTTGTATCTTTATCGGAGTGAGCAACTTGACACAAGATTCATAGTCTTCCTTGCTGAAGTTCTCAGTGAGTTTTGCAGTGAGTTGTTCCAATGACATTGTGTGATGAGCGGGTATAGCAGATGATAGCTTACGGTTATCACTTTTTGACACCTAAGAGTCAACGGATGGGGAAGTACAACAAGTGACATGAAATTAAGCTGTTGTAAAATCAACCTCTCGAAGTGTCCCAATTTGCCCTCCCTCACGCGCGAGATGAGACAGACACAACTACGATTCTGATCTTTTTTTGAGAAAATATATGACCGGGAAGATTCAATTCTCAGTATGTGATCTGAACACAAATAAAAGTAGTATATAAATATAGAGAGGATTATGGATATGGAAATGATCTTATATACGAATAAGTGGGAAAGTAAAGTATTTGAAGAAAAATAAAAAAGATAATAATAACAAAATCACTGAAAAAAGGAGCAACCACCGACTATATAAGCAAAAGAAAGAAAAGAACAGATATAATTAATAAGAGACTAGAGAGGAATGATAAGAAGGGAAAGAGAAGAATATAACTAAACAAAAAAAAGTTTTTTAAAAAAAAATTATCGAACAAATATCATCTATTACAGAATTGAAAACTTAACTTTTTTTTCTTATTATATTTTTTCTCCAACTAATTTATCTAATTCTTGACACCAAATTGCTTTTCAACAGCTTCGACGATCTGAGGAATACATTCTGGATCGGCTAATGTGCTTTGATCACCGAGTGCTTTAGCTTCACCACTAACGATCTTTCTCAAGACTCTTCTAACAATCTTACCGGATCTGGTCTTTGGTAAGTCGTCGACAACAATGATGGTCTTTGGTGCTGCGAATGGACCAATGGTTGCTCTAATGCTCAATCTCAAATCCTGTCTTAATTTGAGTAAGGTTGCATCGTCGTTGACGGCTGTGTTATCCTTTAATTGAACAAATGCAATGACAGCCTGGCCAGTGATGTCGTCGTTGATACCAACAACTGCAGCCTCACTGACTCTGGCGGAATCTTCTAATAGGACGGCTTCGATCTCAGCAGTAGATAATCTGTGACCGGAGACGTTAACGACGTCATCCACTCTACCTCTGATCCAGTAGTAACCGTCGTGGTCTCTACCTGCACCATCACCTGTGAAATAGTAACCTGGGTATGGCTTCAAGTAGGTTTCCATGAATCTCTTGTGGTTCTTGTAAACTGTTCTTGCCATGGAAGGCCATGTAGATTTGACAGCCAAGACACCTTCGACATCATTACCTTCTAAGACCTTACCTGTGGTTGGATCGATGATAACGGCATCGATACCGAAAAATGGCAAAGTTGCTGCACCTGGTTTGGTTGGAACTGCACCAGCCAATGGAGCAATCAAGTGAGAACCGGATTCAGTTTGCCAGTAGGTGTCTGAGATATGACAACAACCGTGTCCGATCTTCTCATCGTACCATTGCCAGATTTCAGATGCGATTGGTTCACCAACAGAACCTAGAGTTCTCAAAGAGGATAAGTCATACTTGGCGATTTCGTCTTCACCGGATTTCTTTAACATTCTCAAGGCAGTTGGAGCGACGTAGAAATGGGTTGCCTTATTCCTTTCGATAATTCTCCAGAATCTACCGAAGTTTGGATAGGCTGGGGTACCTTCAAAAATGATGGTAGGGACACCCAAGGTCAAAGGACCGTAAAGAGCGTAGGAGTGACCGGTAATCCATCCGACATCACCTGCAGTGAACAAGACATCTTCTGGTTGTAAGTCAAAAACATATCTAGTGGTCATTGCAGCACCCAAGAGGTAACCACCGGTAGAGTGGACAACACCCTTTGGAGCGCCTGTGGAACCAGAGGTGTATAACATGAAGAGAGGGTCTTCAGAGTTGACGGAGACAGGTGGAAGGTAACCTCTGAATTCTGCAGCAACATCTTGCCAGTAGTAGTCTCTACCTGCTTGCATGGTGATGACAGGATTACCGGTTCTCTTGTAAACCAAAACCTTTTCAATTGAAGGACAGTCCTTCAATGCTTCGTCGACAATCTTCTTGTTGTTGATTGTCTTACCACCTCTTTTACCTTCATCAGTGGTGATCAACACCTTTGAGCTGGCGTCGGTGACTCTCTCCTTGATGGAGCCTGCAGAGAAACCAGCAAAGATGACAGAGTGAACGGCACCTAGTCTGGCACAGGCAAGCATGGCGATAATTGCTTCTGGAGTCATTGGCAAGTAGATGGCGACAGTATCACCCTTTTGGATACCCCAGGATTGCAGGACACCTGCGACTTGGGACACTTCTCTCAACAGTTCACCAAAGGTGATTTTTCTGCTTTCGCTTTCGTCGTCGGCTTCGAAGATGATGGCGGTCTTGTCTGGGTTGGCAAAAGCGTGTCTGTCGACACAGTTGTAACAGGCGTTAAGCTCTCCGCCAAGGAACCAGGCGGCGTCACCGTTTTCTAAAGTACCAGACTTGACTTTGGTGAAGTCTCTATCCCAAGATAAGAACTTTTTAGCCATTGGGCCAAAAAAGCCCTCAGGGTCCTCAATAGACTGCTTGTACATGGCTTCGTACTCGGTTTTGGAAGACAGAGACTTCGCTGGTTGCTTTTCAAAGAAAGGCTGTGGGGTTGGTCTTGCAACGACTCCGTTGGCTTCGTGGACAACAGAATGTGTGGTGGTCATGCTGGTATACTAAAAATTAGGCTTGAGGCTCGACAATTGGTAATACAATCGGAATGATCTATTCTTCGGAATAATATGAGTAGTGGGGGGGTCGATGTTTTTTCAGTTGCTGAAAAATCGGTGTAATAAAAGAAGAGACGTGACACTGGGTGATCTGGTCTGAGAATTGAAAGAAATAGACTGTCTTGGAACAAAAGAATTTAGCTGCTAGATAGCCTGTATACTACTGGATACCAAAAATCGCAACGGAACGGTTTGTCTGATTTCTTTCCTTTCCCTGGAAGTACAAAGAAGAGAGAGAAACAAGGCGACAAAAGCGAAGGAAAGGGGAAAAAGAGGAGGGAGAAACAACAAGAATACAAAGAGACAAAGAAACACACAAACGACAGGAGTCAGGAGCAGTCGAAAGATGGTCAAGAAGCTGGAGAAAATGGAGGTGAAGATTGTACCAAGGACGGAATCGGCGACCTGATTGTGTAATCGCATCCTGGCGCGTTGTTGCAGCTCCACAGAAAGACGTTTTCCCACTACCTTTTTTCTCTGACACCTCTCGCTCTGAAGGAAACAAAAAAATGGGCGACGGGCGCTCCACCGGGGGAAAAAGTTGATGGGTTGCGAGCTGGCGGGTTTACGCCGAGACGATAAGCGTGCACGCGCCTGCGCCACACGGAGCGAGCGGGCGGGTGGGTGCCCTCGTGGCGCAACGGGGTGCGCCTTCCGCTTCGGGACAACGGAGGGGGGGAGCGGGCTACGGCGGAGGGCATGTGGGCCCGTCGTTTTCTCCGTGGATCAGTCTCAGGCTCGGATAGGGGGCGACGGAGCCGTGCCCGTGTCCCGGGGTGGCAGCAACGTGGCTATACGGAGATATGGAGACATAGACGGGGCCGGTCAGGACGGGGCAAACTCCGTGGACTCCCGTAGGACATCCGCAAAGCTCCTGTCTTTCTTCCCATTTTGCGCTGAGCATTCCGTTGCTGGAAAGGCTGAGCATCCGGCAAGCGAGCAAAGGGGAGCTTCCGCACGAACACGACCCGCATCCTGTCGTCCATACATTCCGTAGCCCATTTCGCCGCCCCTGCAGGGCTGGGCCGAATGCGGCAAGTACGGGTTCCCCCGCGGGCGGCCCGTGCTCAACAAAAAAGAGAGATGTCCAGCGACCACTGCTGGGGCAGGAGCAGGGTGCGAAAAGACCGCCACCGGCAGGCCGAAGGAGTCGATCGACACATACAAGGGGGGTTGGGTCGATAGTCGCTGCGTCGATCGACGCGAGACATTTCAATCCACGCCGATCGACCTTTGAGGCCAGAATTCCCGCCTTTCCCCTTCACTCTTACTAACGAGCTGGGCCGCTGATCAAAACTATGTAATCGCCATGGCCCCAGCTGTATCGATAGGCCGAGCAGGAGGAGAAGAAAACTATGTAGGGAAAAAAAATTGCCCACTGAGACCAAGGAGGTTCATCATCAGCAGCGTCCTCACCCACAGCACATACCACACGATATCCAGACCGTGCTCCTCTGCTGCCGCCGCCCCCTTGTAGCCCCTTCGCCTCCCGAACACCCGTCCTCAAGTACAGATAGACCCAGGTTTAGGTCTCCGTCTTAGTGCTACAGCAAGCGGAGAGTGTGTACGCCCCAATTGGCAGTTCACGCCCACTTCTGATTCTCGCACACACCGTCCATCCACCCACTCCGGCCACCCATCCATCAAGGGATCGAGTATTGAGACATTTTTTTACCTCCCCACCCCCCACAGAAACACCTCCCGAGCCGAACGTTGTCTCCTATTGTGCCTACGTCTTCCAATTCGTGTCCCCAAGCATTCAGCCACAAGCCAGGGCGTCTCTTGTGTCTCCGTCGGCCCCATACTTCTAACTAGATAAACAAACAACAAACAAACAAACTTTTCACCATAACATCGCTGGAGTCGTGCCCCTTCCGCCACTATGTCCTTCAACAACAACAACCACAACCCCGGTGATCACCATTATGACTCGTACTCCCAGAATTCGCAGTTGAACATCCCGAAAATCAGACACCAGACTTCCAACGCTGCCCCTGCAACTCCCCGGATGTTGAGAAACACGTCAAATCCAACAAACTTGTCCGATGAGTACACGATAAACCCAGACTATATACCTGTGGCTCCAAGGACACCCTCCAAGCGACTGTCCTCAACTATTCATCAACGACAATCGTCAACACACACCCAAAACTCAATGGGCAGCCAACCCCAAGGGGTCAGGGCCGGGCCCGGCGGCTTGCTACCGGGTGTCGATTTCAACCCTACCTCTTCTCCTCAGAGAGTCTCCAGTAGAACTTCGAACCAATCGAACCACTCGAACACAAACTCGATGCAAAGACACCAACACCAATCAACACCGCATCGAATAACACGCACTGCAAGCATCTCCCCCAATCCTGCTCCTCCACCTGCTCAACAGCAAGGAGCATCCCAGCAACAGCAACTACAGCAACAACAAGCACAGCAACAATCCAACGATCCAACCCAGCAGCAACAACAACAACAACAGTTTCACAGGAAAGCTATCGGTGATTGGGAATTCACTAAAACTATAGGTGCCGGTTCGATGGGTAAAGTGAAATTGGCTAGACATAGAATCACACATGAAATATGTGCAATCAAGGTCGTCACCCGAGCAGCCAAAGTCTGGCAAAGGCAGCATTTGAATGACCCACCAACAAGTGATCCACATGAATTGGCACAGAGAAAAAAAGAATACGAAAAGGAAGTTGCAAGAGATAAGAGAACCATTAGAGAAGCGGCATTGGGTAAAATCCTTTACCACCCCTTCATTTGTAGACTTTATGAAATGTATGCCATGTCAAATCATTATTATATGCTGTTCGAATATGTCTCTGGTGGACAAATGTTGGATTATATAGTGGCCCATGGCTCATTGAAAGAATCCCAAGCTAGAAAGTTTTGTCGAGGTATTGCATCTGCCTTGGATTATTGTCATTCCAACAACATAGTTCATAGAGATTTGAAAATCGAAAATATAATGATCAATAACGCAGGTGAAATAAAAATTATCGACTTTGGATTATCCAACATGTATTCTCATGATCATTTGTTGAAAACGTACTGTGGTTCCTTGTATTTTGCTGCACCAGAGTTATTGTCTGCCCATCCATATAGAGGTCCTGAAGTAGATATCTGGTCTTTTGGTGTTGTCTTATTTGTGTTGGTTTGTGGTAGAGTACCCTTCGATGACAAGAGTGTCAGCAATTTGCACGAAAAAATTAAAAAGGGACATATTGACTACCCTGATCACTTGTCAATAGAATGTGTGGATCTATTAAAGAAAATGTTAGTTGTTGATGTATCCAGAAGAGCAAGTATTCGTGAAGTCATTTCCCATAAATGGATGATCAAAGGTTACAATGGTATTGCGTCGAATTATATTCCATTTAGAACTCCAATTCAATTACCCCTGAGTCAAGAAATAATTCAAGAAATTGTCAACTTGAATCTTGGTATAAGTGAAGAACAAGTCACCCTGGACTTAACCGAAATCTTGACTTCCAGCTATTACATAAAGTGTGTTACCAATTGGGTCTTGAAAAATTCTTCAGATAAATATGATCCAAACTTAATGGACCCAACAAAAGGTTTCCATCCATTGATCTCAATCTATCATTTAGTCCACGAAATGATTGATAGAAAGAAGTTTAAGAGCAATAATCCAAATAGTAGTCAACAGCAGCTTGGTCTCATGGGTATGAATAATCAACAGTACACAACTCCTCAGCTTCAACAGAATCCTGTTTTCAATGCCGCTTCAGATCATCCGAATATGGCACATGAACCTCAAAATAGAATTGTCACTCAACCAGTTCCTCAAGAATATCAAAATAAGCGTTACAATAGTATGCAACAATCACATTCTCAAACCCAATCGCATTCGGAACAAGAACCATCAGTTTCTCATCCTCAACCTTCCCATCCTCCACAACAACAACAGCAACAACCATCGGTCTCAACACAAGCTCGTGCCGCTTACACCTTACCATTTCCCCAAGCTGCTCATACTTCTCCACATACAGAGGTATCTCCTCATTCGTTCAACAATTCTGGTAAACCGTCATTAGAGCCAATAAGTATTGTACAACAACAATTTACACCTCCACCTCAGCAACAGCAATCTCCATTAGAAGATAGTAATGTTAACTCGATCTTAAGGAAATTGAGCACTAAGAAGCAGAGACCAGATGAACTTCAAAGGGAAAAATCTAAAGATGATGTTAGAAGAATTGGAAGTGTTAAGGTTACATCCAAAGAAAAACAGCAAACACAAGTGCCACCATTGTCAAACACTTCAAGAAGAAGAACAGCACAACATCAACGTGCAACTTCTGCTTATACTGCTACTATTTTCAATGGTGATAACTCACAACCAATTCGCCAAGAACCTGCAAACTCAATGCGGAAATACCATCCTTCTGCTAGAGCTAATTCTGTTGGTCATACCAGAAAACATTCACTCAATTACAACAAATCAAGTACTTACACCGTTGACCAAAATGCCCCTCCTTTACCTCAATTCGGTCAAAATGGCACGGATTACGATGGATTTTTTGATGATGAAATGGATAGTATAACATTCTCAGATGAATCTGTGAAGCCGAAGAAGAAGTTAACCGAGAAGCAAATCATCGAAGAGTATGAGAAGGCACCACCAAATAGTATGCTATCCATTGAATTTCCTAAGACATTGTTTCTCAAGGGTTTCTTTTCCGTTCAAACTACTTCGACTAAACCTCTACCGATCATAAGATATGATATAATTACTGTATTACCTCAATTGGGTGTTCATTTTGTTGAAGTTAAAGGTGGTTTCATTTGTGTTCATTATCCATCCATTGTTGACACTCCAAAGAAGAGAATTTCAAGTACGACAAGCAGCCCTGTGAAATCACCAACCAGATCTGGTCAAAATACCAGTAAGATTGACGATAATATTGATGAGAATTACATAGACACAGTTGATGGATTGAAGACACCGACATTGAGCGAGACATCATCACAGACATCTAGATCCCAGACTAATGGCATCACTAATACACCTGATATGTCTGAGAAGAGTACGAATTACGCGTCAGTTTTGGCAACACCATCCAAGAATACACATAGAAGAAAGTTTTCTTTAGGTAATGGTTTACTGGGATCAAAGAAAGGCGAAAAGCTTACAGTTTCTACCACTAACATGTTACCATCTACTGAATACAATATCCCAACTACTCCTGCAGCTGCAAATATGACTGCCAGAAGTATAGACCAGAGTTCTGAATCCTTGACTCTAGACGAAACCAACGGCGCAAGTGATATGTTAGTTTCTAGTAGAGTAGAACAACAAAACATTGGTAGCAGATCTCCAAGCATGAACGCCGGTTATGGTAACGACGTCGATCTTAAGACCAAAGAGAAGAGCTCTAAAACTCCACTTAAGTTTGAAATTCATATTGTTAAAGTTCCATTGGTTGGTTTGTACGGTATTCAATTCAAGAAAGTTAGTGGTAACACTTGGTTGTACAAATCGTTGGCTAGTGAGATTTTAAATAGATTGAACTTATGATTACGTGGTCCTTCTTCAGTCGGCTTCAATATGACTATTTCTTTCGTACAATATTTGTCTGTTACAAAAGAGGAGAAAAAGCTATTTCTCTATTATCTAATCCTTTTTTTTCTTTCCCCTTCTTTCACTTATTTTATTTATTTTTTTTCCCCCTTTTTATCTTGATGTTATACTTTTTCTCCCATTTTAGCATAGTTTAACGAGTTCTGTATTTTTGATCTACATAATATATATAATGATTTATCTTGTCATGAAAAAAAAAGCTCATTTCACCCGCGGCAGCTAAAGCCTAGTCTAAAATTTCCGCATTCAATGAAAGGTTAACTCAACCCCAATGACACCTATGACAAAGAGGAACAGACTCTATGGGAACTACTAGTTCCAAGCATTTTGTGATGAACACTATAATACGAGATGTTAAGAGGATAGCATCATTATCTGTGCGAACAATAGCGGCGCTTCATTTGTTCACGGCGACATGTTTTGAAATTTCACAAACTGAAGGTGCTAGTATGCTACCTACGGTCCAAGCACGAGGCGACTTTTGTGTTGTGGACAAACGATTTAGGAACGGAAATGGCATAAACATGGGCGATATCATAGTTGCCCGCAAACCGACTCAACCGGATAGTTGGGTTTGCAAGAGAGTGACTGGTATGCCTGGTGATGTCGTCCTTATAGATCCGAGTCGGGGTAGTGTAGATTTATTGAGAGAGGAATACTCTGATAACTTGGAAATTGAAAGTGACAATGATGAACACACTAGCCCTGAATTTAAGTCGAGATTCAAGGAAATAAAAATGAGCAAGTCGGGATATAACCGAAGTCCATATGACCAATTCATTATTGTACCCGATGGTCATGTGTGGGTAACCGGTGACAACCTAAGCGACTCTGTGGATAGTCGGACATATAGCGTATTGCCAATGGGCTTAATTGGCGGGAAGATTATTATTGGAATGTACTTGCACAATCTGATGGGATTCAAAGGAGAGTATTATAGATGGTTAGCGAACACCTTTAGTGAGTGTTCGATGGAATGAGGGGATTTTTTTCAACCATATTCTATTTTATATTTATCGAGACACCTACTGTCGGACTTACATATACGATTATATACAAAAAGCATTAACGAAGATTTTGCAATCTAAGTTTGTACATGTCTTGGAGGGCTTTGGAGCCGAAATAAAGAGTGAAAATCCCTGTGATGGTGAATCTCTTGAGCGATTTGAAAATCGAAGTACCACAGTAATAGTCGAAGAAGAAGTATTCAAATGCCAAAACAGAGCCCAAGAAGATGTAAACCACAGGGTTGAACTTACCACTGTTATTGATGTTTGCTGCATCGAAATAGTTCCATGCAAGGAATAAAACAAGTAGGGATAATAATAGCAAGAACACAAAGTTAGAGGAGATAAATCCTGGTAGGTTTTTAGGGTCTTGTCTGAAAATATGGTGTATTTCGTCTTTCACGCCGAATCTTAATGGGAAGTCGATAGATTTTTCAGCTCTCAATTTAAACGATGGGTTCAAAGTACCTGCTTTCAAGATCGCGTTCAATGAAGCGTCAATTGGGTCCCCACTTATAACTGTGATATGGATCTTCTCCTGGGATAACAAGAGCTTAGAGACTTTGGCGAGTGGGACATTCACTTCGTACACTTTTCCGTCAATCAAATTAGGATATAGATACATTTCGGAATCCACGTTATCCGTGGAAAGTGTGATCACAGCTTGCTGCGGGGTAAGGAAAGTATCCTCGCTTGCTGTTTCGTCAGATAACGTGAAGCCAATCGAGAGCTTCGTGTCGGTTATATTCAAGGGAATATTTTCATCGAACAAATGGAAGTTCTGGTCATCTATTCTCACCAAACCTTTACCGATTTTGAGGGCCTGACATGGCACTGAAAATATGCTGATCAGCGCCGTCAGGAAGCACAAGAGGTTACTCAAGCCAGAATTCATGGTGTCGATTGACTTGTTCTGCCGGTTCCCGCTGCAATCAAGTCTTGTGTACTAGTCCCGATTTGCCAGCAAGACAGCTGGACTGAAAGCCTCAAAGTGTCAACTTCGAGAAAAACATGCATACGGTACAACGTGGCTTTTCTTTCGTGTGGCGCGCCAATCGACGGCATCATAGATTTTGCGGCGAATGCTATAGGGGATCATGAGATGGTTATTACATTAATAGACAACAAGGTATATAAACTACTTACGCAGCCGCTGGTTCTCTTTTGTGAGGCGTTCAATCTCCTTGGACATGCTGTCGTTGAGTTCCTGGACACGCTTGTTTTTCTCCATGGTTTGTCTGATCACGTCGAACTGGCCCAATGCTTGTTCCACCTGAGCGTTGAGTGAACGTTTCTCTGCACTTAGCGTTGCATTCTCGCCATGGGCCTTCTCTGTCTGTCCGCCGACAGATATCTTCTCTTCGTTCAACTGCTTGTAGTTGTGCAGCAGTTCATTGTACGCCTTCTGTCGCTCCACCAAGGTCGCCTCTAGCTCCTGGTTCTTCGCAGAAAGATGTTCGAGCGAGTAGCTTACCATTTGAGATGCAGCAGAGTCGTTGAGTATCAGAAACTCTCTGTGAAAGCGCATCAAATCACAGGTATCCTTCTTGGCATCGGCAACTTCTGAGTCACTGGAAGGCTGGAAGATCCCTAGCTCATATCTGAGATTCACTATCACTTCAACTAGTGAGTTCACACCGTAGATGACAAATCTGTGTAGCACATTGGTTAACCCTAGAGGATGGTTGGCCGTAGATATGTCATTTTTGAACAAAAGTAACACCAAGTTACACCAAAACTTGCTTGAATTTATCAGCTTCATGATGTATGCCACCGGATTAGTTTTCTCAGACTCTGCAAGGAGTTTCTGCTGGTCAACTGCCTCGATGGAACGTAAAAGCAGGAAGTGGAACTCGCGTGATCTCTCATTCGATTTCACAATGAATTCATCAATCAGCAATGCAACTATTACAGCCTGAGCTAAGATATTGTGAGACGCACATCGATAAACGAAGGCGGCCACAAATGCGTTTGGTTCAATGGTCTCCGGTGCTTTATCTTCTCCTGGCACGTCGGGGGGCGTCTTGTTGGTAATCGTTAGCAGGGAGTACACTTTCATCAAATCATTCTTGAACTGCTGCTTCTGCTGTGGCGTAGACCTCAAGAGAGGAGACAATCCATCAATAGTAGCATCAAACTTTGCAACTGTTTCATCGTCAAATGTGTCGTGCCTAACTTGAAACGAGTTTTCCTTTAATTTCAACGAATTGAGAAGTAAAGAGTAGAGAATTGGAAGGTTCCCCGTGTCAAAACTTCCCGTTCGGATTTCACTCAGCACTTCGATATAGTCGTTTGAGCTATGCAGCTTTTCAAAATAAACACTATTGGACACGGTCATGTTCGATTTGGTCAACAGGTTTATAACGTGGTCCACCTGGTATTTACGGCTCTGGATGAGGTACTTCTCCTTGACAACAGAAAACGGCTCTTTGGCGTCGCCATCTATCGAATTGTCGTGTTCAGAGGACGTAAAGCTTTTTCTAGAGCGTCGTTCTGTGATTGGCGAAAATTCCGATCCCTTGATCCGATCCATTCCATATGTGTCCAATGTATCTGGCTGGAATTCGTTCGATGGTCTGGTTGGTGTGCGTGGCGGACGCATTGGCAAAGCCGGGGAATCAGGCACCGTGGAGTTCTCTCGGGCGTCCCCTACTCTGACCTTCAAGTCGACAATGTCATCTTCCTCCTCATCGTCATTTCCATCGTCGCTGGGTGACGATGCCATCACAGGTATTATCAACGACGCAGTACGCGAGTTCCTCAATTGAGCACTCACATTACGTGTTGGCACCCTCGGTGGGATAGGAGGAACAGAAGAAGAAGTGTTTTTCAGCTGCTCCTGCATTTCTCTTGTGCGATCTCTGCCAGAAGCTGGTTCACCACTCTCATTTATCGATGGGGTGATTGATAATGGAACTAGCGGGGATCCATTCACGCCGCTGTTCAAGGCCTGGCCCTGTCTTGGCTCAGTCATCAAAATTTATGTGTCTTTGTCGGTCCAGGATACGTCCAGAGCTGTAGGCATACTTCTCTAGCCCCAAATACACAACGACGTTTCCTTTATCTTTGGCCATTGTTCCTGGCCTCAAGGATGCATGCTCTATTATGTGAAAACCGAGAACGCGATCAACTATTTTTTGGGCCGATCGGCGCACTAACCCATTTTTCTCGCTTTTCTGTTTTTTCTCTTTTTTTATTCTCTGTTTTTTTTTTTTGATCTTTTCTAAAGTTTTGAAATTTTTTTCCTACTACAAATTCATGTTACGATGAATACACGATAGCCGGAATATCTTCTAGCCTGCAACTGCCGCAAAACAGGACACAACATAACCGAAGATGTCTAACATTGTTGGGATAGAACATGACAGGGTGACAAACACTACTTCCACCGATTTTCCAGGTTACTCTGCCGACTCTGCTGGCTCTGATTGGGATCTTGAGAAGTTCAAGAAATCGTTCAACCTATACATATCATACATTTCGGAAAGAACAGCCAACTTCGATCTTGTTGGCCTCGACACGTCTGTTGCAAATGCATTCCGTAGAATTATGATTGCAGAAGTCCCTTCAGTGGCTGCAGAATATGTCTACATATTCAACAACACATCCGTTATCCAGGACGAAGTACTGGCACACAGAATCGGTTTGGTTCCATTGAAGGTAGATCCGGATCAGCTCACCTGGATCACTAGTGAAGCAGATGAAAAGGACAAATTCACAGATGATAATACCATTGTCCTCTCGCTCGATGTCGTGTGCACCAAAAACCCAAACGCTTCCCCAGACTCCACGGACCCGGACAACCTTTACAGAAACCACAAAGTGTACGCAAAGCATTTGAAGTTTGAACCACAAGGCCGCCAAGTCGAGCTTTTTGCCAACAACCCTGTGGTGCCATGTGACCCTAATATTCTTCTAGCCAAATTGAGACCAGGGCAGGAAATTTCCCTAAGAGTCCACTGTATCTTGGGCATAGGTTCAGACCACGCAAAATACTCCCCCGTTTCCACTGCCTCATACAGACTTCTCCCTGTTATTGACATTAAGCAACCTATTGTTGGAAAAGAAGCTTTGGAGTTCCAGAAATGTTTCCCTTCGGGCGTCATAGATATAAACGAAAAGGGCGAAGCATATGTTAAGGATGCTAGAAAGGATACCGTTTCAAGAGAAGTGCTCAGACACGAACAATTCAACGGAAAAGTTAAGTTGGGCAGACAAAGAGACCACTTCATTTTCAATGTCGAAAGTACTGGTGCCATGCCACCTGAGGAAATATTTTTCAAATCTGTCAGAATTCTTAGAAATAAAGCGGAATATTTGAGAAACTGCCCAATCGGAAACCTCAATTAATGTTAGGATAAAGCATATATATTCACGTACCATCTGTAATTTAAAAGAATCAGAAAAGGAGAATACAGAAAAGCACCAAATACGCAATTGGTTTCTCTTGCATATGTGTATGTACATCGTATTACTGGAAAAAAATGAGAAGTAGCTTACAAAATCATAGTTTCCCGAATGCCTCAAATGGATTAAGTTTGAGAATAGTGGTCCTCCCTTGACGCCCATCATATTCTCTCTGTGGATCATTCGGGCTGTTGGCACCCTCCGTTATTCTTTCCACTATCCCGAACCCTACTATATAATTTAGTAAAACCTCAATCAATTGTATCGTGATGATGAAGCAGTCTAGCATGATGATAGTAATAAACTTCACAAACTTTGACCTTAGCTTGGCCTCTCCAATCATGTTCAACAGCACAGACCCTGTGGTGAACGCACTTTCCGAAGACCATTGGTCGAGATTTGTGTAATGCTTATCCGAATAAGCACTTTCCCGTATATTCTTATTGAGAGAACCAAGAAAAGTATAGCATATGCCACTGTATGCGTGGTCCAGGCAAAATGCAAGTTGATACAGGATCATCAGCCCCCATCCGACTGCCAAGCACAATATTATCTTTTGTACAAACTTCACCTTATCCGCCACAGTCCATCGTGAAATTAAGGCCTCTATGTCCTCAAAGCTGTCAGCGGATGTGATGGTATCAGTATTCGTTCCATTATTAGCACCTCCGGTCCTTCCCTGTTCATTTCCGTTGTTGTTAACAAATGTGCTTCCAGCGGTACTGGGACTCGTCCTCGTTGCTCCCGATAACCTCGATATATTGAGTCGGCTAAGGCCCGGAATCATCTCATCGGCACCATTCGAGGTGGTCATCACATAAGATAATACCAGCTGCATGAAACATCGTAGGAAGAAGCATAGCACCGATTCATCGTAGATAAATAGAATATAGTACAAGACGTATAGTAAAATTGAAAGATCGTTGCTGAATTCGCTTGACAATATCTTCACCTGTTGTTGATATAGTAGCACATCATTGTATTTTAGTAACTCCTGGATTCCTGGCTTTACAAGCATGTCTTGCATTTGGCAATGGAAAGTTGTATCTACTTGAAGGAGTGTTTACTTCCGTGGCCCTTGCGTCTCAATCCATCTAACGTTCAACAATTGGAGAACATGCCCCCTCGTAGGAGAAAGCTTCAGACATCGTCCCCATCACAACGCGCAGCGATTACGTCAGAAACTGTGTTAGTGAGGCTCATTTAACCAAAGCTACGTACCAAGTGTAACAATTATTATTAGGAAACAGCTAAAAATGTACATATTAAACATGATTATCTAGATTTTATATTTAGTGTATAATGAAGAAAAGCAGAAGGCAGTTCAGTTTTTCTGTTCGATGGAGTTGATCATATCACCACCCAAAATTGCACAATTCTTCAAGACATCTTCAACGTCTAATTTCACAAGGTCCTTACTATCATCGATAGGCTGTATAGGATAACCAATACCAACTCTGAATTTTCTGGAGTGATTGCCTGGGACAATCAACCCTGTAATGACACGGTCACCATTTGCATCGACCAAGCCACCAAATTTACGGACACTCCAAACAACAACTTCTCCGTACCTTGAAATCAAATCCTTGTAATAATTTAAGGCTGGATCCGAGGATTTATCAGCCTCTTCATACTTGGTGAGTGGTTCCACAAGATTTTTAAATTTGATGTTTGTTGGCAAGACACCTGAAAGTCGGCGCAATTTCTTAGAATTCAGTTTAGCATAATCTAATTTGATGATAACATCATAATCTTTCAATGCTGGAGTAAAAATCAATTTAATGAATTGATCACTAATCTCAACTCCATTTTGATCATTCTTGGAAAGTACATCCAAGACCACTCTTGATAATGATGTCAAACGTGAGGCTATAACTAGAGAGATACCACGAGTCCAAACCTTACCTGAAATATCTTCCTTGGTACCTATAAAGTAAGGAACCTTAACACCTTGTGGATCACTCTCTCTCAACTTGGCGAACGACTGATTGATAGTCTGGAAAGTTGTAAGGTCAAGACGGTCACTGATCTTATCAACGTAACTTTCCTTGTTTGGATTGACTTCGTAGTTACCATTAAACTCTCTAGAGAGGTCGAGAATCAAAGGTTCTTCTCTCCAATTCCATTTGGATAAGAAAGATAGAACTCTCAAGAAACCAGCCATGACACTTCCAGGAATACCATATGGGGCTGGGTCAACAAAAGATTGTAAGACAATTAACTCGACAACTTCTTCTGGAATATGATTCAAGATCATTTGAGAATCTAGCCATAATTTGAATAACCGTACAGTTGCAGAATAGTATGGGAAATGAGTTGCCAAAATTGAAATACTACGATGATGTTTTACAGCATTGATGTATTTTTGCATGAACCTAATGTATGACAATTCTACTGAAGCAAGCTGAGAAGGACCATTTGTTGCCTTAGATGCTGATTCAATGGCACGTAAATAAAGGAATTCGTCATTTTCTGTAATCACTCTAATTGAAAATCCATAACCATCGCTTTTCAAAATTCTCAATACTGAAATGTTTGAGTTGTATGGAATTGAAGATTTATCCTTGACAATGTATGCATCAATGTACTCATCACCATTCTTCTCTAAAAGTTCATTGCAGACCTTCAATAAAAATGCGGTCTTGGTATCTTCCAAGGCATTGATTTCATCAGGCCAACGGGATGATGATTCAAATTGCAAAACACATTCATTATAAAAATCCGGGTTCCCTGTTGCAAATGGAACAGGTAATAAAGGTGAAGTATTTCTTAACGAAGGGGAGGTTGGTAGTAAACTTCGAACTTTCAAAGTTAGGTCCAATGCCAACAAATCCTTGGCCAATTCATCGAATGAGTTTTTGAGCAAAATAAAGTGCTGTGGTAGAATTAGAGGTTGAGAGTTCGAAGAATGTGGAACTAGAGGAGAAGGTAACAACGAAGTGAATTTGGAAGAATTGACAATGATATCATTAGATAATAAATGGGATTGGTTTGAAGAGTTAGACATGTGTCTATCCAAGACGTATTTGACAATGGTCAAAACGACAGAGTCCGTTGGTGAAACTTCCCAAAGACAACTCCATTGAACGGTGGTATCTTTGTATCTTCTAACTTGAGCCTTATCTCCCCAAAAGGAGACGAATTTTTCGCCCAGCTCTTTTTCCGTGTGTAATGGGCCCTTTGTTACACGTTTATCGGATTCGCTTGGATTGAAAAACAAACCTATAATCAGATGCAACGAGCTATTTGAGATATTTGAAGGTTTCCTTTTATTTGTGGACCAAGATGGAGTATTTTGAGAGAGATGAACATCAATCTGATAGACCCGGTCGTCCAATGCTTCGAGTAAGATTTTGTAGATTTTATTACAGAGATAATTTTCTAAAGTGACAAAGGATATTTTTTCTAAGGAGCCGAACTTGTCTTCATTTAATTCTATTAGCTTGGAGTATGGCATGGAGACGACGGAATCGTATTTCAAATATGAGTTTGTGTTGTTGGTGAGGAAGATTTGGTTGAAACGGTCCTTGACCACGTCATTCAACAAGTCCATTGTTTCGATTGCATATTTTTTTAAGATGGAATATGATGATTTGGACATTTTCCAAAGAAGATTTATCTTTGTATTTTTATCAAAAACTGTTGGGATTTTGAAGCCTGATTTTTTGTAGATCGACTTGTTGTCACCGATCAGGGAACTAAAGGAGAGATGGCCGTCATCGCAGATATCCTGGGTTGCAAGATAACGGATGGTACCTTTGAATAATTGGTAGCAAGAGTAACCGTGCAATAAAATTTTATTCGAAGAGGTGCCACCACCTTGTAGTAAGGCTGCCATGAGAATGTTAAATTCAAAATGGCCGAACCCACCCTCATTTACATTGGACGAAAACCCACGCTGGGACAACCAGAGTTTTCCCAACGCTGCTGCATCTTTGAAGCTTTCTGTTGATTTTTTCGTTGTGTATAAATATTTCAAGTAGTATGAATAAGTTGTGGACGAGAGGATGGAGGCGTTGTAGAGAGGGGTTGGCGGTAGGCCATCTATGGATGTGACGGAGGAGTTCTGGATTCTGATGCAGTTTCTGTCAGGTAAGAGTTTCTTACTCTCGAAAGTTCCAAAGGGAAGGCCGATCAAGATTCTTATGGAGAAGTTAGTCTTATGGAAAAGTAAGTCCTTCTTGCTGGAGGATGCATCTGGGTCGCTGGAGATCACCAAGGACGGACAGAGTCTATTGCCGTTATGGTAGTCATATTTGAGCTTGATGGGCAGGTTGTGTTGGGGAGCCAATATGGAGAGATGATGGGTGAGGTAGGCGAGGTAGAAGGCCTGTTTGTAGAGGACTCTGTAGTTCAAGTAATCCTTCTGCTGTATGAGAGACTTCTGCATGGTGAGGCAGACGTCGACCGACATGCCGTTTTTCTGCTGGATGCCCGTTTTAAGGCCGAAGGAGCCTATGAGGGACACATCGTCTGGAGGAGTGTACTGGAGAGGGTAATTGAGTGAGTTTGGTTTAGGGTCTGGGAAGGGTATCGAGACTTTAGAAGAGTCGAAGTATGCGACAGCGTCGTCGAAGGCGAGCGGGTCGGACTGCGGTATGAGCTGGATTATGCTGTGGAGCTTGTGGAGGATCTTCTCGATGAGAAGGCAGTGGGAATCTTTGAGCTTGAGCTCCTTGATGAGCTCGTCGATTTCGAGCTTGAAGATGTTCGACTTGAAGAGCTCTGCAGTTTCCCTTGCGACCTGGATGTCGTGGGCGGAAAGCTTCTGTCTTTTGGCGTGTTTTGTGCGCTGTTGTTGTTTCTCTTCCTCGGCGTCATCATCATCATCTTCTTCTTCTTCTTCTTCTTCTTCACCTTTGTCTTCGTGTTTTGCTGTGTCATTTGATCTCTCATGATCCGTTTTTTTCGTGGCTGGACCGTTTCCGTTGGAGGCGGCAGCGGCGACGCCAGCAGTCAGGTGTGTGCCTGTGCTGGTGGCGGTGCCAATGGCGCCCACATCATCGCGACGTCTCTGTCTCTTGACCATGGTGTCGGGGTGCTTTGCAAGGGGGCGGACTATTAGAAAAGAGGGTGCTGCCGACAGAAAAGAGATGCAAGCTGACTGACGGGCGGGTGGCTAGCTGGTTGTCTGGAGAAAGAAGGAGTAGAAGAGCGGGAAAAGGCTAGACAGAAGACTTGCAACACCGGCACGAGCTGAGCTTATGAAGATAGAGTAGTGGAATTTCCAATTTTTTTTCTTTGCCTTTTTTTTTTCCCGTTCTCACTCTCTTTCTTTCACTGTTTCTCACTTCTCTCTTTTCCTGTTGTCTCTCTGTGTCCGGTTCCAGCGTGGCGCCAGTTCCTTTTACGCCGATCGTCGAAAGTTGCCCCGTTACCTTTTTTTTCCATTTCAGGCGTCGATCGACGCATTGGAGCGTCGATCGACTCAGTTTTCCCTTTTGTTAGTTTCTTCCCCGACAACGGAGAAGTACGGGCCCATTGCCGTCGCCGTCGCCGGAGTCCCTGCCGCCCCGTCTCCCGAGGCAAAAAACCCGGACCGCCCCTATTATTAGCAGCAACGTGTCGCCCGCGCTGGGCCTCCGGAGTCGCCGTCGCAGCGCCTCTGCTGGCTGGCCTGGACCTCTGCGGTGCCCTCGAGCACACTCTTCGCTGCTCTGCTCCTCTGCTCTGTACGGACTGTCACCGTCACTGTCGCCAGCCTCAGGGGTTCCGTCTCCCCCTCCTGGCTCGTCCGCTGGCCTGTCGTGTCGTCTCTCCTCGTGTTCCTCTTCCAGTAGAAACACTATTACACTACTGGTACAACCCATCGTACCCAGCTAGCACCACTTCATCCGGAACCCTTTTCTACCCCGACCTGTCTGTTCTATCGCTGTCTCTGCATTTTTTTCACCGTCCTCTACTGCACGACTGACCGATCCGACAATCCGCAGGCCTCTACGTCTCTTCCTTTGTATGATCTAGCCGAGAAACAAGACCCCCGCTTCACACCTCTTCCGTATATTCATCCATTCCCTCAAGTCCAGATTACCACCACTCCTACCTCCCCGCAATGTCTCTTTCCAGATACTCCCGGGCCTTGGTCGTGGCAACCTACGCCGTTAAGGCGACACGCCCCAACCTGACCAGACCAACGCTCTTCTCCCCGTTCATTATCCCACACAACAGCAGCACTGGTCGCCGCTGGAACTCCTCGGACTCCCACTCAAAGTCAAAGAACCCAGCAGAGGTGGCTGCTCCAGTGCCTGTCAACACCAACCCTAAGAAGATGACCATCTGGGAAAAGGTCAAGCATGAGGCCCACCACTACTGGGAGGGTACCAAATTGCTCGGCCTGGAGATCAAAATCTCGTCCAGACTCTTGCTCAAGATGACAGCAGGCTACGAGCTCACCAGAAGAGAGTACAGACAGTTGCAGAGAACAACCGCAGATGTGTTGAGACTCTTTCCCTTCGCCATGTTCGTCGTCATCCCCTTCGCCGAGTTGCTCCTTCCAATCGCCCTCAAGCTCTTCCCAAACCTCCTCCCTTCCACCTACGAGTCCCAGGTCGACAAGGACAAGAAGCTCGCCCTGTTGAGAAACACAAGATACAAGGTCGCCCAGGTCTTGACCAACTCCAAGCAGATGGTTAACGTCACCTCCACCTTGTCTGACGAACAAATTGCAGACTTCAAGGACTTCCTCATCAAGTTGAGAAACTCCAAATCTTCCGAAATCAAGCGTGATCAGCTCTTGCGTGTCGCCAAAATGTTCAAGGACGACTTGATTTTAGATAATTCCCCTCGTGGTATGTTGGTCGCCTTGGCAAAGTACATCAACTTGAGACCTTACGGTACCGACCAGATCTTGCGTTACAGAATTCGTCATAGAATGCTGAAAATCAAGGCCGACGACAGATTGATCGAGGACGACGGAGTCGATTCCTTGTCCATCCCAGAACTCCAGCAAGCTTGTGCCTCGCGTGGTATTCGCATGTTCAATGCCACCCCGGGTCAGATGCGCCAGTATCTTAACGAATGGCTTGACATGCGTCTCCACGAACACATCCCTTCCACCTTGATGATCTTTGTCAACGCCTACACTTATGGTGACGTCGAAAGCTATCCTTCCACACACGAAGCTCTGAAGGCCGTCCTCAGCTCGTTGCCAGTTGAGGTCTACCACGAACAGGAATTACAGGTCGACATGGACAACGCAACCGTCGAGCAGAAGTTGAAGGTCTTGAAGGAGCAAGAACACTTGATTCAGTCTGAAAACGTCCAAGAAAAGGACCACAAGGTCTTGGTCAAGGACAAACTGAGTTTGGACGATGACAAGCCTGTTGAAGCAGAACAGTCCAACACATCTTCTTCCTCCACTTCTCCTGCTGCGGCAAAGAAATAAACATCTTATCAGGTGATTTATGAAGTAATTCATCATTTTTGAATTCTTATCCCCTTCTTCCCAAAGATGTTTCATAAAAGAACTAAAAACTTTCTTTCCTCCCCACTACAGACATGACATGACAGATACTTATGATGAAATTAACAAAAAAATTATATAAACATAAAGTGTCAGTTGGTTACTGACTTCACTTCTATTGATTGTGCAATCTCTGAATCTGAAAAGAGTTGTAAATTAGACATTAAATCCTCCAAAAAAAAAAGTCAAAAAAAAAAAAAATAATCGAAAAGCATCATGTTGAAGCTTGCATTATTCTCTTATAAACAGTCTATAAATAAATTTAAGAAAATTTAGGTATATGTATTCTTTTCTTATCGATATATACTTCATCCTTTATAAACTATACTATACTACACTATCATATACTATTCTACCGTCCTTTGCTGCGTTTTCAGCTTCTTCCGATACCCTTCTCTCATGGTGAGTTCGTGAGAGATTCAATCTGTTCTCTCGATATGGTCGATAGATAATTTTCGGATTCCGCATGGTCCAAAGATGTCAAATGCGCAAGCTTCAATTCGTTCCTTATCTTCCGTGATTTCGACATCTTGACGTCCCCGTATTTCTTCATTAACACCACCTGACCGTCATCCTCTTCCGCTTCCTCAGAGTCATCCTGTTTGAGCTTCTCCTCCTCTTTCTTCTCCCGGATAACGTCCTTCATCGCCCTCTTGTTCGCCATCACATGGTACTTGCGTTTTCTCATGAAGGACTCCGGCGGCGTATAAACCCACTCGCTTTCTCGCTTGCGCTTTCGAGACTCCAGCTCGTCCCGTTCCATGCATGCAAGATCGTAGTCCCATATCGTCGCATACTGCTCAAAGATCTGAGCCTTAGACGGCCTCTTTGTGTGACCCGAGTCAAGTTTCCCTAGTCTCATCATTCGCCACGTGGATCCCCGATCGCCAAATGTAAACGGTATCCGATCAACATTAGATACATCATCCCGATTAACCTTAGTGGTCCCGATATTTACCTGAGAAGGGGTAGTCGTCGACTCCTTACTTTGTTGCCCATAGGGATCGTAGTTGATCATCTTGCGTGTCTTCTTGTTGTGGTAATCACTTTCGGTCTCGATTCTTCCCAAGTCTGTTCGGTTAAGACCCAAATCTATGCCTCCATCTTCTCCACGTAATCGATCTACCATGGTGCTTGGCTCGTGTGATTGTGGCAGCCTTGGAGTTGCATCATCAGGCTGCTCATCGCATGATGTGTCAAAATCAGGCGCTTCCTGTACTTCACAACCATCAAATGCGGGGAAAGATAATGGAAGTAATTCAATTTTCAAAGAGGGAAATCTTCGAGATCGATCTTCTTTGTTTTCCTCTTTGTGATGTCGGCGACGGTGGTGATGATGATCGTGGTGGCCTACACGTCTATGGCCATTGTCTCGACGTCTCTTTACCTGATCCTCTTGAAACTCTTCGTCCCTCGAGAAACGCTTTCTTTGCGGCTCTGCTCGAGAGGCAGATTGTATCATCATCAACCTTTCATGATTCATGCTGTGTCCCGTATAGACTATCTATGTTTTACTCTAAAACAACACCATGGAATGAAGAAAGATAATGGTGTAATTTTTCTTGTAGGCAGAGGGGCGGCACTTTTTCTCCCTCCCTCTCTCCGTATTTTTTTCCTCATAATATATCATTCAGGCTAAGAAACTATAAAACAGATAAGATGTGTGTAAGTATATATATACGAATATGGACGTATCCAATAGTCAAAAAATAGTATACCAGTAGAGTTCTGGCATCAAGTGAATTGTCTAGAACCACCTCTAACGAATTCTAGCACCTTCCATCCTTCGGTTTCTGGATTGTCCATCTCTTCAGGAACTCTGGTCACAACCATGGCGTAACTAGAAAGTAATATATCCTCATCACTACCGGCAACTAGCTCACCGGTCTTGAACTTTCTGTACAAGTTGATTTCTTGCACTCTTGCACCAATGACCATGACTGGAATGTTGTTAGGCTCGAGAATTTTGTAGGCAGCAATGTCAACACCTCTAATGTCAAGAATTTTACCGTCAGAGAAAATACCTTGATCTCTCAATTGCTTTTGCTTGGCAGCATAAATATTGAATGGAGCTTCAGACATCCAACTCTTGAGGACCTTCTCATCACCTTGGATGTAAGCCTCAACAACTTCCGGCACAATATATTCTCTCAATTGCTTCTGGAACGCAATGGATGTAAAGTTTGGATCTAGTTCTCTGAACTGTTTCACAACTCTGGCAGCCTCGGTCTCAGCAAATAAGCCGCCAATCTTGTTCAGAATAGTCCTGATAAGAACCAACAATGGGTTCTCTGCTTCTTCCCATTTTTCTCTCAGAATCAAGAAAAATTTGCCAATAGCTGAGTTTGGCTCAATCTTAAGATTATCCTTGAAACTCGATGTTGGCTTGATGTCGGTGGCAACCAGAGCATTACCCGCCTCCTCGTTCTTCTTCACTGCTTTTGGCTTCTTGGCCAACTCCTTCTCTCTTCTCTTTAATCTCTCCTCCTTGGACTCATAAAGACCGTAAGAAGACGAACCTTCGTTAAAAACTTCAGACACATCCTTGTAAGCCTTTGTTTTGGTCACAGGCTCGACCACCTTATCGACGACGTCGGCCGTGGTTTCGGCTGTCTTTTTCACAGCTTGACCCACTGGTGATTCCCATGCCTTGTATGCAACATCACCAACCACCTTGGCGGTGCTCTGAACACCCTGACTCAACTTACCGGAACCCTTTTGGGCAGTGGCGTAGGCATCCTTGGCTCTTTTAAAAGCTTCAGAGTCTCCTAGTTCGTCGGTGGCACTCTTCAACTGTTTGATCTGGTCGGTTAATTCAGAACTCTTCTTCCATTCTTTCCTAAAGGTATCCATGAAGACTTGCATTGGAGACTTTGGCGCAAGCACAGTACGTGCTGAACTGAAAGAACGACTTCCTAGCACCGTCAAGGAGTTTCTAAGTGTTATCTGTCTGTACATCCTGGATTATTCTGTGCTGGTTATATATGCAGGTCCTTGTTCTCTCTGATAGATTCTATATACAATTGGGAGTATCTATAACCCCTTGATTCGTTTCTTCTTTCAATGGGAATTCCTGTTGAGCTTCCAAGAGACCGCTTGCTATGTGCGTAATATGTACAAGTAATGGAACGACGTGTGTGTGAAGCTCTCTTTCCTCCCCTTTCTCGAAAGTTTCGCAGACCCGAAACTTCTCCACCTTTGCCATGGCCACTCTCCACAGTTTCTTCAACAAATTCATGACTTTTTCACAGACTCGCCGAAGATGAAGAAAAACTGGAAAAGCCAGAATTTACGTCGATCGGCGCCACTCGTAAAAAGCAAGGCTATTTGAGGCGGGAGATGGATTCATGTGGTACAGCAGGCCCCTGCTCAGGCCCTGAGACACGCCTCCTTCCAGTCATTGGACGGTTTGGTAAGACAAGCAGAAGTACCACAAGATATTTGCACTATCACTTAGTGTACTGGAGAGCCCGCTATCGTCATGGGCTTAGAGACGAAATTTATGAGGTCGTTGAAACCCTCCGGCCCTACACCTCGAGATAACCTGTACGTATCAAGTTTTGCATTGTTGGATCTGTTTTCCTACGTTCATAATACTAACAGCATTTGTTAATTATGCAGAAATAAACGCTCGTCTTTGAGTCGACCCATACCTATTGAATCGGGCTCTCGACTGGCGAACTCGAGACGAAAAGCTCGAACCACGAGAGCCACGACCCCTGATACTCCTATAGTGATCCAAGATGGTGATAACGTTAACGGAGGCGATGATGTTACTGTGAGGATAGTTCCAGAAGATGGGAGTATTCACAACACGGATGCGGAATCGAGAATTGGTAGCAAAATTGCCAGTTCCATCGTGGCTACCAAATCACCATCCCAATATATTAACTATGAGTTGGCTAAAGTCACGCTCATAAATCCATACAACAAAGAACTGACGATATCAGACCCGGTTGTGGAAATATTCTTTCGCTCTAGTAAACTAAACATTTTGAGTAACGATCCAACGCTCAACGTCCAAATACCTTACCACAATATCAAAGTGCTGAAACTTCCGAGACCTAGCTCGGGCAAAAGTCTGGTCCTTGTTCTTTTAGAATTGAGAAATGATAGTGCACAGGATGTCAAGGGTAAGAGCTACGATGTCGAAAAAGTAGTTCTTTACTTCAGAAATGTCCTTAATTTCAGACAAGTCCGGCAAATCAAACATTTGATTGGTGAGGATTGTCTCTTTTCTCATTTTGATTCTCAAGAACTACTTAGATATTTCGACTTGCTTTCTTTCGAGCCCACAAAGTCCGAGCGGTTCTATGGCTCAGGAAATTTCACTGAGTCAAAACCAGCATCAGCATCAGCATCAGCATTAGCATCAGCATCAGCAAAAGCATCAGCATCAGCATCGACATCATCCATGAAAACAGATTTTTCAAGCTTAGAAAAAACAGAGAGAAGAGGACGATCACATCGGATAGGTTCACAAATAAGGTATAAAAACGAGGACTCAGAGGACGAAAAAGCGAATGAGCAGATGGTATATGAAAATGGTGAGCCTGTTACCAACGACTATATATCAAGTGATGATCAATTAATTCTAGAGCCCAATTTGAAATACAAATTTGATAGCAAGAAAACATTCACGATAACTAACGATGATTTCAAATGCCTTTATAACGGAAATTGGATTAATGATACCTTAGTTGATTTTTTTTTGAGCTACTACCTCAAGTTGGCAAGAGAGAAAAAAATACCGAAAACCAATAACATTGAAATACTGAACTCCTTCTTTTTCACTAGTTTATCCAGGCCTATCGAAAATGACGATTACTATCGGAACGTGAAATCATGGTTCAAAATGAACGATACTTTATTCGATAAGGACTTTGTCATCATTCCAATCATGCAGGATCTACACTGGTATTTTGTTGTCATCACAGACTTAAAATCACTCAAAAAAAAGCATACGAATGTTTCAATCAAGGAAGAAGGAAAACCTATAACGGATAGCTTTTCAAACGAAAGAAAATCTGATGATGTACTGAAAAGTGAAGGAAATGAAAATGATACAAGTGTCTACGACGAGGATTCCTTTATTCCCGACTCTAATCCGGAAATCCACAGTACATATCACGATAGCGAAAAGAATGAAATCGAAGATACAGAGTCACCAACTGGAGAAGAAACTTTAAACTCAATCCAACAGCGAGAAGAAGCTACCTTCAACCAAGAAAATTCAATTCTTAGCGCATTGCCTAGCGATGATAATGATGACTCCAAAAAGGATCGCATTCCTAATGTTAGCCCTAGCAAATCACCGGACGAAAAAACTGTTGGAGTTGCCCATATCTGCATATTAGACTCTTTAAAGAGAAACCATGAGAAAGCAGTGGGTTATTTGAAAAGTTTTATAATAAGCTACGCTGCTGACAAATATAACTTTGCTGTGAAGAGTTCGGAAATAGCCAAAAATGTATGCCTGGTCCCACAGCAAAAGAACTTCAATGACTGTGGTCTACATCTTGTTTTTAACGTGGAGACAATGCTAGCTGATCCATTAAAGTTTAGTAAGATGGTCCTGAAACGGAACAGGAGTCGTAGGAATATGTACAAGGCAAGGAAAGAAAATGAGCTCATCTTTAACTCCAAGAAAAGACTTGCTCTTCGTGAAGATTTACGAGAACTTTTGCTTAGCTTACTTAAAAAACAGGTTATTGCAAATGGAGAAGATTCATCAAAGATTGGTATAATTACAGCTAAAGAAAAAAGACTGTTAGATTTGAAAAACTTTTCAGGAAATGGGAACAGTTCAGGTGGGAAGAGAGAAAACGATGATATTAATGGTAATATTATCAACTCCAGAGATGATGAGCATAAGAAAAGTAGCGGTGACGATTCCAGAAGTAGTGCTGAAACTAGCGATAGTGGGAAAAAAATCGAAGGAAGCAAAAATGCTGATGATGATGACAAAGACGACTACGATGACGACGACGATTTGGTTATCGTTCACGCCAACGATAAAAAACCTATTCAGCCTGAACTGGAACTTTCTCATGTGGTACCTTTAAATGAGTCTTCCAGTGGTAATTTGAAAGCCGAGTTCCCTAAGCCACGCGTTAAGAGGGGAAGGAAAAGGAAGGAATTTGTAGTAAAGATTAAAGCGAGCCTGAATAATGACAACGAAGGCTCGCATAGTGAATCATCAGTTAAACATGAAGATCAAGGTGACCAAGATTATGAAGATGACTATAATACATTTTCCCTGATGGATGAGAATTGCAGAATTCCAAAAGGCAAGGCACCATCGTCTGGTTCTATTATCAAGAAGCGTCGTTTACAAAGACCCATGAAAACGAAAACATTGAAAAAGGATTTGAGTTCCGACTCTGAACAAGAAATGGGCGTTGAGGACTTCAATGATAAAACTGATAGAGAAAGAAGTTTGCGTACATACAGAACTCGCAGGAAGCAGCCAAAGCCTAGAGCAGAGACTGATGATTCGTCTTTCAATAAGAATGATGCTAAAGCCATTGATATTCTTTCTCAAGATTCATATCGGAAAAGCATGGTGGATGATTCACCAATCAAACTACTTGAAAGTGATTATGAGCATACCGACATTGGAGCCGAGATAGATAGAGAATTACAATCCGAATCTCAATCAACATCAGTTCCTAACTCTCAACCCAAGACGTCTTCTAGAAAGTTGATTGATCTGGTTGATGATGAACTAAGTACCACAAGGTATAACACACCTCTATCACCGATAAATCCACGATCAGTTAAGAAGCAGGTGGACTTAAAAGATGACATTGAGTCTAATTCCCAAATCAAGCGTAAAAATGGGGGAAAGCAGGTAAGAAAGCTGACTGCCAAATTGATTCAAGCCGCACATGATGACAAAGAGACACCTCCATCAAATTTGGCTGAAAGTGAGGCTACTCAAAATGTTGAAAAGTATCATGGAAACAATGACCAGTTCAATCTACGCCTGACCACCAAGTTGCGTGATCCTAGGAAAGGTATCGACCTACATAATGCTATTCCTATAGATGACGATGCGTCTATTTCAAAGAAAGCTGGCACTGAATTTGCATCAAAAAAGAGTAATGATTTATCTGATATAAGCCCGATTAAGATCAACAGAGCTTCTGTTCACAAACCTTCCCCCGAGGAGATTTACGAAGAGAAAACAGAAAAACTCGAAATACCTAGTATCAAACATGAAGGTGATAAGCAGGAACCCAATGTTGAGATGAAAGTTGAACGCAAAGAGCCGGATATAAAGGAAATTAGCCAGAATATATTTAGGAAGAAATCGGTAAAGCCTACCCTTGACGGAAATCATCACGCAAATCGTAGTATGAAGCCCAACATAGTGACTGAAAAGTTTGCAAATAGTGGATGTCCGGAACCGAAAATAGATTCTTCTAAGACAAAGGGTTTTGACATAATATCGAGGAATGCAAAGAGAACAATAGATTCTGTTGATCTAACAGCTGACCTGAAAAGCGTCAAAAGGAGAGTTGATAGCAGTTTAACTTCCCCAATAGACGTTGTTGATAAAAGATCTTCTTCATATTCTCCTGTGCCAAGAGAGTTACCCAAAGCGGAAGGAGCTCCCGGTAGAAAACGGTTTAAGAATGTTATGCCTACTGATCGGAGACTTCGAAGCATGTCTCCACGTACTCAACAGAGCTTTGAATTGATTGACAACGCTAGTTCAGATTCATTTGATAGGTTCAGTTTGCCAAGGGTGCAAGTCGGAAAGGGTATCAATAGGAGACAAAACCGGAAAGAGCCCATACTGACCAATGAGACTGTGATTCCAAGTGGTAAACAGAGCATTAGCCCAACATATATCAAAAGTTCTTATTTGAATGATGATAATGACGATGATGATATATATAAGAAAAGGTATCGTAAAAGACATCATGATACTCGTTGATCGACACAGTTACGGTTATTTTATATCCATATAGAGTTTCGTGTAAAAAAGATATAAAGCGCCTCAGTTAGACATAGGATAGTTGGATTCATTAACGCAGTTTATGCACAATAAGTAATATAAGAAGACATAGATATGAAGTACAAGAGAAGTCAGAAAAGAAGTTGAACTAGATGTTGGAATAAGCGGCAAAAGCATTAGCGGTTATGCTACTTCTGGCCATGAAATAATCTCTTAGTTCGACGTCTGGCAGATTGAGTTTACTTTTTGGAACATTCACAGGAGCACAGTCTATTTCCGGGGTAGAAACTACCAAATAGATTCGTTTCGTTATGCTATCCATTGTGACGTTAACATACTTGTAAGTCTCACTTTTAGAATTCAAAGATAATGACTGCACACGAGAATTTGCCATGTACTTGCCATCCGTTGCTGTACTAGGCTGAGATGTATTTAATGAAGAATTCAATGTGATTTTCTCAGAAGCACCGTCGGCAGTGGCTGCCTGAGAAGATGAAGTCAGAGGAGAGCTGACTCTGTTCAGCGTAGAGTTTCTCAACGGTTTCATCCACTCTGTTCCTGTAACTGACAACTTCTCCTCACTCACTTCGGATTCTTCTGATGTCTTACTCTCCGTGTCAGCATCGTCTTCTGACTGCTCTTCAGAATAAGTTGCATAGCTTTTGTCTTTGGTATCATAGTTCGGCGACATACATTTCAAGTCCGATTTGGAAAGCTGAGCAGCATAGTCTGCACTTTTTATGAATTCAAATGGGTCCAGTGCTGTTGTAAACATCCCATGTTTATCATATGGGTGTATTGGGTTGTCTATTTTGATTGAGGTCAGTGACATCGATAGCTTCTGGCTTGGCTTAGCGGCTTTAGTGTAGATCGTTGAAGTGAAATTGACAGTGGAGTCGACGACTGTTCCCGCAACAGTGTTCACTCCTTGGACTGTCTTCTCTGTCAGGTTTTTGTTTCTAAAGGATCTGAACTCCTTGAGCAATGATAGGTTTCCAAGCTTGCTTTGAGCTTGGGAATAGAGACCGTTGAAGTCGGCGATAATATCGTCATATACAAGGAACTTGGCGTCGGAGGCAATCCCATGGATTCTGTCAAACTTTTCAATATTCCTCTGGATGAAATTTAGAATATCCATGTTAGAGTAATAAAGCTTGTACGTGAGTTTACTTATGAACTCAGAAAGGTTGGCCAAAATCTCGGGCACGACCAATTTAATCTTATCGTTCAAGTCTTTGTAAATCACTTCGGACTCTGTCAGTTTCTGTTGGTCTGACTCCAACTTCGCCTTGTCCTTGTCAGTTTTGATAGATCCCTTCAGCGTAGAGTCCACCTTGTTCGACTTCATATCGTAGTCTATCTTCTTATGGCTTCGCTTCGTGATGAGTTTTTCGGCGCCCTTCAACGTATGAATCATCTCATTGCACTTCGCAACGAAGGAGTCAGATGAGTCTTCCGCCAACCTGGTCGTTCTTTCAAGAATTATCGAGGCCAATTTGCCTGCTTGTTCAAGCTCGTGGATAGTGACGCTGGTAAATTCTTCGTTTTTGTCAACAGGCTTCTCGGAAGAGGATCCATCTGCGCCATGCGCATGCTCCAACTCGCAGTGCAAATCCCGGAAAATATCAATCACCTGTATAAAGTTAGTGATGGCACTAATCCAAAATTTCTTCCACTTCTGGTTCTCGAGCTTGAGATACTCTAACCCTGCTAGAGCTGTCTTGATGTCGTGTTCCCATTGTTTGTACATGACATCTTCCGCCGTTTTCTGTCCAAACAGCTGGTGGGGCGTCCTGTACAATGCCTTCCCTACTCCTCTCAAAGACATATGTGTGTAGTGAACAGTTTTCTCGTTGACAATTGTTTGCTGTTTGCCAACCGTTGCAATTGTAGGCCAGAGCTAAGAGGTCCTGGAAGCCAAAGGTCACACGAAAGGAGTGAGCCTTTGAAATGATCTACAACCGCCCCATAAAAAAGAGTGGAAACTTCGGCATAGCGATAGTGAGTCGATGACGTAAGCTCCCAGTGGTTCCGGTCCGGTGGTTTGGTATCGTTACATTGAGGTAGGGTTCCCTACAATGAAGCGCAGTACATCAAAGCAGTACACAAATAGTCGGTTGCAGCCTACTGCTCCCGATGTTGCTCTTCAATCATCTGCTGAAGCTTGCCGAAAATGCGGTCTCGGTGGATAGCTGCCGGATCGTCCTTGTCTGTCGGGAAGAACGTCTGCCGCTGGAAGTTGATCTCGCCATCGGTCTCGTTTTCTCCCATCTCGACATCGTCCGTGTAGTCTTCTCCATCCTCCGGGCGGCCCCACAATATCGGCTGCTCGTCTATCTGCTCGGCCAAGCGGTGGTACTCGTCACTGCTGGCCCTTTTCAGCCCCTCGCTGCTGATGAACTCGCTTCTGCTGAAACGTCTCTTGTCGTTGAGGATCATAAACTCATCGTCCTGGTCGTCGCTTGGCTCATCGAGGCCCATCGACTCTAGCTCGCTCTCGTCCTCGTATCCGCCGTCCTCGTCCTCCGGGTAATCGTTCCTGTAGAAGTTCTCGTCGTTGGAGTCCTCGTCGTCCGTGTTCAAGAGCGTTTCGTCCTCCTTATCCTCCAACTTGTCCAGCTCGTCGTCATCAAACTTGATGTACCCGATCCGCTCGTTTTCCCACTGGTCACTCACGGCCTTGTCCCGGTAGTAGACGTCGTATACGTATTCCTCCTCGTCCTCATCCTCGTTATCTCGCTCGTCAATCGCCTCGCCGTTGCAGCCCTTGAGCATGTCCTCCTTGCTGAACTTAGGAAGGCTTCCATTGAGTTCCTGTGATACGCTGGATTGCCTTCTCTTTGGTGGTTTGACCGGGTTGTTGATAGTGGTCTCGTCGTTGTTCTTCAAATAGTCATTGAGCATTTCTAGAAGCTCCGAGTTGAGCTCCATTGGGCCCTCTTTCGGTTGCTGCCCCTCTAGTGTAGAGGCACCATTTTCCAATCCTGTTCCGGACCCTGATCCCGTTCCCGATCCTGATCCTAATCCTGATTCTCCTTCCGATGAGGCAGAAGCACCCACCTCCACGGCACTTTCTTTCTTCGATGGAATGTTAAACACAGGCTTGTCGTTCTTCCTATCCGTGCTTGCAGTCAACACCGCGGTCGAGTCCTGGATATCCTTCTTCTCCGTCCTCTTGAGTCTGAAAACGTAACGTGGCCGCTTTATCTTACGACGGTTGGTCTCCATCACGAGGGCCTGTAACGGGTCTTCCGTCCTCCTCCGCTTCACACGCAAGATCTGTGGTGGTTCTTTGATGCTCATTGTCGTTTTCTGTTTCCTGTAATTATCCTTAACGCTTCGGACCCACTAAAGCTAGAGCCAGACAGCAACTCAACCACCCCATCTGTCACCAGCTCCAGCTTCAACTTCCCCGGATATGCATGCACCTCAGCCAGATCAGGCCCCGGAAGGGAGAGGCTAAAAAAAGGCGGCTGCGCCGATCGGCGCAGTAGCTGTGAAAACATGAATTGGGCCCTTTCTGCAAACATAAGTTGCCTTTTCCGGAAGAATGTTATGCAGACAAGACGAAGGTAGTGATTGAAGCTGTTTTCGGTAAGACGGCCAGGTGAACAAGCTTGTATTGTGGCATACAGAACATAAAGTAGAGAAAAATGACAGGACCTATCACATGGATGCTATACCGAGCAAACAAAGTGATACTCGACGTCTCCAATCTCTTTGTTGGGATGCTTTTCGATGCAGACAAAGACATTGTGCTCGTGACGGGGGGATCCTCCGGGTTAGGGAAGGAACTAGTGCTTTTGTTCCACAACGCAGGCGCCAGGGTGGTGGTATTTGATTTGGAGGTGCCAGCTGAGGACTCCGAAAATCTAGTCGAAGGTGTGTACTACTACGCATGCGATGTTTCCGATCGCCTGCAAGTGAGAGAGAAGGCAGAGGAGGTGTTCCATACCGTCGGAACTGTTACAATTTTGATCAACAATGCAGGGATCACCACGGGGGATACGATTCTCAACTTGAGCTTTGAGCAAATCGAGAAGACAATGGCTGTCAACCTATTGTCCAGCTTCTATACCATCAAGACGTTCCTTCCAAACATGCTCGCGATCAAAAGGGGCTACATTGTCACCGTCGCATCAACACTCGGGTACATGTCGCCGGCACGGTTGAGCGCTTACGGGGCGTCCAAGTCCGGCTTAATAGCTTTGCACGAGAGCTTGACTTATGAACTAGGCTCGCCCACTCTAAACACCACAGGCGTCAAGACATTGTTGATCTGCCCGGGACAGCTAAAGACGCACATGTTTGAGGGTGTCCGAACACCATCGACCCTTTTCGCTCCGGAGCTGGAGCCACGGGATGTTGCAAACCAAGTGTTCAAGTCGGTGGTCTACGGCTGTCGTGGAGAGATCAAAATCCCCTTTTACGGGAACTTTCTACCTATATTTCGGTCTGCTCCGTGGCCGCTTGTTGCGGTTCTAAGATATTTTTCTGGCATTGATACGAGTATGAAAAAGTTTGTCGATAGGACTAAAGAAGCTACCACTATTTCAAGTGCCTATGTCTCAGAAAAAGCGTCTGTGGTGACAGGCATGTTTGCATCGAAGCCGGATAGCGTCGACCCAGCTTGGTGAGTGGAAAAGCGCTTTTTCCACTTTTGCTAGAAATGTATATGTACGTACATACATGAAGGTTCTTTATATTATTCAGATTTTGGGAGTTAATACATAGTTATAATACGAAATCTTATTTTACATGTCCAGGTCACTAGAGTCATTTCCTCTTCTGCTTCTTGGTGGACTTTTTCGACGGATCATCCTTAGCTGTTCTCTTCGTGTCGACAACCTTCTCGACCTTTGCCGACACTTTGAAAAATCCGTCCAATCTCCCCTGCGTTCCCCCTTTCAAAGCCTTCGATAGCTTCGCTGCCCCGTCTCTTATTCTTTGCTCGCTGAATCCATTTTCCTTGACCATAAACTCGACTAAACCCTCCACATCCGGCTCTGTCCACTTCAGATCGACGTCTTCACCCTTCAGCACATCCGGGTGTAGGAAAAGTTCCCTTGCTTCTTTATAAGGCCAGTTCTCTGGAATTTTGTATTTTGACTTTGGATTTTCCTCAATAGACTTGATGACGTTTTCAATATTTTTATGCTCCTTGATGAGTTTCAAAGCCGTCACTGGACCAATGCCCTTGATAGTCTCACAGTAGTCGCATCCAAGTAGAATACAGAGGTCGATGAACATGTGAATGTCTAGGTCGAACCCTTGGAGAACTTTCTTGATATCGAACTCTTCAATCTTCAGTTTTCTGGCCTCAGCTGCAGTAACGTTTCTCAAGAAATGTGACGGGCTATAGCACAAGGTATCCATATCTTCCGATGCTGCACCGTAAACTTTTCCCGTCCTAGACAGCTCGGCACATTGTGCCTCGGCTTCACAAGGAGCCTCGACAAATGGTATGCCCATCAATTTGAGTAGCTTTTTCGCTTCCTCATTCTGCTCTCTGGTCACTCTCACCGTTCTTCTTTCAAACTTCTGCAATTCTTCCACTGTTCCTGTTTCTTTCATTTCCTCTGCTTTTTTCTCAGCCTCCTCTCTTCTCTTCAATCTCTTCTCCAACTCTCCACCTTTCAATACAGGAGGTCTCCCATCAAAAACGTAGCAAGGCTTGATACCGTTTCCGACCATCCGGATAGTTCTGTAGAAAAAGCCCATCAGATGGGAGGTCGTCTCGCCGGACTCGTTCGTAAGCATGTTCCCGTCCTGTTGACGCACAGCAATCATAAACTGGTACAAACACATGGACGCATCGATGGCGATTTTACGGCCAAACAACGATTTCATCTCTGAGGCAATGATTGCGCCCGGAGCGTTTTCCTTCACTAGTGCATTGAGTCCCTTGATACCCATGCTGTATAAATTCACCGTCTATTTCTTGAAACAGGGCCAAAAACCAGCTTTTTCTCTACACTGGTGCAGGCCTTTTTATGGAAAAATTGTCATGATATCCAGTGGTCTTCAGTCTTCAGTTTTTCGTGTCAGCCAGAACGCTCGCGTCGTCTTTCTTTCATGTAATCAATTAGTTAACTGCACTTGGCGTTTCGCCGGCTGGCCGTGGCCGCAACCGTCTCGCACGCGGGAAGGAAGTATTTAATCTCTTCAGTCACCATTAAGACCGTTGCGTGGGCTGGAGTAAACTCAGCCACGAGACAGTAACCTTGCAACAGTGCCACAGCAGTTCTAGCAAGTACTAATGATCCCCCGCCCCCGTCGCGGCGCCAACGCCTCTCGTAGTGCCATGGCTGCTCCTTTGCTTCCACCTTTTTGATACAGTAGTCTCCCAGCAGCCTCCCAGCCGTCCTTGACGATACACCGACACGACAGACACGGAAGACATTCGAGCCCATTTGTCGTCTCCCGTGCCCGAGCCCTCCAGTAGGGACGTGACAATCTTGTGTGGGCTCAGGGTCTCTACGTATGCGCGGGAGATATAAAAGCTCAGGGCTGTTCGTCTGGAATAGATCCGGTGGACTAGAGGTATTAGAAAAAGAGGAAGAACTCTGGCAAGCAAGCAAAAACACAAACACGCACGGCATGTCTTTGAGTATATATCAAGCAGAAAGCGACTTCAGCGTGGCAACGGTGCCTACGACTTTGCAGACTGTGCCCACGCCCGGGCACTCGATCCCCTTCAGCGAGGTCTCCAGCATCCTCGTGCAGTACGAGGGAGAAAAGAAGGGAGGACACGGTTCCAGTGGTGGACACGGTTCCGGTAGCGGACACGGGAGTTCGCATGGCAGCGGGTCGGGATCCAAGGGCGACGGCAGCGGCAACAACGGACGGCCCGGCCACTACTACTACAATGGAAGAAACTACGAGTACGGCTACCCAGTCCAGTACGCGGGAAATAGATACTACCCGCGGGGCGTCATCTTGCCCGTCGCCTTTGGGGGCGCCGGAGGGTATCTGCTTGCCGGACACATCTACCACACGTACAGCTCGAGCAGCACCCTATATTACTCGGAGGTCCCCACCGCGTGCGGTGCCAGCGGCTCGTCCTGGATGAGCACTACCAGCAGCGTTTCCGGCGCTTCGCCAACGTGCACACCCCCTGGCAGCTCCTACTCGTTCACCGACGGCGGCGGCCTTGTCACGATCCAGCAGAAAGACCTTGCCTCTGCCGAGTACTCGACCTTATCAGACGCGTCTACCCCGCCCAACTCCTCCTCTTCCTCTTCCTTCTCCTCCTCCTCCTCCTCCTTCTCCTCCACCTCCACCCCCTCCTCCGAGACCACCACGGCCATAGATGATGCCACCTCTTCCAGCAGCGCATCGGTGTCCAGCATCTCCATCCCTGTGCGTGTCGATGCCGCATCGAGCAACTTCGTCCACGGCACGGGCGGCCACCAGAAGCTTGCTGCCCTTTTCTCCGCCATCGTCACCACGGGACTTCTCATCTCTCTTATGTGAACTTTGTTATACTACTCTACTACTTTTTCTCCGATTTATACACGTTCTTGTAGCTCTTGTCTGCAAAGATCAAACATTGACTCTCGAAAACATGTCCGCACGTGACGCTTATCCTTACTTGCTAACTTTTTTTCTCGCCTCTTCTTTCGCTCGGTCTTTTTTTTCTCAAACACAGCACATGGACAGATCTGTGTGCCATTTTTGTGTAATGTGTGCTAGTCACTTTCCGTCTGGGAATGCCCAGCACTTGCTCTGTCTCACACCCTTCCGTCTATATCGCCACTATAGACAGCATGTTTGGAAGACCTTCCGCGGGAACGTCTGGTTTCGGGGGCTTTGGTGCATCAAATGGCTCGTCATTCGGCGCAGCCAACAACAACAACTCTCCTTTCAGTTCAAATGCGACCAACACAGGCAGCATATTCGGCAACGCAGCCACGGGCAACACGGCGGCGAACACCGGCGGTGGATTGTTTGGTCAAGCGAACACAACCAATAATGCCACGAATACTGCGTCTTCAGGTTTCGGATTCGGTGCTTCTGCAAACAACACAGCAGGCGGTGCTGGTGGTGGGTTATTTGGCTCCAACAACACATCTTCTCCCTTTGCAGCAAACAACACAAGCTCTCCCTTCGGTGCTAACAATAACACCACAGGCGGTGGGGGCCTTTTTGGGTCAGCCTCGAACACTAATGTCCCAGGCGGCTTTGGATCTGCTAACAACTCAATGGCTTTTGGTGCTGCAAATGCGGGCGCCGGGTTGGGCATGAACACGCAGAACAAAGGTACCGCTCTCAAGCCTTTCAAAGCGTACTCTGAGAGAGACGCCACAATGGGTACTTCGTACTACGAGTCCATTACTGCCATGCCGGAGTACAGGAATTTCTCCTTCGAAGAATTGAGACTCCAAGACTACATGGAAAATAGACGATACGGTAACGGTGCGGCAGGAGCTACAGCAGGGTTTGGTGCCACTGGTGCAGGTGCTACTTCTGGTTTTGGCTTTGGTGCAAATAACAACACTGCTTCGAACAGTTTATTCGGATCAAACAACAGCACTACTGGTGGCGGTGGTTTGTTTGGTAGCACCAACAACAACAACAACAACAACAACAACACCTCGAGCGGAGGTTTGTTTGGGTCTACGAACAATAACAACGTGGGCAGTACTGGCTTTGGCTCGTCCTTTGGTAACACTGCCACCAATAACTCGCCGTTTGGCCAAAATAATACTAATTCAGGAACCACCGGTGGTAGCTTGTTTGGCTCAAACAACAATAACACTGGCAGCAACGTTTTCGGCTCAAACTCTTCGAACGCTTTTGGCGCAAGCAATAACACTGGCGTTGGCCTATTTGGTGCAAGAGGCAACAACAATAGCTCTCCTTTTGGTCAAAGCGCCAACAACGCTTTCGGCCAAAACAATAACAACACTTCAGGCGGCTTGTTTGGCAGTAGTAATACCGGTACCACTGGTGGAGGATTGTTTGGTAACAACAATGCTACCACTAATAATGCTGGTGGTGGTGGATTATTCGGTAGCAATAATAACAACAACACTTCTACTGGTGGTGGTCTTTTTGGAAGTACCAACAATAACAACTCCACCGGAGGTGGTTTATTTGGAAGTAATAACACAGCAAACAAACCAGCATTCGGCTTTGGAGGTGCAAGCAATACAGCCAATACCGGATTCGGTGCAAATAGCAACTCAAATGGAGGTTTGTTCGGAACAAACAACAACAATACCACTTCGGGTGGAAGCTTATTTGGCGCTAACAACAACAATAACAATACTTCTACTAGTGGAGGCTTGTTTGGTAGTAAGCCTGCAGCTTCAGGTGGTTTGTTCGGAAACAATAACAACACCAACACATCTACCATGGGAGGTGGTTTATTTGGTAACAACAACCAAAACAACACTGCCTCATCCAACGGTGGTGGATTGTTTGGCGCCAATAATAACAATAACGCTTCCACGGGTGGTGGACTGTTTGGCAGTAAGCCAGCTACTTCAGGCGGGCTTTTTGGTAATAATAGCACCACAGCAAGTGGAACTGGTACAGGAACTGGCGCTTTCGGTGCAAAGCCTGCAACAGGTGGTCTATTCGGTAATAATTCTGCGAACACAAACATGGGTAGCAATGGTGGTCTGTTTGGTAACAAACCTGCCGCTCCTTCTGGAGGCTTGTTTGGCAATTCTGGTACTACAACGGGTACAAGTGGAGGTGGTCTGTTTGGAAATAAGCCTGCTGCTCCGTCTGGAGGTCTGTTTGGCAATAACACTTCATCTTTTGGTGCACCATCGGGAGGTTTGTTTGGAATCAATTCATCAGCTAATAACAATAATAGTACTGGTGGTCTGTTTGGCTCCCAACCTCAGCAACAAAGTTTCAATGCAGCTAATCAAAACCCGTACTCTTCGGGTCCATTGTTCAATTCTGCCAATATCAATGTGAACCCTGTTGTCCCAGCGCCTCCAAAGCCAATTGCGACACCGATTCAAGAATTGGAGAAGAAAAAGATCACTCTCGTTGCTGCCTATAGAATAACTCCAAAACCTCTCTACAAACCTACTGAAGCTACTATTGGTAAAGCTGCTGGAATTGTCTCGAGCTCCTCTCCTTTGAAGATAGCTGACTCTGCCGTAGCAAAGATCATTGAAGGCTCTGCTGAAGCAAATGCACTGTCTAACCCAGAGACTGACAGATTGATTCTTTCAAACCCTCTATTTGCTCGTTCTAAAAAGTTGACTAAATTGATGGTTGAAAATAACAACGAGTCAAAATTACTGCCAAAGGACAAGACTCGTAAATCCGTCAAACTTATTGATTTGAAAGCTAGTATGCCTTCACAAATTAACGAACTGTCCAGTGACACTTCTACCTCAGATGGCTCGACTGAAAAGAGTCTTCCAGAGAAAATTGATGGAATCAAGGCATTGACTGCTTCCAACGATGAAATCGAGGATGTTAGCGCTACAAATGCAGAACCTGATAAAATACAGGAAAAGAAACCATTGGCAGATGTCGCACAACAGAAAGAAGAAGAATTCATGTTACCCGAGGGTTATTACACCATTCCATCGTTGGAGAAGTTATCAGACTATCCCCCTGAGAAACTCGTTTCCATCGAACAGTTTACGGTCGGTAGAGAAGGTTATGGTTCAATTGAGTTTCTCAACCCTGTTGATCTTACGTCTATTCCTCTGACAAGTATTGCGGATCTTATTGTTTTTGATAAAAACGAATGTGTTGTTTATCCTGATATCAAGAGTAAACCTAGGCTTGGTGAAGGATTTAATGTACCTGCGGTCATATCATTGGATGGTTGCTACCCAAGAACTAAGGACAAAAGAGGTATAATCACAGATCCAAAGCATCCAGCTGTCGTAAAACATATTGCCAAATTGAAGGCTATTCCCAACACTAAATACGTAGGTTACGATCCGATAAGCGGTACTTGGAAATTCCGGGTCGAACATTTCTAGTTATGACGAAGAGCTTGTATAAACTAATTAATTTTAACTAAATTATTCCAAAGTTTTTGTCATATCAACGCACATTTATATCTTTACGTAAGCATGCGACACATTTCTCCGCAACGATAAGATGATAAAAACTTGCTATCTGGCAAAGCTAAATGGGTCTCAGGATACAATCTTAAAGTCAGGACGCATTAAAAGCTGCTATACTCTAACCAGAGTCAGTTAGATCCTTTAAGGAAGGTTACTAGAAAAAAGGGTCAAGCTTTGCAGAGCCGAAAACAAGAGAACATCAATTTTCAAAATGTTTTCCTTATAAATTCTATAACGACTTTGACTCACTATTTCAGGGTATAAGTGAATTGATACTCCAACTCACTTTCATGCCAATAAACATTTTTCGTAGAAAAAACATTGCTGTTGACTAAAATGTCATTACTTATAATCTGCAATAGGCGAAGTCAATTGATAACAAAAAACAACATGTTTATGTCAGCAAATTAGTTCACGCGGCGTATCATAATAATGTTTCAAAAAGTAAACAATACTTTGATCTTCAAAGCACTATACAAACGCCATAATCTTGCTTGAACTTTCGAAATCAAGATTAGCAACAAGATGGATGAAAACCTGCAGTATAAAGAAGATGCCGCTCACCGGCAGAAGCTTTCAAGGCTCTCTTTTCCTTTCAATTCTTCTATCAAAGAAAACGGTGTCTCGTCGAATCGTAGACATACTTTAGTTCCAAACAGAAGTATTCTCAAACCAAACATGGAGGGGAGTAATACCATAAATTTGATCTCAGATACAATATTAAAAGAACGCAGGCGTGTGTCTTTTGCCCCCGAAGTCACCCTACATAAAATCGACTATTCACGCTCAAATGAGGAAAGGAGGCTAAAGAAAAGGAACTCGCTTAATAGTCAAATTCAGTCCCAGGCTCCCAAGTTGAACACGTCTCAATACATCTGGAAGTCGTATCAAGCTGCTGATAACTCCAAAGCTGAAATTCCAGATCAATACCAGGTCACCAAAGACGAAATACAGTCTTTCACTTCTGATTTGCCCAACAAATTTACAATTGATGAGGATAGTAATACTCAGACTATGGAGTTGAGTGCTGAATTGACGCAAGAAATATTGAAACACCATAACCGTATGAAAGAGCAACACTCGCAAGTAGGAGAAGAGGTAGGAAATGATCAATTCAAAAGCCAGAATAGTCTACAGGATGTTTTTGAAGAAGCAGAGCAAGAAATTAACTCGGATAAAGTAGGCGAACACAATGCAGAGGAGATTGAAATGGAACTTACCGAAACATTTAATAAAGGAGTTGCAAACTTCGATTCTAGTAATTTGATGGAAATTTCCATGGATTTTACTCAGCCTTTAGATAGTAGAGAATCAAAAGAAATTAGGCCTAATACTAATGAAGCCATTCATACTGATGATGATAATGACACAATGGAGTTCACACAACCTGTTTCAAAGGACACTGCAGAATCAGTACATTTAGAACCAAGGCAGGTAGAACATTCGCAGGTGATAACTCCAACTCTTCCACCTGAAATCGATATGGCCAATGATAACGATGAGACTATGGAATTTACTCAACCAATTTCATACACTTCATCTGGCAAAAATAAAGATAATGTGCTCTTGGAAGAAGACAAGCTTAGTGTCGTATTTGAAGCTTCCGAACCACCAACTAGCGACCAACCAGATATTGCTTCTGGTCATATAAATTTAGAGAACAAAGAGATATCAACACAAACAGCACTTTTTCAAATAGCACTACCTCAAAAAAGCATGTCTAAGTTTGCTCATGAAACTGATCGAGAATTAGGAACATTAGAAGGTAACGACGAAAGGGCTGTAGATAGCTCTTTCATCGAAAACAAAGATTTGACAAGTGATATGGAAACATCACTAATAGCAACAGAAATGGTGCCCTTAGCAGAAGTTACTGCAGATTTCACAGAAAATGTTGAAGACTACGACTCTGATAACTCCTTGGTTGATGATAATCACGTTAATGTTTCCCTTGATGTTTTCCTTGATAACGTTAATGTCCAGTTTTATGATAACATAGGCCCTTCAGATAACGAGGTGAATCAAACATTAGTTTTTAACTCTGATCTGAAGTCGTCTCCATTTTCGGAAATCTCTCCAGCAAGTTCATCTGCTACTTCAACTTCGACACCTTCTTCGGTCTCATCGACGAAGCGTGCTAATCTGATAGAGTATATTGACGCTTGTACTAATATACCATACTATCACTATATTGTTCACCTAATCAACCAGTATCAATCATCAATTCAATCAATATCTACAATGGTCAATACCTTTTCTAATGACGTTTTAGAATCCAATCCTACTGCTATCCGTGAATACTATCAGCAAGCGGAAGAAGTGAAAGTAGACCTGTGTACTAATTATCAGGCTATTGCTACATTCACTAGAAAAAAAGCCAAATGCCAAAACATGAGATTCTTGTCAGGATTGTTAGAGCAGTTAATCTCGTCTTATGAACGTGCAAACCAATTCCTGGAGTCTGAATTGAGTAAGGCTTTAGATTGGCGAAGGGGCATTTTAGTAAAAAGGCAAAAGATGATAGAAAGAAAGGTAGAGCTAAATCTGTATATCCAAAAATTGGATACATTGCGGGACAACTGGAATTCGATTAACATTGAAAAAATAAAAAAAGCAAATGAAAGTCTTAGGCTTCATGGAGACAAAAAGGTAATTATCAAAGCAAGTATTTCAGACCATTCCAAATTGGTGAGCCACAAGACTAAAAGTGTTTTAGACAAAAAAATGACAAAGGAGAAGCTCCTAAGAGAAGTCGAATCTTTGAGAAAGCAGGTTTCAAGCTCAACTGTTCCTTCCAAGACTCATTTGAAAGCTTTGATGGCTCGGCTGCATTCTCTTGAGGAATTGAAGTCGATTAAACTGTTACCTGGTGCTGCTATCACTTTACTCATATTAAAAAAACTTAAAGCTGTATTCCACAAAAGAGATAGTGATATGTATGAGGTAGAATTGAGCGTGACTGATATCAAATCATTTGCCCCCTTTTCACAATTGTTGGCTGGATTTATCGCCAGGCAGCAAAAAAAGGTAAATCAATCGAAAACCGTGGAATTTGTCAAGCACCTTGTCGAATCCTGGAGAAATTTTATTCGAATATGGAAAGAATTACTCACAATTAACTTTCTATATTACAGTACAATCATGGATTCTTCCTTTCAATTCCACTTTGATTTTGAAGATTCATCGCGGTCACAACGGAGCAAGGTTCTTGTTGAAGGAAATCTAGAGGACCTGCTCGAACCAAAAAAAGAAGTTATAGTGAAATTGGCTAAACAAGGTTCTTGGGAAGAAAATGAGCAAATGAATATGCCCTATGTACTAAACCGTCTCAAACAGACGTTTGACAATAAAAACAGCATCGTCAATAGATTTGCTATCAGCTGAATTCAAAATAATGTAGCGAGTGTGTATATAATAGATATATTAGTCTCTTACTACCCCAAAATTCTGTAATACAGTACAAAATATATTTTCAATAAAATAATATCCCAAAACTAAACTCTATAGATGCCAAACTACTGATCACAAAATACATCGTCTCGGTTAATGCTCAAAACTGCAAGCTCATCCGCAATAGCTCCATTCTCAGAGAATACAAAACTTCGATTGACGTTATTGTTAACATTTCTGACATTACCGTCCAGAGAACTTTTTTCTGATTCAAAGAGATTGGCCGGAACATCAACAATTGTTGGATTCGACAAGGACAGAATGTTTTCCGCAGAAACATAACTTGCAAGAACGTCTTTACTGTTACCGCTGCTACTATTTCTCCCACTTTCGCTATTTCCCGTGCTAGTTTGGGCACCTTGACTCGATAGACTATTACCTGGCGAGTTGAGACTATTGGATACAGCTTTCGGTTTGCCAAAACTCAAGAAAAGTTCTGTATCGTTATCGTCGCTATCATCACTATCACTGTCATCTGTTTGATCGAAACTTTGATGAACCAATCTTAGTTTTGTACCATATATTGAACTCTTCGTTGGCAGCGATGCCTTATTATTATTTGTAAGTGTTTCATCAGCGTTTCCTAAAAATTTGTTCGGCCCAGAAATTGAATTCTTTTTATCAGCAGGTAAATTAGAAACGCCTGAAATATTATTATCGCTACTGTCCTCATCATCTTTTTCGTCATCGCCACCGGTAAAATAAGCCTTCCTCATGGTTACTCTACTATTCGTCATCGGCTTAGGTACATTATCCCTAAAACTATCAGATGCACTTTTGCCAGAATCTCTTCTGCCCTTAAACTCTATAGGTCTTTCTTCATCTTCACTTGAAGAATCTGAGTCTACCATTCCCTTGAAAGCGGTATTTTTATGACCTTCCGAAGGTAGATTTTTTACTATGGAGGAGGTCGCATTCAGCATCGTATTGGTAGGAAGTAGACCCTTTGGTGGGTTTCTTGAAACTCTGGCAGAGCTTAGTATAGGCCCATCTGTAACAGGAGATGCTTTCGTTCTTGAGGGCCGACCTCTCAGATTGTTGATATTTGTTTGAATTGATCCCGGAAGTTTGAATGGTGCACCAGAAGGACTTCGTGAATTGTTACGGACCATTGCTATACTTTCTCGAGACTCAGAACTATGGGTACTTTCAGCACTTGCAGTTGCTGAGTTGAAAGGCGGTCTGTTGCTATGAATAGATGGCATTCTTGTCGCATTGGGCATATTATGAGTTCTTCCAGAGAAACTTCCAAAGCTAGTATAGGCAGTGGAGCCAACCGTAGCACCAGGATTGATGAATTTAGAATACGAGTCATCGTAAAAGCTATCAAGAGAAGCAAAACTGGGATTAACAGTTAACTGGACTGATTCTATTTGACCTTCATTGTCATCACAGTTTAACTCTTTGCGGTAGTCATACGATTCAGCATCAGATTCATCACTAGCGCTATCATTTTCCACATTATAATTTTTAGCTCCAGGACTGCTTGTACATAGAGGCGAATCATCTTGTTCCACACTACCGAATGCATCAGTAGCATCTTGATGATTGCTTTTCTCAGACGTGTTACCTTCTTTTGTAGCCTCCAAACTCTCCGACCTGTCTCTAGAATTTGCGACAGATAAACAAGTAGTCGAGCTTGATGGCTTATAGCTGCATTCAGAATGATCATTCAGCAGATTCAACGATAACTGAAATTTGTCATTAAGGCTATCTTCATCAGGGGTTTTCTTTTCTGATAAAATGTAGCCACAGTCATCCTTCAGCCCCGACAAAGGAGTATTTCCTAAATATAGATCCGAATCCACTGACTGCTTCTCCTTCTCCTTCTGGCTGTTTGGGTTCTTTTCAAAGTCAACAAGAGTTCTCCTTTTTTTGAATGCATCAGATATTCTTTTCCTTATTCTGCTTCCGATCCCAACAACTGCATCATCTACTTCTTCGCTGCTGACTTTGATTTTCTTATTTTTATCCAAGTATTTATCATCATCTTGCCATTTCTGACCAGCCAACCCTTCGAGTACAAAAGGGTGCTTTTTGATATCGTCAATCTCCAGTCGAGTCTCCGGATTCTTATCAAGTAATTTCAGTATTAGGTCTTTTGCCATCTGGAATTCATGATCAGTCAATGGGGTAGCTACACGCCAGCGTGTCATATCCGGAAACTTAACATCATCATGACAAATATTTTGAAACAATTGGTATTCCGAATCCGCATAAAAAGGTAAGCAACCAAAGATGAAGCAGTACAAAGTTACTCCAAGAGCCCAAATATCTATCTTATAAGTGACTTTCATATTTTTGCCTTCTGTGCCACACAATTCAGGAGCCAAAAATGCTGGAGTACCTGCTGTTTTGGCCAATTCAACATCATCCTGAGTTTCCCCGTCGAGATTGTCAGCAAATGATACACCAAAATCAGAGATTTTGACGTTGTCGTCATGACTCACTAAAAGGTTCGATGGTTTGATATCTCTATGGATGATACCTTGGTAGTGTAAATATTCAAGACCACCTAAAACGTCCCTAAAGATTTTTTTCGTCTGTTGTAATGATAAAAGTGGCTCTAGAACACAGTCTTTTATAGTAATCTCACCACTGAGATTATTGCTTTCAGATTTGGATTTTACTGCCGACAATACTTCTTCGGGAGATATTTGCCATTTGATTTCACCCTTTTCAAGATATTCCAAGACCAGATATATCTTTCTGGAGTTTTCCGCATCTAGAACTTCAATCAACTTGACCACATGTGGATGATCACACTTTTTCATGATTGCAACTTCTTTTCGGATTTTATCTTCCTGTGTTTGTGTCTTCCCACGAGATAATCGGCTTAGCATAAGAGCAGGTTTGCCCGTTCTATTGACGATTTTAATTGCTACTTTGGTGCCAGTAGCTAGATCTTTGGCTAGTTTCACTCTACCGTGCTGCCCTGCCCCGATGTCTTTAAGAATCTCGTATGTATTTAAAATACGTTTCCGTGTAACCGGATCGTACTCAACATGCACATAGTGTGTTTCTTTCACTTTTGAGGAATTAGTGTTCACTGTGTTGGTTGTAGCGTTATAGGGAAAGTTGCAGGGCGAGTTTCTAATTGTATTTGAGTTCAATGATGCATTTGAAGAGTTTGGATTTAAAGTAAAGCTTGAATCAGGGTTAGTTTTATTGACTGTGATATTATTGGCATTGTAGTGGTCATCATGGTTAAAAGTGCTGTTTCCACCATTTCTAGGTGGACTAAGGTTGGGACGAAACAGAAAGCTTCTTCTTTTCGAAGCAACCGGTCTAGCTCCACTTCTTGCTAGACTGCTCAATGAAACAAAAGAACTTTCTCTAGATTGAACCGGGGAAGGGTTCGAAGAGTCAGTATTACGTAAAGATCCTTGATCAGATGCCAGGTTTTGACAGCTAGTGTCTATACTTCGACGGGTCGAGAACAGGAAATCAGACATCTTATGTGCCAAATCTGATAACTTCGAATGAGAGCTTGATTCTGATAATTTTTTCGTCTCACTTTCATTATTTCGAGTTAACGAGTTGGGCGTTTGTTCACTTTTTTTGAGGTCAAAATCTTGAGTGATTATCGAGTTATCCGAGCTTTGGGAGGTTCTGTAGGGCGAAAGGTTCTTGAATTCCCGCTCAGCATCAGAGAAAGATGATGCAACGTTGGATGAGCCCGATATCTGCACATTTGTTGCTGCTGTTGCAATGACCTTTGGTTTGATGTGCACCAACGACACCGGGTTGGAGGGGTTAGGACACGTCTGCTTTTCTTTAGTTGATGGAACGTTCATTATTGCCAGAAGAGGACATTAGCTGTCTTGGAATTCGGAATTGGTATCAGTACTGCTTGTGTCGTGTGGAAAGTTTGCTCATTAATCGCCTAATTCGGTCCAGGCCACATAAGAAACTGGTCGTTTGATGGGATGGCTGAGAGAAAACAGGCAGAGTAAAAAGAGAGAAACTGCTTTCTCGCATTTAAGATTCCTTCCCACGCTTCTTACGTAACGGGTGCACGAGCCTTACATAAGCTCCGTTCCAATTTATGTTTCGTTACATTTGTAATTACTATTTTGATAAACTGTATATAAATATGGGGGAGAAGTGACTATGTACAGATGTCAGAAGATATTGCCAAGGGAGAGAAGTACCCGTAGTCTACTCAAGAGGATAGTACTTGTTACCAGCAGCATCGTATGCAATTTTTCTGTCCTTTCTATTATCTCTAAACACCTTACCGTATCTGTATCCAACCTTGCCAACCTTGACAGGGGTGAATTTGAAGGCGTATTTTTCACCTTCGTGCATAGTTGCAATAAAGGAACCGTCACTCTTGCTCTTCTTGGCAGCATCATGATGGGAGGAGTGCTCACCACCTTCTGAAAGTCTCTCTAATGTCACAGCGGCAGGTTCCAAGTTGAATTCCTTGGCGGCGTCAACAGGACCGAACGGTTCGGATTCGGCGATAGTTAAGAAACGGGACTGCAGAGTTTCTCTAGGAATAGGAATTTCTGTCAAGTTTTCGGCGTTCTTTTCTGGGTTGTACAGAGGAAACATTTTGTACAGAGTGTTCGAAAGTCTTTTTAGGTCACCCTTTATTAAGCCTTTCTGTTCCCAATCTTCTTCGATTTCACGTAGTTTCAAGATGGCTTCGATTCTTTGAATTTTCAATCCGTACTTCAAGGCAACTTGTTGAGAAGGTACCTTGTTCAAAAGAATGTCGTTGACAATTTGGACCTTGGTTTCGTTACTGACCTGTAGATTCGTGAAACAGTTTGAGTTGAGAGGGAATGGCTGCAGAGTGTGTCTGTTTCTTCCTCTACCGGACTCGGCTATGTCGTCGCTGGAGACGTCGAATTCACTGAGCGGTTCAAGGAGTGCATTACCTCTTTCGTTTCTCGGATCGATATAGTTTGTTGTGTGGTTGGTTTTCGGATATGCGTATTTGTTGAGGTAGTAATCACCTTTGTAGTTCTTAGGTCCAAGGAATTGGTCCATGAGACGTTTGAAGACGGTTTGTTTGCGTCCCTTTCTTGTTGGAGGAATGTTACCTGCCTTGGAGTAGAATGGATATGCAAGGGTTCTTCTGTAACGCACTTGCGAGACCTGCAGACCCGCAGTCTTCACAGACGATGTGCTGTTCTCTAGGACAGTTCTTCCTAACATGTGTATAGTCTGCCTGATAGTTCAGTCTCGTTTGCTTCCAAAAGATGCCCCCATTCACAGAACTCTGTGTCTCGTCTGTGGTCCCCGTTACCTTCTTCTTCCAGTAGTTTGTCGTTGTGAGGACAAGCGCTGAAAAAAATGGAAGCGTCCAGTTTCAGCAAAATTCAATTTTCTTTTTTCCCGTGATTTTTTTCATCGACGGGTCGATTTCTTATTCCTCTCATTTCTCATTTCTTCCACTTTACTACTTAATGGGTCCAGAACTATATTTATTATCTATCTACTACGCCTCGACTTGAAGATATTCTTTGAACCCAATCCAATGACGAGGGTCAGGATTGCTTATGCGATTAGTATGTGTACGTTTCTATTTGTGAAATGTTTTGAAGGGAAAGGCTTTTTAAAAACTTTTGATGATATTGTTTTTGACTATGAAAAACTAAATGACTATAACTATGACTATAAATTATGAGGATGCTATGTTAAAAAGAACGTTAGAAGAAATTAAACTAATATACAATGAGAATGGTAATGCAAAGGTGATGGAGAACTAACTCTAGAATTCAGGAGTTTAGCAATCAATCAATCGCTTAACAGTCGACCAGGTCAACAACCTTTAAGTAAACTGGTTCACATTGAGTACCGATCACTTCATCGTATAAGTTGTAGAAGTTACCAGACAGACATTGGTAAAATACAGTTGTGTTACCAATGGCCAAGTTGCCGTCGTTGGAGATAGACCAGCCAGCAGCGTAAAGCGCACCAGCTTGTGGAGGTGGACCGTCGAATTGGAATTGTCTGTTAGCAACAATAGAACCGATTCTACCCTTGATATCGGTCAGAATGGAATCCTTCAAAGTCATAGACAAGGTGTTGTTGGTCTTACAGGAGATTGGGTGAGCGTGGTCAGATGGAGCAGCTGGGGAAGTAGTAGCAGAGGTTGGAGCCTTCTTGTCAGTGGTAGCTTGGACTTGACCGTCACCGATTTGGGAAGCAGCAGTTGCGGTGGTCTCGGTAGTAGCTTGGATTTGACCGTCACCGATTTGAGTAACAACTGGAGCGGTTTGAGTGGTAGCTTGGATTTGACCGTCACCAATTTGAGTGACAACTGGAGCGGTGGTTTGGGTGGTAGCTTGGATTTGACCGTCACCAATTTGAGTGACAACTGGAGCGGTGGTTTGGGTGGTAGCTTGGATTTGACCGTCACCAATTTGAGTGACAACTGGAGCGGTGGTTTGAGTGGTAGCTTGGATTTGACCATCACCGATTTGAGTAACGACTGGAGCAGTAGTCTTAGCAGGTGGTGGAGTGGTGGTTTTAGTGGTAGCTTGGATTTGACCGTCACCAATTTGGGTAACAACTGGAGCAGTTGGAGCAGTGGTGGTTTGGGTGGTAGCTTGGATTTGACCATCACCGATTTGGGTGACGTTGTCTCTCTTGTTGTGGCTGGCACTGGCGGTAGTGGAGGAGGTTGGGATTGGGTCGATGGAGATCGCGAAGGTGGATGGGTAGTTGGTGGTTGCGCTAGCTAAGGTGTGCTTTGGGGTCAGAGTGGACCATGGTTCGGATGGAACGTAGGCAGCTAAGGATTGGGCAACTAAGGCCAAGGAAGCGATGGATAAGGTGGAAGATCTCATTTTTAATGTGGTGTGTTTGGATCTGTAAGTTGGTTTTGTAAAGAAGATGTGGTTGTTCTTTGATACTGAAAGAGAAGAAGTAAAATAATTTAGAAATAAAACTGGAACGGATCAGGTATTTTTCCCTGCTAGAGAGGAACCACCATCCGTTTTATACCAGTTCCCATCGCCAGAACGTTTGCTGGACCTGAGAAGTTAGGCCAGGAACACTCCGCTGCCAGCCTCCGATAAACCTTCTGACAGCCCCCGACTACCAAAAATAACCTTCCGCCAGACCCCTGTTTGCGCTGCTGGGTGCTTTGCAAAGCGTGCTGGGCCCATTAGACCCACTCGGGGAAAACCCAAACACCGTTGCGGGGCGCGCAACGGCCGTCACTAGGGAACACCGAGGAGGCTAGCAGCAATTAGGCCCAAAGAGGAAGAAGACCCAAATAGGCAGTTGCCCCTCCTCGACGCTCGCCAGGGCTGGGCCGAAAGCAGTGCAAACGACAACACCAGACCTATTTCCAGCACGGAGACAGGGAGCTGCTGGGTGACGGGATCAGCCCCGGCGACGGCGGATCGGCCAATGGCGGAAGGTACTATTATTATTGCATGGTATTTTTCTCGTCACAGCTGCTGCTGGTGTTGCTGTGCTGTTGCTACGTCGTTATACAGGATTATGGAATGAATCGGGCCGATCAGTCGCTGCGGAGCTTCGAAAGAACTGCTTCGCTTCTCTGGTGCTTTTCACGTAGCTCGACGGGGCTTCTGTTCAACATGGCCAAGAACTCGCCGGCGTAGGGAGCCTTTGCAGTGGCAGCTGTAGTGTCTAGGCTCTTGACGACGCTCAAGTAGTTGTGGTAGATGTCGCCGTTGTAGTTGCCCAAAACAGAATTGATGAAAAAATCGCTCAGCTTGAATGAGTCGGTCAAACCGATCACCTCTTCCCGGACTTCTCGCAACACCTGGTAGGTGTAGCGCTCCATGGTGTCGTAGCATTGCTGCGAAATGACATTTTGCTGTAGGAAGTAGACGCCAAACCTGTCGATGTTGGAGATCGCAAAGAGACGGGCAAGGTTTTCTAGCTGCTTTCTGACCTCGGCATCCCGGGTCTCGCCAATCTTGACTATCCACTTGTCCAAAATGTATTCAGCCGCGTATAGTTTCGACAAAGAGAGCTTCTCATTGGCAATCACATCCCAGTTCTTCCCGTTTTCCTCCAATGCCCCAACGCACTTCAAGGCAATCCTGTAGATAATCGATTTCAGTGCCAGATTCAACGTCTGCAAGTTCTTCAAATCGGACTCGTTTGAAAGAATGGCACCCTCCCGTTTGGCGTCCTTCAAGAATGAGTAGCCTGAAGAGCCTGACACCTTGCCGTTCTTCTCAAATGCCATCACCTTCTGGATGGTGATTCTACCACTGTTCTGCGCTAGAATGTTATTGTCACCCTCCCAAGTACACTGAACAACGTGATCAGCATAGCCCTTGCCAAAACCGGCGTAGGCAGAGTACCCGTGTCCACCACAACTTTGACGGCACTCGTCAATCAAGTCGGCTGTGAGCCACGTGCATGTGCTCTTCAAGCTTGCAGAGTCGGCAAATAACCCTTTGAGACCTTCAATTGACTTGTTTAAAAGACCAAAGTCCCCACTTTTTACGCCGTCGTCCAACTTTTGCAACACATCCTTGTAATCCTTTTGGATCTGGTTTGAAGCAATACTCATCCCATAAACCCAAGCCAAAAATGGTAACAACCGTTTTTGATGTAATGGATAATTGATTAATTGGTTTTCAACAGTCTCACCTTTAACGGTGAACTGTCTGCGTCCGACAGCATATCTTAAAGCAATGGCAACAAATCTTTCACCCGTTCTCCAACTGTCAGTCACCATTGTGACTCGACCACCGAGTAACGCACCATACGCAAGCTGCTCTAATGGTGGTTCTTCGACATTACCCTCACGGTCAACCTTTGTAAACTTGCTTAGCATGTACTCTCTTGGAATCCTAACGCCGGTGAATTGAATCCAACCGTTGTCAATACCGTCCCGTCCCATCTTCTCTCCGATATCGCCAATCGCAACGCCCGGGTAGAGGTCGTGGTTCGAGTCCCTGATCGGAACAACAAAGGTCTTGACACCATAGTCCTTACCTTTGACGACCAAACGTGCAAAGACAACCGTGTGTGTGGCACTGTGTGCGGCTCCTCCAATCCACCACTTGGTAGCACCAATGTGAGGTGTGGTGATGATGAAAGCTTCATTTTCAATATCATATTCTGCCAACGTCTGCAAGGCAGCGACATTGGACCCATGTGCAATCTCGGTCATACTGAAGCACCCGTAAATATCCTTCATGTACACAGCACCTCTTTCAAACGCCCAATAGTTGAATTGCTCCTCGGTACCATTACCTCTGATGGCACTCAAAAACAACCCCAAATGGACACCAATCCTCGTGCCCAACTGCGGGTCGATGAGTGCAACTAAATTCAACCTGTCCTGGAAAGTTTGGAAGTCAGGCGCATCCTGCTCCATGTACTGTGCCAAGCGTGCAATCTTGCGGGCAGTGAGTTCCCGGTGCTCCCCACGGGACAGTTCGTAGTAGTCCGGCTTGACCTGAAGGACAGGATCTCTCTCAATCTGCTGCATCAAGCGAAGCGTGTGGACGGAGGCCTCGGTGGAACCCTCAAGAAATGCGTGCATCTCATTGAGTGGGAAGGTGGTTCTCAACCGTTCGGACCATATAAGCTGTTGTGGATCTGGCTCCACAGTCTTTGGTAGTGTTGTAAGTTTCATATGTGTTTGTTCTCGTTGTTGACAGAATCAAAGAAAAAGAAAGAAGACTATTAGCTGTAGACAGCAAAACGAATCTCCACTTGAGGAGAACTTAAATGCCTTATATAAGTACAGTCCTCAAAGCAGAGGCCATGTATTGTCCCGAGGCCAGAAAGCGTGCCCATTTGTCGGCCAGATGACCACAATAGGGAGCCAGGGGGAAAAACTCCGAGGGAGCCAAAAGTGCGGGGGCGGGGAGAGGAGACGGACTGTGGGGAACGGTATTTCGTGGCCGGCGGATCTTTCCACCGATGCCGGAGGTGATTAGCGTGTATAAAGAGGAGGTTACTAAGGGGGAGTTAGTAGAAAAGCAACACAAAGCAAAGAAAAGAAAGGGCTTGGTAGATATATACAAAGAATGCATGTTTTTACCGCTTTGGTGGTGCGATTAGTGATCAATCGGTCCACATCCACTTTCTAAAGTGATAGACGTTTTTGCCGGCTGGGGGTGCTTTGTTGGAGTCGGCAGTGAAAGAGCCCTGGAGTTTGGAGATAAGCTGGCCATCGGTGGTCATGATAGAGCCGAAGATAGTGAGTGGACCATCTTCTTTGGAGGCGTCCTTGCCGGCGGTTGCCTTGATGATGATGTTCCGGTCGTGCGGGTTCACCTGGGACCTGAAGTCGACATTGAGGGCTGCGGTGTAGACGGCCGACTGCGGGACGTCCAGGATTTGGGCTGCGTTCAGCTTCATGTACTCGTCCATAAGCATTACCAGTCTGTCGCTCTGGCCTCCGCGTCTGTGGCCGCTGCGTCTGCCAAACCCGTACCATCCGCTGTGTCTGCGGGTGGTTTCAGGTAAGGTGACGACGGCCACCTTCTCACCGGTGAACCCATTGGAAAACTCGAGCGGCTTAGAAGGCAGCATGAGGGAGTCTTCGAAGGAGGAGTTTGTGGTTGGCGTAACTACCTGGTTGTTGAGAAGGTTTACTTCTTTAAAATCCGGGTTGGACCTCAAGGAGGCCACAATTGGAAGCATCTGGATGTTAGCCTTAGCAGCAGTAGCAGCAGAAGCAGCAGAACCGCTGCCCTGATACGAATCCTGGGCGTAGTACCCGCCGTCGCTGTGCACTCTGGCGTGGCGTGTCTCCCACCGGTCGTCTGCGCAGCCGCCGCTGAAGAGTTTGTACGCAAACATACCACCCGCAAAGGTGAACAAAAACATGAAGAACCGTCCACGCCTGTGTCTGTGTGGGCCGTGGTGGCAGTTTCCCCAGCCTCTCTCCCATCCTCTTCCCCAACCGCCGTGCCCATATCTGTAGGGATAGCTTTCGTATTCAGGAAGAGAAGGAAAAGAGCCTCTTGCCGATTCAGTATGTGCTCCGGCAGCGCCCTGGGAGCTGGAGGCAGTTGAGTAGTAGCAGGCTCTGAGGGCAACCGTTTGCCAGGACGGAGATGTCCTGCAACAAGCATTGGTGAGCAATCTGGCTGTTGTAGCAATATGTAGCATGTTGGTCGATTGTTCGTTTGTTTGTTTGTTTGTTTGTTTGTTCGTTGGACCAAGTACAGTTCCTCTCAGAACCCATAACACCCTAGATCCGGCATGGAAGCATTATATATCGGACCGTCTTGTGCTCCTGTCCGAAGCCAGTGATACCCGTTTGAGTCAGTAATCAGTCTTGACCATCGTCCGAGGAGATAGTCGGCCCTCGGCCCGGCGATAAGGCGGTACGGCGCGGAGCCGGCCGGGGCGGTACTGGTGACGACAACGGGGATGGAAGCGGTTCTGGGACGGCTATGAAATGACGTGACTGTGGCGACGTCACAGTGGAGATGATGCGACGTGTGGACTGTGAAGAACACATTCCATTAAAATGGATGGAGATACAAAGAGAATGTGAGAACTGAGAGAATAGCGTGATGGAATGTGATTAGGTAATCATCGTTAATATATAAGCAACACATATAACAACTGAAACGTACAATGAATGAATAGTAAATCTCGCCCTTAGAGAACTTTATTCCTTTATAACAACCGATCATGTAAAAAAAAAAGATCATAAGAAAAGACGATTTTAATGCAACTTGGGCTTGTATATAAAGTAATTATGTATCAAACATTGATATCTAGTTGAATACCACATACTTAACCGAAATGAGCGAAGATAACACCTCATTCATCATGGGCATTGATGGCTCATCATTTGTCATCCTATCTAAAATGAATTCAGATGGGACGTCAGATAAAGAAGCAAAGATGGAACTCAACAAACTAGTTGATTCATTGTCCTTCAACGAAATGTTGAAGATGGCGTTCAATAGCGCAGGTAACAGTAACCAACCATTAAGGATTCAAATCCGCACAAAGAATATGGGTCTCGTGCTTTCACGTGCCTTTTTGTCATTACATTTAATTCGCGTGGAATTTCGTAACGGACGGGGAGACGGGGAGGAGAAGACACCACGTCAGATGAAAGCCTAAGGCAAAGCTAGAAGAGGAGGACTGACCTGCGGTCGTTTCTGGTTATTCTGCTTCTCATACAAGCGTATTCTTCTATAAATATAGACTCGGCGATCGGCGTGTGCTTTCCAATGGACATCTCCCAGCTCGAGCAGTACATTGAGTTCCCTATTGATTTCAAAGGCCAGGAGCTTGCAGAGAAGTTTTTGATAGGCATCATTTCCCTTGGGACGTTTATCTCGCTACTATTTGCCTTTGCGCTACAGAACATTGCCCTTTTTCTTTATCCGTTCGGTGTCTTTGCCCTGCTTGCCGCCCTGGTGACTTTACCTGCATACTCAAAATACAACACGAACCCGGTGACGTTTTTGAAAAGACCAGCACCGCAGAAAATCAGAATCGAACTAGATTAAAACAGGCTTTGTATCAGTATTATAAGAAGTAAAAAAACAATAAAAAACGAATATAAAGAAAAAAAAACACGAACACAATGTCTCTCTACTTAGGATTCGACCTGTCCACTCAGCAATTGAAAATCGTGGCCTGCAACGAAGATCTCTCCACTCACTCAAAGTATGCAATTAATTTCGACGAGTTCAGCGACAAGTACGGCATCCACAAGGGCGTGCTTGCCAATGAAGACACGGGTGAGGTGGTTTCCCCCGTGGCTCTTTTCCTCGAAGCCATCCAGACGCTCCTGGACCGTATGAAGAAGGAGAATTTTCCTTTCGAACGCGTCAAGGGAATTTCAGGGTCGTGTCAGCAGCATGGAACGGTGTACTACACTTCTCACATCTCCGACTCGCTAGCGTCGCTCGATGCCGACTCCGACGAGTGGTTTGCCGATTTGGCAGACTCTTTCTCGTTCCCGAACGCATCGAACTGGCAGGACCGTTCCACAGAGAAGGAACTTGAAGATTTTGAAAATGCACTAGGCAGTGCCGAAGAGCTATGCCAAGCCACCGGCAGCAAGGCCCATTTCAGGTTCTCCGGCCCGCAAATTCGCCGTCGGGCAAGAAGCGACAGCAAAGAATGGCGAAACACTTCCCATGTTGGCCTTGTGGCAAGTTTCCTTGACACATTCCTCACTGGAAACTTGCGTGGCATCGAGATCGGCGAAGCATGTGGCACCAACCTGCTTGATATCAAGAGCGGGGACTGGAATGATGAGTTGCTTTCGTTGATTTTGATGAAGAATTCACGCGTGGACCACGTTTCAAAGGAGGAAGAGGCCAAGGCTGCGAAACGGGCACGTGAGCTGCTCGGGCCCGTCGTGCAACCAGAAGATTGCAAGCACATTGCCAAGTACCTTGTTGGGAGATACGGGTTTGACGAAGAATGTGTGATCTGGCCGATTACAGGTGACAACCTGGCGACAATCATGTCTTTGCCACTTAACAAGGACGACTTTTTGGTATCGATGGGCACGAGCACCACTGTCTTGCTTTTAACTGAAAAGTACATCCCCAGCGTCAACTACCATATGTTTCGCCACCCCGTGTGTTCGGGAATCTACATGGGTATGCTATGCTACTGCAATGGCGCATTGGCAAGAGAGCAGATGAGGGATGAGGTCAACGAGAAGTACCGCACAGATGGGTGGGACAAGTTCGATGAGATCTTGGACAGCGAGTTTGCCAAGGACGAAGGGGTCAACCCGGTAGAGAAGGTGAAGGACGAGAAAGTCGGAATCTACTTCCCGCTTGGCGAGATCATTCCAAATGCCAAACCTTGCAAGAGGAGGTTTACATACAGCGAGAAGACAGGTTTGGTTGAGTTATCCGATAAGGATGTGACCGTGGAGGAGGAGGCAGCGCTGATAATCGAGTCGCAAGCGTTGTCGTGCCGTCTGAGAGTGTGTCCTATGCTTGGAGGCACCGGAGTCACCGGAGACACCGGCAGTGCCGCAATGGAGAAGGCGCTTAAAGCTTTGGAGAAGATTGTTGGCCAGAAGGTGACTGTCGACCATGTCTCCTACAGCACGGACGAGTTCATGAAGCGTCCGAAGAGTGTCTACTATGTGGGCGGGAGTTCGAAGAACGAGTCCATTGTGCGTGTGTTCAACGACATCTTTGGCGCCCACAAGGGCGGCTACCGGGTGGAGATTGGGGATGCGTGTGCGCTTGGTGGGTGTTTCCGGGCAATCTGGGGCTGTCGGAGTGACGAGGAACAGGGTCTTGGCTTCGAGGACTGGATTAAGGAGCGGTTTGACTTTGCTGGCAACGTGGACAGGGTCGAGAGCGCCCGCTCTGAGGGCCCTGAGGGCGTGGAGCAGACGTGGGCCCGGTTTTCGGACAAGGTCGGCATTCTGAGTCTTGTCGAGAAGCGGCTCGAGACGTGACCGCCAAGATAGTATAAGTAGAAGCTCTGTACCTGTCTGTATAGCCATGAAGGACGATATGCGAGTCGGAGAAGACGCGGCGTAGGACGCGGGGAAGGTGAATCATCCTGGGCGTGACTCACGAGGGTAGGCGGGAGATAGTCCAGTAGCAGTAGGTAGCCCAGTAGCTGGCCTAGTGGGACTTAGTGGCCAGGTACATAGCACTACATAGAACTAAGTGGTGGCCTTGTTGGTGGTCGAAAGGATGATAGAGTCAAACTCCGAGCTGAAGTCTCGGAAATAACAGTACGGCCGTAAGCTGGGGAATTCCTAACAGCGAGGCCGGGGGGCAGTGTCGGTACCGATGGCGATTGAAAGAAATCAAGTGTTGACTATTCCAAACTTTACAAAAAAAAAGAGCCTATGTATATAGATTATATAAAGAGTAACGAGAATGTGGTAGTGATATGGTTGGATGATACGGCAATGATTCGCATCAGTTGCCTGCGTCGGGGCCAAGAGTGACTCTGCCTCTCTTGGCTCTGTAGTCCTTGATAGCCGACTTGATGGCGTCCTCGGCAAGCATCGAGCAGTGGAGCTTCACTGGAGGCAAGCTCAACTCCTTGGCGATGGTGGTGTTCTTGATGCTGGCGGCCTCGTCCAGAGTCATGCCCTTAACCAGCTCGGTGGCGTAGCTCGAGCTGGCGATGGCCGAGCCGCAGCCAAACGTCTTGAACTTCACGTCCTCGATGACGCCTGTCTTATCGTTCACCTTGATCTGCAGACGCATCACGTCTCCGCACGCAGGAGCACCCACGAGCCCCGTGCCGACATCTTTCAGCGACTTGTCCATCGTCCCGACATTTCTCGGGTTCTGGTAATGGTCGATCACCTTCGAGTGGTATAGACGTGCCTGCGAAACCTTGAGCTGTGTGCTGGTGATAGCGGCGGCGCCGTTGGCACCTGCGGCACCAACGACTGGCTGTCTGGCAAGCGTTCTAAACATCGAGCCGGAGACCTTCACTATGTTCTGTGCAAACACCTGGCGAGTAAACATTGTATATGTGTGTGTGTGTGTTGTGTAGTATGCGTAGTGAAATCGGAACAGAAAGAGAAAGAAGAGGCAACAAATCAGGGAGAACGAAAACGTGAAAAGCCAGAGAGCCTTTCTTTTCATGTTCCCTCCCTGGCCCTCTCCTCTTTCGGGCGTCACGCCCCGGTGGGCGCCTTATATAGTATTGCGCGCCGGCTTCGCCCCAGCGCCCGCTGCCCGCCCTGGCGCTGCCTTTCTGGGGGAAAAGCCCGAGAAACGGGGAAGCACAGAGTGGGGGAAGGGAAAATACGGTGCACGGGTGAACAAGAATAAAAATACGTCGACGCGCCGATCGGCGCGTCGTTCATTTGTCTTCGGAAATGTTCACCGCGTTTTCCGAAAGGTCGATTGGTCCGAAAAATGATTCTCCTCTTCTTTCCCGGAGGGAAAAAAACGAAAAACACGCCGCTTATCGATGACTGACACGAAAGAGGGGAAGAAAAGCCGGAGGAGACACATCCAGTTTGGGAATTGCCCAGAAGAAAAGGGCCCCGCTGTACAGGAATGGAGACATTCAAACGTATAGACACGCATGTGTGCAGTGACAAACGCCCTGGCATATGTAGACGCCCCTACGCTCGCTGAAGGCCCCTGATGCCCCCCGCTCCGGCCCCGGGCCGTTGTTTTTTCTTTCCGCCGCAGCCTGGGCCTGCCTTTTTTTTCCACCCTCTCTGTCGTGGCCGGGCCTCCTTCCTCTGACAGAGCTCAAGAGACCGTTTCACGTCGTGCTTTGTTGCTCTTCTTGGGGCATTGTCTGCGGTGGGAGGCTTCTGCAGTGTCTTCGTTTGTGTAACCGCCATGTCCTCGATCGATACCCGTCCTCTACCCTTCCACTACCAGTTCTTCGCCGGCGCCGTCGCAGGCATCTCGGAGATTCTGACCATGTACCCGTTGGACGTTGTTAAGACGAGAATCCAGCTTCAGGTCGGCTCTGGTGCCGCCGCAGAGTACTCCGGCGTCGTCGACTGCTTCACGAAGATCATCAAAAACGAGGGCCCGGCTACTCTTTACCGGGGGATATCTGCTCCCATCTTGATGGAGGCACCTAAGAGGGCCACCAAGTTCGCCGCCAACGACTCCTGGGGTGCCTTCTGGAAGAAGACCTTTGGCGTCGACAAGCTCAACCAGAGCCTGGCCATTCTCAACGGTGCCTGCGCAGGTGCCACCGAATCCTTCATCGTCGTGCCTTTCGAGTTGATCAAGATCAGACTGCAGGACAAGACCAAGGCCAGCGTGTACAACGGCCCAGTGGATGTGCTGGTGAAGACCGTCAAGAGCGAGGGTATCCTCGCTCTGTACAACGGCCTCGAGGCCACCCTGTGGAGACACATCATCTGGAACGCGGGCTACTTTGGTGTCATCTTCCAGATCAGGGACCTCCTGCCAGAGGCCCAGGACAACAAGCAGAAGACGTTCAACGACCTCGTCAGTGGTATGCTTGGAGGTATCGTCGGTACCGCCATGAACACCCCCTTCGACGTCGTCAAGTCCCGGATCCAGAGCACAAGTAAGGTCGAGGGCCAGGCCAGAAAGTACAACTGGGCATGGCCCTCTCTGGGCATTGTCTTCCGGGAAGAGGGCTTCAGCGCCCTTTACAAGGGCTTCCTGCCAAAGGTGCTCAGACTCGGCCCAGGAGGAGGCATATTGTTGGTGGTCTACACCAACTGCATGGACTACTTCAGAAAGTCGTACTACAAGGACGCCGACGCCAAGGTCTGAGGCCCTCTACATACGCTGCTTAATCCTTCGTAGGCCCACCGCTGCCAACTACGAAGACGGAGAAGACGAAAAAGACCCGTTTGTCTGTTTATACACTCTCTTGTGACTCTATAGACCCTTTATAATACACACACACCTTAGACTTCCCCAGCTTTATTTCTCGGTTATCTCCCCCCCGGGCCTCTCTCCCCCAGATTTTTCGCTGAGTTTCAAATTCCTCCGAGATATAAAACAGCTGATGGATCTCGAGCAGAGCAACAGCACTTCCAATTTTTGAACTCTGGCTGCTCAATTGCACATTCTGGACCTTTCTAGTATTCAGAATTTTCCATATCCATCAAACCAAGCCAGCCATGTCGTCAATCAGTAACAACAATCCCTCCGTCGTCTTGCAGAAAGTTGGCTGCATCACCTACGAAGACAAGCCCGTACCTGAACTCAACGATCCTCATTATGTGAAAATAGCCATCAAGCAGACAGGCCTCTGCGGCTCGGACCTTCACTACTATGAGACAGGCTGTTGCGGGTCCTTCAAGGTCGAAAAGCCCATGGTCTTGGGCCACGAGTCCTCTGGGGTCATTGTCGAAGTCGGCGATGCCGTTTCGTCCTTGAAGGTCGGCGACAGAGTCGCCTGCGAGCCAGGTATCCCCTCCAGATACAGCCAGGAGTACAAATCAGGCAACTACAACCTATGTCCACACATGGCGTTTGCGGCTACTCCACCTTACGACGGCACTTTGTGCAGATATTACCTCTTGCCAGAGGACTTCTGCGTCAAGTTGCCAGACCACGTCTCCATGGAAGAAGGGGCCCTTGTCGAGCCATTGGCCGTCGGGGTGCATGCCAACAGGCTAGTCGACGTGAAGTTCGGAGACTCCATCATAGTTTTTGGTGCTGGTCCTGTTGGTTTGCTCTGCGCAGGAGTCGCCAAGGCGTTCGGTTGCGACAAGGTGCTCATTGTCGACATCATCGATGAGAAACTCACCTTTGCAGTCGAGCATGGCCTTGCTACACACACTTTCAACTCCAGAGGTAAGAGTTTCGACGACTTGATGAAAGAAATCAAGAACATCTGGAATGAAGATGGCTTGCCAACATGCGGTATTGAGGCAACGGGGAACCAGACCTGCACTAACATGTGCATCCGGGCATTGGCCAAGAAGGGACGCTTTGTGCAAGTCGGGATGGGTCCAGACAACATAGACAAGTTCCCTCTTGCTGCTGTCATGGAGAAGGAACTAACAGTCAAGGGGAGCTTTCGCTACTCTGTCAACGACTACAAGTACGCTGTCAGACTCCTAAGAGATCGGAAGCTCAACGTGAAGCCCCTAGTTACCCACAGGTTCAAGTTCTCAGAGGCTATCGAAGCCTACGAGTTCTCCAAAAAGGGCAAGAGTATTAAGATCATGATTGCAGGTCCTGAGTAAGGAGCAGTGATTGTGTCTCTTTTAAGTTGAGTCTGTTTATTTTTTTATTTACATGAATTATTTATGTATAGATAATGCTCCCAATTGCTCTCTATGTCCTAAGACTGCGTCGAAGCAGTGTTAGCCGGCACGGTGGAAGGCGAGACTTCGCCCGAAGTCTTCGATTGGCCGCCGAACAACTGCTCGTGCTGCTGATCGTGCTTGGCTCTGAAGAACGTGTAGTGCAACACTACATCGTCGATGTTCCTCATCGCAGGGTCTCTGGAAAACTCAGGGTCAATAAAGAAAAACAACGGCATGTCGACCTCTTCGCCCTTCGATAACCGCTGCTCTTCAAAACAGAAACACTGGATCTTGTTGAAATATGGAGCAACGTGATCCGGCGTCACACTGTAGGTGGCCATACCAGTGATGTCACGGTCGCCCGTATTCTTGGCCCTGTAAAATGCCAACGCAGTCTCTCCTGGAACAACCCACACCTCTCTCTGCTGCGGAACAAACTTCCATGGTAGGGCCCCACTCGTCTCAGCAGTAAACGACACTCTCAACTTACGGTCGGTGGAGACAGGTGTCAACTTGTCCCTCGTGAACCGGGTCTTATCAGTAATCGGAGTACCACCCCATCCTGTACGCTGACATATGGCACGGTAGATCGGCACAGAGGCGTACGAAAACGCCAGAAAAATCATCATCAGCGAAAGTGAATAGTAGATTGTGGTCTGTCTCTGGTATCTGTCGTTGGCCCCACGGTATTGATCCCTCAAGCGCTGGTACTCTCCCAGTGACATCTTTGGCAAGCTTCCACGCTTGGACCTTGGCGACTCCGTTTGCTTCGGTTCTCCTGCCCCTGGAACCTCGTACTTTGCCCATATACTCGAGTGGAAAAGCCTTGTTAGGCTTAAATGCGATTCGCAGGCATCTCTTCTCAGTGCCTTCACGGAGCCCCACCGGTCAGCCGGTATACGTCTCATCATCATCATTCCGATCATGATACACGTTTAGTGGCTTTATGTTGTACCTGCTCCTCTGTCCCGTCGACACTCTCCGGAGCTACCACACCGCTACAGACGACCTACCATTTTCATGTCTTCTCTTGTCTGACTTTTTTCTAACGCGAGAAAGAGAAAAAACCGGGGTTTGACTCGGGTCCTCCCTTCTGGCGTGGGCTGGTTTGCTAGTTACATTATTTTCCAACTACACAGGGCTCTAGACGATTGCTCTATAGATGATTATGATGATGACGGTGCTGCTGTTTCAGAAGTCCTCCTCCTGCAAAAACTGCAGAAGCTCCTGCTCACGCTCCCGGACCTGGGTGTCGGCGTCCACATCCCGACGGTCTTCGTTCATCGGATACCTCATTGCCTTGACGCTGTCGTTGTGCAGCTGCATACAGAACTTGATACGGCGGTCAAATTCCTCCTGTGGACTGGTGGTACTGTACACGTATGAGACTTCGTCCGACTCCATGTAGCCCTTGGTGTGGTTGATGGTGGCATCCACAACTCCGTCCTTGATGGCCTTGGCAACAATGTACTCTGCAGTAAGCTCACTATCCAAATGAAGCTTGATGCAGATATCCTTCAAGGAGATTCTCTTGTACGATAGAGAGATAATACGAATACCCGTCTTAATGACGTTTTGTCTCAAACGCAACACTAAGTTGTAATTGTTGTCCTTCTTGAGATGTTCGCCAAATGTTTCCAATGAGTCGTTAAAAATCGTCAAATCGCCTAATCTAACAGCCTTGGTGACAGCAGAATATGGTCTTAGAGAGTTGGCTAGAAGTGGGTCGTCAAAACTTGATAGCTCTGGGATTTCACCGGTCAACAACTGGATCAAAATCTGGAGCTTTGTGGCAGACTGTAGAAACCCTAGTGCATTCTTTGTCTGTGGGCATTTCCTGATTGCAGTAATAACGCACTCGTTGGCGGACGAGTAATCCAACTGGATCGTTTGAATTCTGGCCAAGTAGTAGTAGTACCTGGCCACAACAGAGTTGGTAGCCTCGTTAGGGAACTCTGTCTTCTCCACCAAATTGTACGCCTGGTTTATGTCGTTCGTCAAGATGTAATCTCTGAGCAATAGCGTGATGACAGACGCCCTTGTCTCTGTGTCGTGTCTGAGCGTTGCTGTCCGCAACGAGTTCATCAACTCCACCCTGATGTTGATCAAGTCCTTGGCCAACTCACTCGATCTAAACACGTAGTACCATACCTTGGCCTGTATGTAGTCCAATGTTCTTTTGTTGTAGCTCTTCAATGCTTCGATCACATGCTTGTTGAACATGTGTAGGGCCTTCGTCTCTCCCAAATCGTGCAAGAATATCTGGACCAAGAGATGTATGAAAATATCGATTTCTGGTAACACCTCGTCAGTGTCCTCTTCAACAGCTAAGCCGTCGGTGTCAACATCCATCTCGCTGTCGTTCCCGTTGCTGCTGGCGCTGTTAACGCCGTTGCTGTGGCCTTTGTTTCTAATTATCACTTGTGTGCCATCGCTGAAGGGCGTCAACGCCCCAATTAAGTACTCTACAGTGGGGTAGGAAGGTGGATACACGCTGTTGATCAAGCTGATCAAATCGTCGGCCTTGATGCTTCTTCTTATCGACGTCAATTCACGGAAAACCTTGAGGATGTAACGAGGATCAAACTTCACAGCTGAACTTCTGATGAGAGCCAGAAAGGAGCTTAATTGGTCCACCACTGTCGATGCTACCGGTGCTGTTTCTTCTTCGGTGGTCATTGTCTCTGGTACGTCTTTGTTTTGCCGTAAACGCTATTCTGGCTTGAGCTGTCTCTCCTTTGCCTCTCCCTCTATCGCCTTTCTAACACTGAGGGTGGCAAATCAACATCCTCTCTCTTCCTCTCTTTCAAAGACGCTCCCAGCTTTTTCTCACCCTAGCTTCTCGGCCCGCTTAGCTAAGCCGGGAAGGCAGTTGGCTACATGAATCTGAGGGACTCTATGTGGATTGGTCAGATAAGCACAGGAAGGCCCTCGAAGTAAGAGGAGTTCACGGTAAGAGCATAGGATGTCCGGTGGAAGAGGCATTTCGTCCTTGCGATCAAAGGACTTGACCCAAAAGTACCAGAGTTTAGGCTCGACGGTCTCTCAGTCACAGAGAGACCACCTTCTGACACAGCTTCAGGTTTTCCAGGCAGCATTGATATCGTTCAAGAGTGAATATGCCTCGGAAATCGTACAGAATGAAGAAGTACGGACGAACTTTGCCGAGATATGCTTTGCATTTGGAATAGACCCGCTAGTGGTGGCGTCGTCTATAACCGGAGAGCAAAATAATAACGTGGAACGATCGAATCAGTTGTGTTTGAAGATGATTGAGTTGTGCACACTGACGAGACCGATCAACGGTGGAATCATATTAGTGAAGGACTTGCTTGGAATGATTAACTCGGATACATGGGTGAACAATGATTTGCACTTGAACTTCAAGCAAAGCGACATAGTGGAAGCGTTGGATCATCTTAAGATACTAGGAAGCGAGTTACAGCTCGTGAAGATAGGGAAAAAGGAGTACATCAAGAGCATACCGCAGGAAATCAACGTTGACCAGAGCAAGATACTTGAGGCTGCAGACATCCTCGGATACGTCAGTCTTTCTGTCCTCAAGGCCAACTTTGGATGGAAAAGTGTGCGATGCCACTCGGCAATTGACGAGTTGGTTTCTACGGGTATATTATGGGTCGACATACAGGATAAGAAACACGAAGTAAAATATTGGACTACAACGTGGATTAACAAATAACAGGGTTGGACCCGTTTTCTTGTTTTTATTTACTGATGCTACATAGTTTTTTCACTATCTATATATACAGTTCAATGCGATATATATTGGAACGCAAAATCCACTGTTTCGAATTGACTCTCGTTTTGGATAAGGAAGTCCTCATTTTTGTCTAGCTCACTATGGTTGATGTGGTTCCATGTGGTGGCATCACCATACAACATGACCTGTGATTTGATCTTCTGCTTACCACTAGCATCACACCTTTTGCACTTGTAGGTGTCATGTGTCTCACAGATAGTCTTTGTATTGAACTGAAACAATTGTTTTAGGTTGTCGCTGCTGAACAATCTCTCAACATCATCCACAGAATCAACAACACACGATGAAAGCTGGAGTTTGGCACTTTGTCTTTGAAAGATCTTCTCTTCAATTGTTCCTGTGGAAATAAACCTGTAAATGAAACAGTTCTTCTTTTGGCCATCTCTCCAAACTCTCGCTAGTGCTTGTTGATCCGAAGCAGGATTCCAGTCGGGATCCATCAATACCAATCTGTTAGCACCGATCAAGTTGATACCACATCCACCGGCTTTTGAACTCAACAAAAACACGAACTCCTTCCCCTCGGGATTGTTGAACCGATCAACAAGCTTTTGTCTCTTGTTAATATTCATTGTACCATCCAATCTAAGAGCACCATACTTGTGTTGACGACAAAGTTTCTCTACAAGGTCTAGGGTTTGTGTATAGTTTGAAATAACAACGATTTTATCATCTGTTTCCATGCGAATCTTGAACAAGAATCTCTCCAACATTTCAAATTTGCCACTGTGACAAGTCTGCACTTCTCTATTTCTACCTGTGCTATTTCTATCATCTTTGTAATCTTCAGGAATGAGATCTTCACATCCATCAATGTCTTCGGGCAAAGTAAGAAGGTTAGGGTGGTTGCAAAGCTTTTTCAACAAGCCAATGGCTTTTAATGGTTGCGAATGCTCACCTTTCAGAAGCTTCTTGATCTCTGGAGATGTAATGAAATGATTGTACAGGCTTTTCTGCATATCCGATAAGCCACAAAAAATCACATACTCATATTTGACAGGTAAATATTTACTCAAAATGTCATTTGTCCTTCTAATAATGAATTTTTGAACCAACTCGGTCAATTCTTTCAACTTCTCATCACCTTTCTGCTTCTCTTTATCAGTTGCCAAAGAATCACGCCCTCGTAATATGTGAATTTCGTAATTCTTCCTAAATTCTAACCTATTCCCCAATAATCCAGGATTTGCAAAATTCAACAATGAGAAATATTCAGATAAATCGTTTTGGATTGGAGTACCCGAAAGAATGACTCTTCTCTGACAGTTCAGAGAGTTCAATGCATTAAAAGTCAAACTGTCACCATTCTTCAATCTGTGACCTTCGTCTGCCAAGACCAATCCAACCTCACAATTTTGCAAATTGTCAATGTTACGCCGTAATGTTTCGTAACTGATAATTAAAACAGGACTAACAACACTGTTACCTTGAGCGTCTGCCCAAGTTTGAATTGATTCGCCAATACTAGAACCTTTGGTGGACTTACCATCAATCGCAAGAGAGTTCAAAGAGCCCTTGCCAAGCCACTTGTCAATCTCATTTGCCCAATTTCGAACCAAACTAGATGGACAGACGACAATGCATTTCTCGATGGTTTTTTTACCTCTGGGTCCTTGTTTTAGCAACGTCCACATCAAAGTGAGGCATTGTAGCGTCTTGCCCAACCCCATTTCATCGGCCATAATACATCCTTTTGCTCTAGCATCCACCAGGCCTGAGGTACAACGGTATAGAAATCTTACACCTTCACGTTGATGAGGTCTTAAAATCTTGGCTAGTTTCGGATCGATAACAACGGGAACGTTTGGAAATGATGCAGTTGGGTCCTGTGTATCGCTTGATATTCCTAACATCTCGTTCAAAGATCGGTTATTGTACATTTTGAATCTAGAAGCAGGTCGTTGTTCAGGCTCTGGTGTTGCTCCTTGTGTGAGGTCTGGTGTCTTCTCTTTTCCTGTCTCTGCAACTGCTGTTGCTGCTGCTGCCTCTTCCTCCTCCTTTATCACATCCACCGTAGGATCATATAGCACTATTGCCAACTCACCAAACGGATCATACAAAGGTTTTGGAGGGAAGAATATCTTTTTCCTGTTACCTAGTGGAGGTGGCACGCGTAACTGGAGTGACCAATCATCGGTCTTGCATTTGAGAGGAGGTACAAATTTCCTAGTCAGGATCATCCGGTTCTCATCTACATACCCAAGCACCCTCCTTGGATGCAATGCATTTTTCTTCTTCATTGTGTTATTCGCCCCGTAGCTGTTCTCGTCAAACCACAGCCTATCCGACGGAGAATCTTTCGGAGAAGCAACGCCTTCCTCGGCATACGACTTCGGACCTTGCAACCGAGCTTTTCTTATCACTCTTCCATTTTCTCCTTGTATTCCAGGACCTGCAGTCGAGTTCCGTGTGGCTGGACGGGAAATTGGCGGCCTGAAAGGTCGAAACAACACAGAAGGATCTGTCTGTGTTCTGCGCCGTTTCAGACTCGGCGCCACGCCGGCCCCCGTTCCAAGTGCAGTCACCACATATACGGGCTCTTTTGGCTTGCTCTTGTATAGCTTAAAGTCAGTTTTCCCCATGTTTGCTTGGTTTGCGGGCTGCTGATATTCAAGAACTAACTCCGAGGGCGTTTATAGAAGAAGAGAAACACGTTCACAAGAAACTCTGAAATTTCATATAAACAAAAAAAAACACAGCCTTGAAACCGAAATCTAATATTTTCTCTTCTATTTATCCCTATATATAATAAACCATGCACATCTATATGTGCCAGTCGGTTATCCATAAAGTCAATCAGTATGTCAAGAGGACCTCCAGAAAAATTGCGACAGAGACCCCAACCATCCAGAGAAAGATCATGCACGAGCCGACGTATCTATCGCATCTCCAGCCACCTACCGGGATGAAGATAAGAAGTACAACAATAAGATTGAGAAGTAACCCCAATAGACAGAAAATAATGGAAGCGCTAGCCGGAATCTCTATGTAGTCGGCGCCCACAAGCAATCCACTCAATCCGAGTCCAAGAAGTATATTTAGCAAGGGTCCTCCAATGCATGCTGCAAGAGCCATGAGCGGATAGCCCATTCTAGTGATAACGATGCATGAAATCAGATCTCCGACAGAGTTGCCTAAGGCAAAGATGGTAATCCCCATAGCCGACGGACGAATGTGGGTGAGCGATGAGACCAAAGCCAACAGAGAAATGATCTCAGAGGCAATAATCGAGATCCATGCGATTGATGCTGCCACTCCCACAATGGAAATCACGCATTTAAAAGGCGTGGATGGATTAGACGAACGGACAAGACTGTGATATGCAAAGTACGTGAGAGCAATTGTGGGGAAGAGCATGAAGAACTTCGTCAGACTGGGAGTATTGGGGAAAAAGGTACATACAATGATGAAGGGTGATACCAGAAGGGAAGTTAGTAATTCGAAAAGCTGTGCAAGTGCCGGTTTGTAATCTCCTTCGTAATCGCTAGTGGTCATGATAGGAATGGTATGTCTGAATAGCTTTACGAAGGGAAGGGCGACGTAGTCAAAAATCTTCTCGGGAAGAGACCTGTTCGGAGGTTCAATTATTTCTGCCTGTACCTGGCCAATTTGCGGAGTATCACCATTGGTATTGCTGTCATCGCTGCTGTCTCTGTATGCTCCGCCTGGCTGTTCAACATAGAAACCAACACGTCTGCGGGATGTCAACCCACTCAAGATTGTCTCAAACTCTAGGTTTCTGATGATCTGCGGGTTGTAGCTATAGCTGTCCTGCATTTCAACATTTTCGCCGAATGGAAAAGGAAGACCGTCCTGGTTGTACAAGCTTCTGGCATGACTGTCGAGTCTGATCTTGTCCAGCTGCCTTTTATAGTACCATTGCCAAAGAATGATGAGCAGAACATATGTGATGTAGATGGAGACCAAGGTCAGCATCTCAACTCTGGTGAGAACACCGTCTCGAACACAGTATAACAAGATTAATGCAGAGACTGTGAAAAACGACACATCTCTCAAATATGTACCTTTTGCATTGAAAGATATTAGCCGATGTTCAGCAGACTCATCCTTATAATTATTCCCAGTGCTATTGTTGTTGTCGCCGCTGTTGGCATTATCTTGCAAGGATATGAAGGTGTTGTGTCCTGCCGTGTCTCCTGGGACTAAATCAAATGGGTTGACAATAAAGATGGTTCCGATGACCACCGAGTTAGTGAAATATGCAGCGCCAATGATCTCACCAAACGCCAAAGACGTGTTCCCCGTCACAAAGGATGTGTATGTAGAGATGATATCGGGCGACCCATTGGCAAACGCCAAGAGGGTCAACCCAGACACGTTTTCCGGGATCTTGAGGTGGCTGGCAACGGCGTTCAAGTTCGGCACTAGACAGTTTCCTGCCACCAGGCCTATCGATGCAAACAGCACTAGCAGAAACAGTACCATCAACGGAATCCCCACCCATGACCTCACGCTGTCCGACTGCGACATGCAATAGTACATTGTGAAAGAGTTGAGAAACCCAGGGTGGTCGGCACACTGTGCCTGCACAAACTGGCACTGCTGCTGGTTCGGAAGCAGGTACACCTGCTCGCAAGAAATGATTGGAATGCTCCCTGTGATACGGGACATTGCCTCTGACCGGTGCTCTCTATCTGGTCTAGCTGGAAATCTCTTCTAGTACGAAGCACACGCCCCGAACCAGCCAGCAAATCTCAGCTGCTGATGTAGCTCGGGAAAGAAGACGTGGAGAGAGTCCGGAAGCATGTCGCAGAGAGACAGAGGATGCCGCGGAGATGGAGAGGGAGGAGGGTCGCATGATTGATATCTACAACTCCTTCCGAGCCGTCAGGAGAAGGGGATTGCGGGAAGCTCGAGGGCACATTAGGGGCTGGGGGTACAAAGCTGGACGACGGTGGATGCTACTGAGAGGCAAAACACTGTTGAAGATGGCTGTTGAGGGCGTCAAAGAAAGAGCGTTCCCAATTCCGCTGGCGACGAAGCCGTTGGTGGTGGATCGAAACGGGCAGTTCAGAGAAAGAGACACAGGCAGGGTGTTCCGGATGCATGGGATCAACTTTGCCTCCAACACAAAGATGCCAGAGGAACCGTGCCAAAATAGCAATATGGACCCGGAACACTGCGGTTTCTACGAGCGTGCTGACACCGTCACGTTTGTCGGGAAGCCGTTCCCCTTGAACGAAGGATATCAGCACTTGTCCAGGATCAAGCAGTGTGGTTTCAACACGATAAGGTTTGTGACCACCTGGGAGGCTATTGAGCACGAGGGTCCTGGAATTTACGATTTGGAGTACGCTGACTACCTTGTCGGCTTTTTGAAGCTCATTGATGAGGTAGGCGGGTTGTATGTGTTCATCGATCCTCACCAGGACGTGTGGTCGAGGTTCAGTGGTGGCAGTGGGGCTCCTATTTGGACGTTCTATGCGGCGGGCCTTGAGCCCCGGAACTTTGAGAAAACGGTGGCTGCCAAGCTCCACAACTTGGCAAGAGATCCGCAGAATTTCACCAAGATGGTCTGGGCGACTAATTACAACAGACTAGCTTCGGAAGTGATGTTTACTCTGTTCTTCACGGGCTCTGTGTTTACTCCGAAAGCGAAACTCGACGAAGAGAACATTCAGTCATATCTCCAGAGGCATTTCATTGAGGCATTTGCATTTCTCGTGAGTCGGATCAAGTCTGAGATCCCGCATGTGTTTGATACGTGCTTTCTTGGAATCGAGAGCATGAACGAACCGAACAGTGGTTTCTACGGGTATGGTGACTTGTATCAGTGTCCGCCACACCAGGAACTCAAGTTAGACGAGACTCCGACCCCGATTCAGTCGCTGAGGTTAGGCATGGGCTTCCCGGAAGAAATCGACATGTATTCTGTGAGCATCTTTGGCCCCTCGAAAATAGGCAGGAGATGGTGTGATCCGGACGGCACTAAGGCGTGGGTGACTGAAAATGACAATAAGGACAATCATTACGGCTTCAAAAGGTCACCAGATTGGAAATTAGGAGAGTGTATATTCGCACAACATGGGGTATGGGACACTATGACTGGAGAGTTAATCTTGCCGGACTATTTCATGGTCCATCCAGAAACGGGTGAGTATTTGGATGAGTCGAAATTTATCAACGGTCCGTTCTTGGATTTCTGGTCGAAGTTCAAGCAAAGAATGAGGGAAATCGATGAAGAGATGTTCCTAATCATGCAACCCCCTGTTTTACAAATTCCGCCTGTGATAAAGCACAACTCAGAATATATTGATGACAAAACAGTCGTGGCATTGCACTATTACGATGGTATGTCTTTATTGTTCCAGAAATGGAACAGAATGTTGAATGTCGACACGCTTGGGATCATGAGAGGGAGATATTTGAACCCGGTGTTTGGGTTGGTTCTAGGAGAGTCCAATATACGTAAAAGTATACAGAAGCAGTTGAAAGGCATGGCAACAGAAAGTCACCAGAATGTCGGCTACAATGTGCCCATCATATTCACCGAAACCGGGATGCCGTTCAATATGGATAACAAAAAATCCTATGAGGATGGGAACTATACCTCCCAGGAGGCTGCCAACGATGCAATTCTTTCGGCTCTAGAAAGAGAACAGTTAGATTTCACTTACTGGTGTTATAACCCTGATAATTGCCACGACTGGGGAGATTTGTGGAATCTAGAAGATTTTTCAATATGGTCCAAGGATGATTTACCCGATCTGAAACTGCAAGATGGTAAAACATACACTGAATGGCTATTGAACAATAGTATAAAAGGGAAAAACTTTTTACCTGGCAGTTCTCAGAGTATGGGCCAATCTTCCACCACGGGTGATACGGAATCAACATATTCTCACTCTAATGCATCAATCAACAAAGAACTTGTACGAGAAATCACACACAGCTATACAGATTTGAACGGGAAAAGCAGTGGCAATGATTGGTCGAGTGAGTTGAATATTGATTTATCAGGAGGTGTACGTGCTATCAACGCCATAATTCGTCCAGTTCCATTACTGGTGAACGGAGATGTCAACGTGTGCGAGTTTGACATGGAGTCCAAATCGTTCCATTTAGAGATATCCAATGCAAGGTTTCAGAGCGGAGAGCCTTCTCCGAGCATCATTGTGTTACCGGAACAGCACTATTCGAACAACAATTTCCGTATTCGGGTGTCTTCCGGAGACTTTGAGCTGATGCAGAATCCTATAATGCAGTGGGTCGAATGGAACCACTGTGAGTCTTCTGATAAGGTTGTCGTTATGGATGTTGAGACAATCGATGAGTATGCAGATGATGTGATTTTCAAGAAAAATCATTGCGGTTCTTTAAAAGCCTTTGCCTGTGGATACTTATCAACGGATTGAACGTCTCTCTTTTAGCAGCTAATTCCCTTGGTACGATGATTACACACGGGGTTATCTGCAGGCTTGGAAATATGGGGATCCGTGTTTTGCATGTTTATTTTGCTCTGTGCGTCTTGTTACTGTACAGTTGGGTATATAGATCGAAGAGCTTTGAAGATAAAACCGACTGATGTATTTATGTATTTTTTTTCTTTTAGTATAATACAAGGTTTTTCTTATTTGGTTTGCAATATGAATTAATACACATGTGCATATACAACTTTAGCTATACGTAACTACATATGACATGATAAATAAGTCGGAAAGTTCTATTGGTGGTGACGTTTGCGAGATCCGGTTGGAAGGGGAGGAGGGGAGAGGTATGTGTGGGGAGATGGGGTAAGGCTCAGTTGTAGGAATGGATCAGTCGAAAACATTCAAATATGCCTCGGCGACGAATCTTGCCCTTGCGTTCAAGAACAACTTCATTTCACTGATTTCTTTGTCGACGTCCTCCATGAACTCTATGATGAAATCGACCAATTTCTGTTTCATCATGACCTCCTGGTGGTAATTTGTCAAGAGAAAACTGATATCGTAGCCCTCGATGGGTACTCTTCTCAAGATTAGGAAGTTCTCTGCACGCTTGGTCAAGAAACGGGTGAACTTGTCCACCAAGATCTCCTCGATCTCGTCGCTCTGCTTGATTCTTATGGACACCCGGATGGAATTGATGGCCGGTTCAATTAGGACGCGTTCGGACTCGTTACGGCACACATGTAATGGATTGAGGAGGATCTCAGGGGTTCTCTTGTTCTCGATTTCCGGGTAGTTGTGACGTTCCACGAGCTGCGAGCTGAAGTCCTGGAGGCAGAGAGCCGAATTGAGGGAGTGGCGAACCGCCGTGAGATATGGCTTGAGTGACTGTGACATGGTTAGCTGGCGGATGTGGAGATTGATGCTGCTGTTGCTGCTGCCTGTGCTGGTGACGCTATTGTGGCCCCACCGCCATGCCGTCTTACGTCCTCTTTCTTCCTGTCTTCCTTCACTTTCCTGAGGGCCCGCCAGAGTGTCTGTTTGCAGAGAGGCGCGGGCGTTTTTGGCTGCGGAGCTTTCCTACTGAGCATGAATCGGGAGAAGGTGAAGAAAAGAGACGGAAGAAGGTAGAAAGGAGAAGAGAAGAGAAAAGAAGGGAGCAGAGAGGCACAATACCCAGTTGCTAAGTGAGACAAGCAGGATGGCGTGGCAAAGGATCAGAGACCCTGCGTCGGGACGGGCGTACTATTACAATGACGAGAACCAGGTGACGCAGTGGGAGTTCCCAGAAAGCGTGCTCGACACAGCTTTGGGAGAGCACGGCTGGGACAAGGCGACGACAGAAAGTAATGGAGTGGCGAAGATGTACTTCTTCTCTGCAGATGGTGAGAGTCTGTGGGAGGTGCCCAGTCCGGTGCTGGCGCAATTGAGGGGACTTTTTGGCGACGATTTGAGTCAGGACGAGATCAAGGGTGAGTCTGTTGAAAAAGGCTCATCGGCGGATGTTGAGCGAACCGCGGAGAATGAGGAGGAAGGTGCTAATGATGGTGATGGTGTTGCGCATTTGCCGGATGCTGCGGATACGGTGGATACCGCGATGGGTGAGGTGCATCAGAAGTCGCCTGCAGCTGGCGAACTGTCGGAGTTGTCGAACGAAGAGGGAATGAGCGTGCCGCCAGTGAACCAACTGATCGGATTAGGTGAGCTTGTCGCTTCGGAGGAGAGCAAAGATGTGGACATGGAGATGGAGGCGAAGTTATCGGAAGGGAATCCCGACAACGCATTTCTGGCGATGTTGAGGGAATGTGAGGTCGGTTCGGACTGCAAGTACACGGACGTTGTGCGGAAGTGTTCGAAGGACCCTCGGTACTGGCGTGTCCGGGACCCTGTGCAGCGAAGCCGAATCTTTGAGGTATATCTTGTGAAGAAGGCGGACGAGGACTTTGCTGCGTCGAAGGAGAAGTACCGGCAGGAGTTCTACGGGCTATTGGCGAAGCACAACGTGAAGTACTACACGCGATGGACGACATGTTCGAGGAGTCTGCAGGAGGAGAAGCTGTGCTCGGTTTTGAGTGAGAGAATCAAGCGGGAGTTTTTCGACGAGTACACTGCGGAGCTGCGACGGGAGAAGGAGGCTGCGTCGAAGGAGTTGAAGGCGAAGGAGTCTACGTCGCTAGAGGAGGAGTTTCTTGCCAATGTGACGATCTCGAGCGAGTTTGCCAAAATTGTGTCTGGTCTCGAGGAGCGGTACAAGAACCTCACGAAGGGGGAGATGCTCTCCATCTTCGAGAAGGTGATTGCGGAGCGGGAGCGTGAGCAGGTGGCGGTGGTGGACGCCGAGCGGCGCAAGAACTTTCGGGCAGATCGCCGGGCCCGGACGGCGTTCAAGGAGATGCTTGCTGGTCTGATCGAGCGCAAAGAGTTTGTGCCGACTTCGAGGACGAAGTGGTTTGAATTTATGGCGTTGTTGAAGGACCGGGCTGAGTTTACGGAGCTGGCGGGCCACCACGGCTCGTCTGCGATCGACTACTACTGGGACCTGCTCGACGGGGCGTACGGAGCATTAGCTGACCGGCAGCAGCTGGTGCGGCAGCAGCTGGTGAACTCAAACAGGAAAATTGGCGACGTAGGCGAGGACGAGTTTGTGCAGCTCATGGCGGGTTGCAGCAAGACGGAAGTGTCTGGTCTCTGTGAGGACGACCTGAGGACACTCTATGCGATAATCCGTGGCAATATCAAGTCCCCTACCACTGGTGCTAGCATCAGTGGTGCAAAGCGGCCTGCGCCTGCCGAGGCCGCCGAATCTTCTGCCGAGAAACGGCAGAGAATCATGCTACGGACAAACAACGTGTGACGACGATGTCGCTACGTCCGTTCTTTCTTTTCTGTAATGGGTTCTTTTCTATACCGTTATGTATACAATCGTACAGTCGTGCTAGTGTCTACTCTTGCGAGAAGAGGGCGGAGATCGCGAGGAAACCGAACATGGCGTACTTGAAGTAGACGTTCTCCGTGATGAGGATCGTCACGTACCCGATCTTGGGCAGGTAGCCCTTGACGTTGCCGACGATGTCTCTGCCGCGGTGTAGATAGGTCTTACCGTAGCCGTACAGCGGGAGATCGTCCCGCTCGTTATTGTCACCCTTTGTGAGGAGGTACTGGTCTACCTGGTCGCTGCCGCTGCCCGATGTCACCACAACGTGCTCACGCACAACACGGTGCACGATGGGGATGTCTCTTTGCGGGGCGTTGTACACGACGATGTCGCCGACGGCAACGCGGGCCTCTCTGTTCCAGAGGAACAAGATATCCCCCCGCTGGAACGCCGGCTCCATCGAGCCGGACAACACGACCACGAGCGGCGACGACGAGCCAGTCACAACGGAGAGGCCCTTCCATATCGCAAAGGCGCTGGCGATGACCATCATCATCGTGAGGGCATTGTTCAACTGCAGGCGCAGCGTCTTGAGGTTCATTATGTCTGCTTGTCGTCCCCTTTTTGCCTCTCCCTCCTCTCTCCATCGTCTCGTCAACTCGTCAAGTCTTCAAGTCATCAAGTCATCAAGTCTTGTCATGTCTACGTGGCTGACGAGACCGAGAAGAGGGGCCCGCGCGACAGCGGTTTTGTCGCGGGGCTCCTGGCCGCCGGAGAAGATGAAGACGGCTGGAAGAGGGAGGAAAGAGGGGAGCAGACGGATGTTGGGAGACAGCAGGACGGAGGGAGCACTAGGGGCAGCAGACGGTCTGCAGTGGACGTAGAGAGAGTCTGGTGGACGGCTAGAACGGCTGGCTGGGTTGGGGGGCGGAGATGGCGGGGGGAGCAAGCTGCTGGAAGTGGAGGAAAGGTCACGTTTTGACAGTATCGGGCCATCTGCGGCGGCTGAACGGGCTGCAGGGGCCAAAGGAATACCTGCTACGGAAGAAGAAGCTGTTATCAATAATGACAGGAGCCCTTGGCGTTGGGATTGTGCCTGTGTCTGTGACTGCCGAAGAGGGGTGTCGTAAAAGGTGCTCCTTTTTGGGTGCTGCAGTGGTCGGATGCAGAGTGCAAGGGGGACAGAAGGTGGAGCAAGGAGAGGCAGAAAAGGGAGGAGAGGGAGGCAGAATAGAAGTTGTGGAGAGTCGGCTGGTGGGGTCAGTGGACGGGAAAAGGAGCTACAGTGAGTATCGAGTGGTAGCTAGCGCAGGAGACGTTGTCGGCGGAGAAAGGAGCACGTATATATGCGTTTGCGCATGATAAGCAACTACGGGGTATGCAATGCAGAGATACGTCTTGTCGGAGAGGTTCGACCACGGGCTGTTCCCTGGCACTGTGGTCTGGACAGCAGCGTCTTGCTATCTGGTCTCTCGAAGAGCCTTTTCGCTAGGCCGGGATACCCGAGTGGAGTGTCTGTATTCCCTCCCATCGTCTGTCTGCCCGACTGCAGTTTTGCAGTGACCTATGGCCTGTGTCTGTTAGTGTGTAGCAGCGGTTGATATGTTTCTGCTTCTACCCCGTGTTGTTCTAGCCCCCTGCTCCTTCCTGCCCCCACTACCCTGTGCCTCGATGCACGGCAGGGGTCCCCAGGTTTTATTTTTCATTTTCCTCTCCTCTTCCTTTCGGGCCTCGTCGAGCGTGTTGCGTGTTTGTTTTCTGTGTTGATCTTCGGACAGAGAGGACGGTACGTAACCAGGGACGTGGGGGGAGGGGGATCGAAGAAGAGTCCTATCACCAAAATACCAGCATGAGCACAAGCCGATACTCGTCGAAGGCCCACCAGCGGGACCGTCAGGCGCTTTTCTCCGCAGAGGACCTGTCGCCGTCGCCGTCACCGTCGCCGATGCCGACGCCGACGCCGATGCCGATAACAATCAACAGCATGGACCCCGTGCAGACGTCGCAGCCGTCGGCGGCGGTGTCGATCTCGAGCCCGTACGGCTCCTCCAGCGGCAGCAAGCAACGGGGCGGGTACTCGTCGAGCGCCCACGAGATGGCGCAGTTGGAGTCGCAGTCGGAGGAGACGGTGTCGCTGATGAAGGACAAGATCGGGGCGTTGCGGGACCTGTCACTTGCGATGGGCACGGAGATCAACAAGTCGAAGCGCAACCTCGTTGATCTCGGCGAAGACATGGGTGTGTCAAGTGAGCGGATCCGGTACAACATGAACCGCATGAGACGGTTTGTTGAGCGCAGCGGGGTCGGTTGGAAGGTATGGCTGGGCTTTGCCGCCATTGTAATGTGGTGTTTCTTCTGGGTCTGGCTCTTCTGATCGGAGGAGGAGACGTAGATGTGTACGTGTATAGATAACGAGATAAAAGAGATAAGAATAGTACGAATAATACGAATAATACGAATGTTTACTAAAGTGTGTTGATTCGGATGCTTTCGATTTATAGAAAAAGGGCTATAGTTCACTGGCAGGAGGGACAGTGCTACTGCTGTGGCTGTCGCCATCGCCATCGCCATCGCTATTGTAGACACCCACACGGGAGGAAGGAGTCAGGTAGTGGTACTTGTCGATCACCAACTTGCTGTTGGATGTGGCGAGATTGCTACTGCTAGTGTTAGTGTTATTCCCGCTGTTATTATGGTGGGGATTACTATTGTTTTTACTGGGCGTGTTGCTATGTGTCTGTTGGAGTCCGCCACGGAGACGGCCCCGGAAGTGGCCCTGGAAGTGGCCCCGTCCTCTGGAGCCGGGGTGCGGGCTGGGGTGGTTGTTCCTGCAACCATCATCTGCGCTGTGGGTGTCATCCGAGCTCCTCTCTGCGGAACTGGGCGCTCTCTCTGCGGCCGTGGCCTTTGTTGCTACCGGAGCACGGTGGCGGTGGCTGAAGATGTGGTTGGCGTTTTTGATGAAGTTGTAGTTGCTATTTCTGTGGTTTTTGAAGTTCTTTGCACTGTCGCTGTTGTAGAAGTTTGGGGTCTTCTGCGAATGGTTCTGGCTCTCGTCGGAGTCGGGGGGGGCGTGCTTGAGTGTATCTGTGGTGTCTGTGGCTTCAGTGGGAGCGGGATCGTTGCTATGCACGCCGGGGACGTTTGTTCGCTTGCCTTTGACGCCAATGACCCGTCCGTCGACCTCGAGGCCGTCGAATCTGACTGCGGCGGCGGCGTCGGACTCGTGGGCAAACTCGATGTACGCGTAGCCCTTGGGCAAGCCGGTGATGCGGTCACAGACGATGGTGACCCTGTTAACGGAGCTGCTGCCGCAGCCGGGGACCGAGTCGGTGCCCTGGCAGAAGAGGACCTTCAGCTTCCAAGGGGAGATTTTGAAGGGGATGTTGGAGACGTAGACGGATCTCTTGTCGATTTCTCTCTGGTTTTTCGGCTGGTGGGGTCCGAGTCTGAGGGGGGGTTGTTTTGGCTTTATTTCGCAGGGGACCGAGGCTGGTGGCGGGACGTCGTCGACGCACACGGAGGAGTTGTTGGAGGAGAGGGAAGGTTGTGTGGACGCTGCTGTGGAAGTGGAATTGAGCGTGAGTGTCGAGGAGGAGGCGTCTGTGGAAGGGGGAGAGTCTGCGGTGTCGTCGATCGAGGCGGGAAAGGCGTCTCTCGGGTATGTTTTGAAAACGTCGAACGTGTCATCCGACTCGAGCCTGTCGGAGCAGCTGGATGAAGCGGAGGAGGACATGGGTGTGTCAATTGCTTTGTTCTTCGTCCTGCTATCCTGCTATCCTGCTATCCTGCAATTCGGCGATTCGGCGATTCCGGTTCTGCTCTGCACGCTTTATTACGGCTGTTTTCCTACTGTGGGGCCGCTATACACGTGTGTAGTGGGGAGGGGGCGATATAATAGCAACTGGGGCCAGGAGCAAGCACGGGGGGAGAGAGCCGGGCCGTGGGGTGGTTCATTCGTCGTGCAGAGGTGACGGAGAGAGAGCCAGCAGGAAAAGAACACGGGGAGTGTGGGTGCAGCTGGCGTGTGAGGCGGGAGACGGGGGACGTTGGGATCGTAAGTTTAGAAAACCTTGTGCAGCATGAGCAGGAGGAGTAGGAGCAGGAGGGAGAGAAAAGTGCTACGAGTACCACGGCGCCACGAGACGGGGTACTTATTTATCTATCGGGCGACGGCGGTCTGGCTGCGTGCATGGAGAGACGGGCAACGGTGCCGGGCAGCCCAGCCAACGGTGGAGCAGACAGGGGGAGCAGAGTTGATCTGGACAGGACCGCAGAAAGGCAGGCAGGGCGGTCCTGTGGTGATGTGATGTGATGTGACGGGATGCGGCCGGGGCGATAGCGCGAGCTCCGAGGGGGGGGGCAGGGACTCCAGAAGCTTCGATGGGCTTCCATGGGGCGGCTGTTGCGGTGTGGCTGTGTTGGAGGAGGCGTGCGGGATTTTTTCAAAAGGCCGGTGGGCCGATCGACGCAACAGGAGGTTTTTGGGGCCGATCGACGCAGGGCAACTGTTTTTGCAATTTTGCTTTTCCTTTGATTTTAAATTTTTTTTCTGGTGAGGGAGCAGTTCAGAGCCAGAGATAAATTTTTCACCTGACAGCAGAAGAAGAAAGATAAGAAAGAAAAGAAGCAGGAGAGGGCCGAAAGACCAAGACCAAAACCAAGACCAAGTGCACTCCCCAGCAACAATGGTGTCTGTGCGGAGAAGAAAGATGAACCGGTCCGGCGTGGCGAAAAACACCCGTCGGAACAACAACAAGGACAAGTTCAACCCCCGGTCGAACCCGGTGATCGCCAAGCATTGGGATCCGGAGCTGACGGCGAAGCAGAACTACAAGAAGCTCGGGCTTGCGTTCCGGCTGTCGGCGGCGAGCGGTGGCGAGGAGAAACGTCTAGGGGTGAGGCCGATCCAGCACGGGAACATGGAGGAGAGTCTCTACGAGGAGGAGGAGCAGCAGCAGCAAGAGGATGAGGCGGCCGAAGAGCTCGACCCGTATGCGCCTGCGAATATTCTTGAGGGCACGGCAAAGATGGTGAGGGACGCGGACGGGAACGTGGTGAAGATTGTGTACGGGACGAAGAAGATTGTGGAGAGGGACGACGCCGAGGACGACGCCGAGGATGCAGACGAGGACGACAGCACGGCGAAACAGGTGATTGGCGAGCTCGAGGAGCTGGCCCGCGTGCCGAAGCGGAAGGAGGTCCGCCGGATGAACGAGCTCGAAACCGCTCGCTGTCGCCGCCTGCTTGCCGCCTACGGTGACGACTACGAGCGCATGCGCTGGGACCGGAAGCTCAACCCGTTCCAGCTCAGCCCGGGCCAGCTCCGCAAGCTTCTGCTGCGCTTCCGCCAGCAGGAGGCCAGAGATGGCCTTTAGATAGACATGTGTAGATTGGTGTGTACCAGACGTGCCGCGAATCTCGTGGCCGCGCATAGACAGAAATAAATAAAGCAGGCGCTCGCCTCTTTCGTACGTTCGGCTCAGCTGCTTGCTTCCCTTTGCTCTCTTCACCAGGCAAGATGACTTCGACGCAGAACTCCACACCGTCCCGGCCAACGGCCGCCCACTCGTGGGTCCGCCGACTCACCGGCGGACCGCCGCCGTCTCACGCTGCCGCCGTGCGCTTCGCCGTCGTGGCCCTCGACACCGAGCGTCTCGAGCAGAAGGTCTTTGAGGGCGTCCGCTGCCGTCTCCGCGAGGACCTGGACGGCGTCGACGCGCTCCGTCGCGTCGCTGCTGACGTCAGCGCGGGCGTTCGGGCGCGGGCCGAAAGACTCCAGAGGGAGCTGGCCCATCTGGATGATGAAGAAGAAGGACATGAAGACCGGGGTGAAGGAAGAGGAGAAGGAGAAGGGGGTGGTAGTGCCGACAGGTAGACAGCAGCAACACACAGACACCCAGATGCTATCGCACTTCCGTTCCGCTAGGAGGCCTGCGGCTGCCGCCGCAGGCGCCGCCGCGGGTGCAGTGGCCCGGACCACCAGAAGCTTCGCCTCGGCTCAGGCCTCGGCTAACGTGTCCACACCCACCGTCATCAAGACGCTCCCGAGCGGCGTCCAGCTCGCCATTGACCCGACGCCCTCCTACTTCTCCGCCCTCGGCCTCTATGTCACCGCCGGCAGCAGGTACGAGCACACGTACGGCCTCACGGGCTGCTCGCACATCCTCGACAAGCTCTCCTTCAAGTCGACGGCGAACCACTCGGCCAAAGCCATGGCGGACGCCCTCAACAAGCTCGGCGGCAACTACATGTGTGCCTCCTCGCGGGAGGCCATGCTCTACCAGGCCAGCGTCTTTAACCCGGATGTGGAACACATGTTCGAGCTCTTGGCGCAGACCGTCTCCGAGCCCCGTCTTTCGGACGAAGAGATCAGCGAACAGCTCATCAGCGCAGAGTACGAGCTCAACGAAATCTGGCTTCAGAGCGACCTAATACTGCCAGAGCTCTTCCAGCAGGTCGCGTACAGCAACGCCAACCTCGGCTGTCCGCTTTTGTGTCCACAGGACAAGTTGCCCTCCGTCGACAGAGCACAGCTCCTTAAATATAGAGACATTTTCTACAGACCTGAAAACATCGTCGTCGCCTTCTCTGGCGTCGACGAGAAAAAGGCAGACGAGCTGGTTGCCAAATACCTCCGCTACTCCAACACCTCTGCTTCGCCTTCCAAATTGGTCAAAGAACCGGCCCAGTATACCGGAGGCGAGTTCTCCCTGCCCATCCCAGAGGGTATCGAGTACCGCGGAGAGGAGTTCCACCACATCTACGTCGGTTTCGAAGGTGTCGACATCTCCTCCGAAGACGTCTACAAGCTCGCCGTGCTGCAAATGCTCATTGGCGGAGGCGGCTCCTTCAGCGCAGGTGGACCGGGCAAAGGTATGTACTCAAGAGCATACACCCGTGTGCTCAACCAGTACGGCTTTGTCGAGAGCTGCAAGAGTTTCATCCACAATTTCACCGACAGCGGCTTGTTTGGTCTCTCGCTCTCATGTGTACCGCAGGCCGACCGTGTCATGGCCGAGTTGATCGGCTACGAGCTCAACCTCCTAATGTCCCGCGACATCGGCAAGGGTGGCATTTCCGAGCACGAGGTGTCCAGAGCAAAGAACCAGCTTAAGAGCAGTCTCATGATGAACTTGGAGAGCAAGATGGTCCAGTTGGAAGACATGGGCAGACAGGTCCAGATCTACGGCAAACGTGTCGATGTGTTGGAGATGTGCGCCAAGATCAACCAGGTCACAAGAGACGACCTCATTGTCATGGCCGAGAAGATCTTCACGGGCAGCGAGCCCACAATCGTCGTGCAGGGTGACAGAGAGGCCTTTGGCGACATCAGAGGCATGTTGGCCAGATACGGCTTGGGCAAGACGGCATCTGCTTCTGCAGAAAAGAAGGACAACACCACGTCCAGAAGCAGAGGATGGTTCTAGATTTGGAACCGGAATTGAAACCGGAGCAATGTACATAGCATAGAGACCATAAGTGTCGGTAGTTTATCTTTATCTTTATTATAGTTATCTTTATATAGTATATTCATGTATAGATTCTCGATGTATCTTGGTAACAATTTCTTAGAAAAGTATGCTCCGAGCGTAAGGGGGAAGTAAAGTTCATGGTATTAGCACATAAATGCGTCCGTGCATCAGTTTTGCTTTTCGTAGACATCCTCAGGGTTCAAGTATGTGTGGAAAACCTTGTCCCAAAACATGGAGGTGACACCAAAACCCAACCGGTAGTTCTTGTAGTGGTGTTCTAAGTGGTACTTCTTCAACTTCTGGATGTACGCAGGCAATTTCACGTGGTGCAAGAAGTAGTGGGTCACGTCGTACATGATATAGCCGAGGAAACCGCCGGCCCAACCTGCACACGCGATGTAGAAGGGGAATATGCCGAAAATGACCTTGTAGAAGGGGAAAGCCAATACGCAGAAGAGCGTTGGAGGCATCACCAACCGCATCTTGTCCATAGGGAGATAGTGATGCACACCGTGGGTGAGGAAGTGAAGAGTGAAAGCAACGCTGTTGTCAGGCAAGTTGTCATCCAAGTGGAACAAGAACCGGTGCAGACAGTACTCGATCAAGGTCCACACAAAGAGGCCGATTCCCCAGAACGTGAGTGTCACAATAGGGCTCAAATGCGTTGCCGCTACGTAGAGGATGTAGAAGTCCACGGGCAACCACACGGAGGGGACGACCCACCAGGGGGTAAGTGAAAGCGGCTCGAGGAAATTGCCAAATAGCTGCGCCGAGCCCTTACCGTAGTGTCTAGGCCGGTGAATCTGGTCAATATAGAACTCTCTTGTCCAGTTCGAGCGCAGCACCTGCATTATCAATGGCTTGTCCAAGTCCAAGAACTTGTGCTTCTTGTAGTCCTCGGAATGGTCGGTCTTCACGTGCAGCAAGTCGTCTGGGATCTCGCCGAAATCGGTCAAGTCGGCAATCCGCATGCCGTCCTCACCAACGCCGACGCTCCCGGCCATGTCGGGAACCACCTCCATGTCTGCGTGCTTCGCAAGCAATTCTCTCTCCTCCTCCTCTGTAGCCAAGTAGCCCACAAGCATGCCGTCGTCGAGCATCTCGTAGGCGCTCTCCGAGTGCACGTGCGACGCCGGATCCGCCAGTATCTCCGTCACGTCCTTTCCTGCGTATTCCATGATCACCTCAGGCCCGGCAGGATGCTCCTCGAGGAATCCTGTGATGTCGTAGACCTTCCGGTGGTAAAGCGTCACCCAGCAGGACGTCTCTGTGTTGTGCGCCTCGATCGCCTTTCTGGAAAGTAGTGGAAGTGCCATCGTGGTTGCGTTTGCGTTTGTAGATGCTATTGCTGTATCGACTTGCACTTTAGCCTTTGCTGCACAGGAGGAAGCACCGGAGGCAAGAGCAAAAGAAGAAGAGCCTCCTGCCCAGATATGTACCGGAACGAGGTGCAAAAAAAGAGGAAAACAAACAGAACAGAGCGAAAAAAAAATTGAGAAAAAGACAACAAAGAAAACACGTGAGCTTTGTTAGTCAGCTGTTTTGTCTTCTGTTTGATGGATGACCGTCAGGAGCAGTCTCCTCAGAGGGCACGGAGGTGTCGCATGCTGGTGTTGTAGAGGTCTGTGGCGGCGGAGGACGCTGAGGACGCCGGGGACGCTGTAGGGGACGACGACGGCTTGGCGCAGATGCGGTTCAAGTCGACGTCCGCCGAGCTGCGGAGACCCTCAAGGACGACCCGCCAGCCCTGTCGCATGCAGCACCAGCTGTCGTGCTCCTGCTCGAGGTCGATCATGTCCTCATCCTCCTCATAGTCGTCATCGTAGTCGTAGGCGGCGCCGGCGAAGGCGTGGCCGCAGGCGCCGTAGGACGGGCGGATGCTGCCGTCGAACTCGGTCGGCTGCTCCCGGACAGGGATCTCTGCCCGGTGGGGACAGGCGCTGAGCTCCTCCACGTCCTGGACGATGTCGATGTTCGACGTTGAGAGAAGAATCCGGCGGGTGCAGCACTCGCAGTTCAAGAGCAGAAACTTCTCCTGGTGGAACTTCTGGATCTTCAACTCCCAGCCTAGCAGGGCAGGTAAGATCACGTCCAAGGACGGGTTCACAGAAAGATCCGTGCTGTAGGTGCTGTCGACATCGATGTCGATGCCAGCATCGTCCCGAGACGTCTCCCGCAAGTACTCGAGAAGAAAGAGGGCCTCGTCGTGGCTGAGGAAGGACCGTCGGAAGTTCTTGCCGATCAGTCGGTCCTTGTTCCGTTTCATCGTCGCCAGCCTGTGCCAGAACTTGTACACCTCCCTCGGGATGTCCTTCGGCGTGATGTAGTAGTTTTGCTCCTTCGGGGAGATGGGCAGCAGCGGTAAGAACGTACACGTCGGGTAGTGGTCCGACGAGAGCCTGCTCACGTACGAATTCAAAAGTGTCTCGTACACGTGGATGTCGTCATCCTCGTCGAATTCGTCATCAAGCATCTGGAACTGGAAGGGTAGCTCATACCGGTCCGTGTTGTTCAAGATCTGATTGTAGTCGTCGGTGTGGTGCAGGTTGTTGAACACCTTGCTCAGAGACGCGGTCGCCGGCAATGACGACGACGCAGACATGCTAGACGCAGACGCCAGCCCGGCGTCCAGTCCAGGATCCTCCGGAAGCTTCACCATGATCCCCGAGTGGCAAGAAGTGCAGTGGAGCTCGTTCTTGCGCACCGGGTGGCATTTCCATCCCTGGGCGGCACACACGAGCGGCGACAACTTCGAGCTCGACACAGTCCAGTTCAAGACCGAAAACGTGTTCAACCTTCTGATAAAATGGGATCTCGATAGAGGCGATGGCAACGACCGCACGCCTTGCAGCTTTTGGCCCCGCAGGTACAGTAGCTGTCTCTTGTTGGACTTGTCTCCCGTGCCGGCAACAGAAATGCCGTCGAAGGACGACGAGGAAGACAATCTCCGCTTCGGGATCAATGACTTTGGAAACGAGTGTAGATGTTGCAGGGTCGACCTACCTCCTGGCCTTGGCGTTGTTCCTGCCGTCGTCGGTATTGCTGACGACGTCGCCGTCGTCGGTATCGTGATGCCTGCTCCTCCGGAAGAGTCAGGCGGAGAAATGGAAATCTGCTGCAGTATATTCAAAATCGCCTGCGCCGTGAAGGCCGGTGTTCCACCCTGAGCATGCTCTGTGTTATCTGAGCTCTGCATGTTCGTGTGGTTTTAGTGTAGTGTATTTTGCTATGTGTGCTGCTCCGGTATATATCGCAACACGGCGTCTCTCCGGCATCTTTCTATTCATGTCGATGAGGAAATTGAAAAATCGATAAAAGCAGAGACCGGGAAAAAAAAAAGTTACCGTACCTTGTCGAAATGTCTCCATCAACAGCAGCTTCTTGGAAGGATCTTTTACAGCACACGGAAGGCAAATAACACAACAACACACACGTGCAGATCATGTCCTACAAGCAAAACTTCCTCCAGGCAGCCTTGGACGCCGAGGCCCTCAAATTCGGCACCTTCACCTTGAAGAGCGGGAGAATCTCTCCATACTTCTTCAACATGGGTTTGTTCAGCACGGCCAAGACCTTGAACGTGTTGGCTGAGTCATACGCACAGGCCATCATCGACTCTGGAATAGATTTCGACGTCTTGTTTGGTCCGGCGTACAAGGGCATCCCCTTGGCCGCCATCACCGTCACGAAGCTCTACGAGATCGGCGGTGAGAAGTATGCCAGCATCGGCTACGCATTCAACAGAAAGGAGAAAAAGGACCACGGCGAAGGCGGCTCTATCGTTGGCTCGGCGTTGAAGGGGAAGAAGGTGCTCATTATTGACGACGTAATGACGGCCGGCACAGCTATCAATGAGGCCTTTGGTATCATCAAGGAGGAAGAGGGTAACACCGTCGCCTGCATCATTGCTGTCGACAGAATGGAGACCACCAAGGACTCCGACGAGTGTGCCACCAAAATCGTCTCCAAGCGGTACAATGTGCCAGTCATCTCGATCGTGTCCTTCAATGACATCGTCAAGGTGTTGCAGTCCAAGTTCACTGCCGAACAGATGGCAAACATCGACGAGTACAGAAAGAAGTACATCCCAGCCAACTAAGCTGCGGAAGCATGTTTAGAGAACTATAGTAATAGTAAAGTAAAGTGAATTATATAAAAACCTATTGAGTGGGAGGGGGGCTTGGTTATGCTCTGATTCTCTGGATCTTCTGCTTGATCTTCTTTGGCTCGAAGGCCTTCTCCTGCTGTTCCGCTGGTGTCTTGATGTATGCGCCGGCGGTCTCCGGGTTCTTCATCGTCAACGTCGAGTGCATCGGAACAACAGTATTCATGCGGAAGCCCTTCACCTTCGGGATCTCACTGGCTTCCCAGCTGCCCTCCATGAGCTCCGGAGGCCCCGGAAGGTCCTTCACATTCTTGAGCGTCGTCGGATGGTTCTTCATGTACTCTGCGATAGCAGCAAGCGCCTGTTTCTTCGACTTCAGTACTGGGTGGGTCGGCTCGTGCTCGTACTTCAACCCGAGCCTCACCCGGCCTGGGTTACCCCAGTCCTGTGGATGGGACTTCTCCGGCTCAAACACAGCAGGGATCCTCAAAACCTTGCACGCGTCCAAAATCGTCTTCGCCAAAGGGTTCTCCACACACCGGGCCACAGGCAGCCTTCTGCCCTCCTGCACACTTCTGTTCTGGTCGAAGTAGCACGGATACACAATCTGCATCATCTTGAACTCCCGCTTCTCCTCGGGTGACATGCTGTCGTACACCTTCATGTTCGCCGGCTTCCGTGGCGCCGGCCGCTGCGCCGTGTCCAGTCCGCTAGTGCCCAGCCCCATGCCCTTGAACATGTCTGCCATAGGCAGCTGTCCTGCTGGATCTGCGTCCTGCGACCGTACCACCTGTGGCTTTGGCTTGGCTGGGGCCACTGGGGTCACGAGATCCGGGTCGAACTCCGCCAAGTCCATGTCGAGGTTGTCGATGTCCTCGATATCTTCTATCTCTTCAAGCGTAGGCATGTCTATTGTGTAACGCCTATTGTCTATGCTCCTGGCCTCTTCTCCGTCACTCTTGTTTTCGTCCTCTCGTCCTCTTCCACTTCTACTCCACTTCCTCTTCTTCTTCAACTTGTTCATGTCGGTCTTTCCGTCCACGAGACGGCGGACCCGCTTTTCCACAATCGCGCGGCTTTTGACGAAAAAAGACGGTCGGCGTAACATGTTTCTAGTCGTTTCGCCTGGGTCCGAAGGAGAAAGGGACGGAGAGAAGGAAAAGATGGTACTGGAAGACTTTTAGAGAAGAACTGAAGACTATGACGGAAGGAGATTCCGTGCTGGAAAGAAACCAGCCGCCCGAGGTGGTCGACGTTGCCGACTCTTCGGACGAAGAGGTTTACGAGGCAGACGTGCCGTTTGCGAATCGACTACGACAGAGGAGAGCGAAACTGTACCAGAACTACGAAGAAGACGACGAAGATGAAGATGAAGACGATGAAGGTGAAGACGAAGAAGACACAGAGGAAATAAGCAAGCTGAATGGAGACGCCGAAACCACTAGGGAAACGTTTTCTCCGGAAATAGTGGGAATGCTACCGGAAAGGAGGATCACACACGACGCCGTTTACACGGCACAGCACGGTGGCGACCGACCCGTGGTTGACGACGAGTATTTTGAGTACGGTGACAGCAGCATGGATGAGGAAGAGATTATTGACGGACGGAAAGTCATCTCCCACATCGCCGACGATTTTTTTGCAAACTACAAACCAAACAAGATCCAGCCGACCTTTCCCCTTTTAGACTTGCCCGCAGAGACGAAGAAGTTCTGCAACATCTTGAACGACGCCAACATAGACTTTTCAACAGACCTCCCGCTGCATTTGTACAATATATACCTCTTGACAACGAGAAACAAAAACCTTCCTCCGGCAAAATTCACTCTATGGCCTTTATCTGCACATGAGCTTATCACACCGAGGTCGTTTCTGCGAACAGCAAACTTCGAGTCCCTCGGATCCCACGCTAATGACACAGCCAGAATGCTCGAGGAAACAAAGTACACATATGTGAACTACCAAGAAAACTCAGAGCTCATAAAACCGTCAGCCCACATGCTGGAATTCTGGCATCCAAAGATAAACCCCCTGCATGAGCTGGACGAAGCTATAGATGCAATTTATGAGAGGAAGATCAACTCGCAAATCAAAAAGTACTCGCAGGACCACAAAGTGACCAAAAAGGGGTTTCCAAGCAAATGCACCTACCAAAGGCGCATACCAGAAGATATCCATCTAAGTCCACTCTTGAAAGAAGGAATCATAAATAAACTCGATTCGGTCATTGACAAACTAACGGACTATCACATTAACTCTATAGTGAAGACACAGAAAATAAGTCGTAGATTAGGGACTAATGGTAAGACTCCGAAGCGGGCAAGCACGGTAACTTATGGTTTGGATTGGCTTTCGGTCTTGTCATGCTTGGACAACAAAGATAAGCACTCGAAAATGCTGTTATTAAGACTCTTCAACTTGAAACTCGACAAAGATACAATCAATGGACCTGTGAACAGCTATCCAATTGACAACGAACTCTACACAGCCACTAAATTACGCAGAGACAGGATACTGAAAAATCTAATCTCCAAGAGTAAAGTCAATTTGAAGAATTCTAAAACTACACAGTATGCGAAAAATGCCAGAAAGGAGAAAAATAACATAAGTTACAATCTAGATAGCTTCTTGAACTTGGGTTTGTACTATACAAAGGATAAAAGGTTGAAAGAGAGGAACGTTTCAGTAGAAAGCGATATATAGCGAAATTCTGTAAAATTAATTAATTGAGTTCTAGCAAAAAGAATCTAAATTCATCTAGAAATTTCAGGGAATATAGCAGAAAAGCATTCATCCAGTAAAGACAAGAGCAAATGGCGATTGAGTATCTCATTTTGAAATACAAAATATAATGTATCAGAGGCCCTATTTGCTGCAGTTTGGCCGAAAATCTTGGAACTGGTGTCTGTCAAAAAAGCATTTAGTAACATTCTTGTTTGTTGCTTGGTTCTTTCCTTTTCCACATCTGTTCTCGGTTTTCTTTTCTTTTTGAATTCACCATCGGGCCATAAGGTATACTGCAAACCCGTGAGGGCTTTTGATACTGTCTCTTCTTGTTTGATTTTCCCATCAATATTGGCCCGCAATACCTTTTCAACTGTAGACCCAAATAACTGCTGGAAAAGCAGTATCAACGCTCGGCCCCTGAACCAGCTGGTCGAGTTGTTTAGTTGGAATATGGAAACAATTAGATCACAAATCGGCTTCATAAAAGAAATGTCCTTTGCTCGGCTCTCTGGAGTTGTTATATTTTCATCATCCATATTGAAAGCATCGTCTTTACCCGTATTACTCTCAGCTGAAACTGAAGAGGCAGGTTCGGTACTCTTTTCCGGTGTAAGTTTATCCTCCATTTGATCATTGAGACCTTTATAGTTCGCCAAAGAAAAAAGCGGATAAAGAGCCTGGCTCGAGATAATGTTGTACAATTTGGTTCCCGACCCATCTGTGTTCTTCTTGATCTTTTCGTTCACATGTTGCAAAGTATCGTCAAGCGTGGCATCAAAAGTCTCACTTGATAAGAAGTCACGAAATATCTTGTCGGAACATACATCTTTATTTCTCACTAAAGTTTGCAGATAGCCTTTCAATTTTTTCTGACGTTCTTCAATAAGAGAACCTTGGATGAATTTCACCACCATCTTTTTTTTCGGGAATTCCATGGCTGAAACGAGTGGGTACTTGGACTTCAAATAATTGTGTAATTCATAAAATTGACTGAACCGTCGGGTGACCATCCAATTGGCTGTTATTTGATTAGGATCCGAACGTGATAGTGTTGTCACTTTGATGACATACATTATAAAGCTTTTACCATTTTTGTCCTTTGCAGTGATATAACTTGGAATAGTAACTTTCGATCGTTCATAAAGACTATTTTCTCCCTCTTGGACAATATATTGTTCTTTCTGCATAGATTTGAATTTTAGCTCCTTTTCCAAACTTATCAATGACTTTTTCAAAATTCTCAACTCGGGAACATTGTTGATGACTTCTGCTTTCTGCAGCAGTGCCTTCAAAATCAATCTTTGCTTTTGCAACCGGTCAATTTCGACATCTAATCTTTCGATCTCATTGTATAAATTCAAAACACTCGGCGCCACCACTTTCAAATCACTTTTCTCCATCGGATCTTCCCTTTCTGATGAGTTACTTGCCAGTGAGGAGTTATCCTGATTCAAACTAACAACAGTATCGCCATCCAAATATGTACTAGAATGAGTATTAATGCCAGTTGTACATTTATCATCTTGCCCTTCCAAACTTTTCCCTTCTTCCCCTTCCTCTTCGTCATCCCCAAATAAACTCTTTTCACCACTACCAAATAGATCACGAGCAACATCATCACTAACAAGTCTTGAGTTTCTTTTGTCATTACTCACTGAGAGATCTACATCAGATTTGTTGCTATCTTTCATTATTTCATTGAGTGCATCCTCAACAGCTTTAACAACTTTATCGCTAACCTTCCCCGTCATATTAACATCCACATAGTTCCCATCATTCTCTTTTTCTGAGTATTTAGCTAATGGATCACCAGATATTTTGTCAGTATTTTTCAAACTTGTATTAACGTTCTTCGATATATGCCTCTCAGAATCAGCGTTATCAGTTAAAACATCGATACTTTCTTTCACACTCTTATGGTCAATACTAACAGCTTCTTCTACCAAAAGTTTTAGCCAAGTATCAGAAGCCTTGAAAGCAACGAAATCACTTTTCTTCATTCGTATATATTCGAAATCTTGTAGTTTTAGTATGCTCTTTCGAGCTCTGTAATAAGCTAATATGCTGGTGCAGTTTCCCTCAATGAACTCACTCACCTTATAGAAAATTTTAGGAGGTATCTTCATCACGGGTAAGTTGAAGTATGTGGTAAAAATTTTTTTGATATCCTCAGCTTGGGTTAATTCATTGTCAACAAAAGTTGTGGCTTCATCATCACTACTTTCATCATCTTCTTCATTGTTGTTGACATGAGTCAAAGATGGTTTGGCCTGAACACTGTTATATTCTAACGGGTTTCGTAAGCCCTCTGCAGATAGCCAAAAATCAAGTAATGCCTGTCGATTGCCTCTAAGCTGCATATAAGAGGTAAAATACTTCAGTCTAGTTGGAGAAGACAATATTTCGTGCAACGACAAATCTTTCACTAACGACTTTTGTGGTAAAAATTCTAGTCGATCAGTGGTGCTTCTGGTTTCAGTGTCGACTTCCCTCATTTCTTCTCCTTCACCGATTTCTTTCATCCTAAGATTGATCGCATCCAATAAGGTATGACAGCGTTTAGAGTATTTTTGCATAGTTTTAGACTCTTCAATCTGAAGGTTGGGATTCAATCTCAGTAGTTTTTCATTTCTGAGAAGAATGTAATATTTGTATTTGAGTAAACTCTGCTTATCTGTTGATCGCTCAACCATTTGTAGTATTTTTTCAAAGTCATGCTTCGAATTATCAATTGACACCTTGAATTGTAAGATATCGTTGACCTCGGAGGCTGGTAATGCCAGGTTGTTGAAAGACATTGAATGTCGACGCAAAACGTTTCTGAATCTTTTCACATTATTTCGATCCTTCATCTGCTTCGACAAATTGGAAACAACAATTTGGTTGTAGAAGTCTGGATCCGTAAGCATTGCGCACACGGGATTCAGTACACAGGAAGCAAGTAGCTCCCTGACCAATATTCTGACGGGGGCAGAATTGATTTCATCTTCTTCCAGTAGGCAGGGAAGTATTTGGTCCACCAGAGTACTCATGTAAATGCTGAGATCTGTGTCTGGTGTATCAGAATTCAACCTGATCCCCGCATGAAGAAGTCCCCTGTTATAATTAGATGCAAGGACAGCGTCGTCATTGATATCTGTGACTTTTTCGGATGTCTTCGCCACTTTTTTGTTTCTGGTAATTTCTTGTGCTATCAAAAACTTGTCGACATGATCAGTCAAAATGGGAGTTAGGTTGTGCACCACCAAATCGGAGAAATCCACTTCCTTCAGTCGGTTGTATAGCATTTGAATTATGTATGTGAACTCATGTCTTAAAGAGGCAACAAAGGTTTTATCCGAAGAAATCTTCACAAACCACGATTCAACAAAATCACGTAAGATTAGGCTCAATATGTTGTTCAATGTGTCATTGATTATAAAGTTTTCTGGATATATCTGTTTGTCAATATTCGAGCTCAAATCATTCTTCAGGTCGTTGATATTGCTCACCCAGTTTTTTGTCTTGTGAAATGCAAATCTTGCTGTCCTGGATTCAACATATTTTCTCTCATCAAAGCCTTGCAGTGATAGCTGCGTTCCTGCGACAGCTAGTACGATCACTGGTATTAGAGATCCAGCGATAATGTAGGGAACATGAAACAAGAGCCGTATGTATATGGGGACTGCAAAAAGCAGTACTCCAATCATGACCAGAAAAGCCTTCATCTTCGGGGTAGCTGCCAGTACAATCCCTTGTTGCTCCGTTCTTCACAGAGAGACCAGCGCAATGTTCAAAAGATGATAGGCAACTACTGGAGATTGTGTCTGTTTTGTTATCAGGAAACATGAAACTAAACTTAGCCGGAAAAAAAAGTTTGTTACGTAAGCATGTTGACTTTTCACTACATGTGGCTCCGAACATGTGACAGTTATGAATCGAACAGGAAGGGAAGACTGAGTTCATCAAGAAACTTGGTTTATTACAGTATTTATAAGGTATATGTGATTTTATGTCATTAGTTTTTGTGGAGTGCAGTGAGCGAAAGGAGGGGAAAACTAGTCTTCGTCTTTTCCGTCAAGCTCTTTCTCGATGTTTCTTTGAATAACGGCTTGTCTGATCTTGTCACTCAAGATGCTCGAAGACACTCCAGAAGCGGTGTTCTGGCCAGAAACACGCAGGTTTTCGACGCTGGAGGAATATGACTGCGAATCGCTGTCGGACAGTTGCAGATGGTCTGGGAACACAGAGACGTGAGACAAGTTAGGTAACTTGCCGGTATCGTTTTCACCGTCGAAACTGGAGAACCCAGAGAAGTTCGAGTTGGTCCGACTCAAGGCAGGGGTTGATGCCCCAGATTCGGCCTGGGACCTCGATCTGGATCTCGAGCCCGAGCGGGATCTCGATCTCGATCTCGATCTCGATTCCATCACCTCCTGTTCCAACTCTACCTGGTCTTGCAATTTTTGCAAGTAGCCCTCGTTAAATTTTTTGAAGACCTTAGGGCCTAACTCGTTGATAACCTCGGTCACTTCAATCGAAAGCCTCTTTCGTTCCTCCTTCAGTTCATTCAGCTGCTCGGATGAAGACGTTAGTGCTAGTACTAATGGAGAAATAGATTTGTAGATATCCATCCCCACTTCTCCCATCCTGAAAGCAGAATAGGTAGTACCCACCAAAACAGCCCAGCACGTGCAGAACACTGTAAGAACTCCAAAAAGCGATCCACCGATGCTTGGGAAGAGCTTATAGTGATACACTACGTACACGCCCAATGTCGAGTAAATGAAATAACAAACGGGAGCAAAAAAAAGCGCAATCAAAACTTTCCATGATGCTAGGACGTCAGTGGCCCTGATCTTGACAGAAGATTTCACCAATGCTAGCTTCTGTTTCTTCTTCGAAATTGAAGAGCATGCAATGAAAATCGGAGAAAACAAAATCGTACCTGGTAGACTCAAAACAGCGAAAAAGATTAGGGAGAAGATCCTATGGATCAACAACAAGAGAATCTCAAACTTGTTCTCATTAGCCGTCTCCAATTGATGATCTCTCAGTCCAAAAGTTCTCAACTTCTTGTTGTAGGCAAGCACCGATTCTTCTAAATGAACAATTCTTTCGTTGTTTTTGAATTTATTGTAGCCAGTCAGTAGGTTCCTGTTCATCTCCACGACAACAGGTAATGGAGGACGCTTGAACCGGCCGTAAGAATATAATCTCCTCACAGCCTGGATGACCTGCAAGGTCTGGTAATCTGGTGCTTGGGTCGTGACGATATCCATGGCGTCTGTGATCTCGGCCATCAATTTGTTGACAGCCTTTCTTGCATCTTCCTTGTACTCCATAGCTCTCTCCTTGGTGATTACGATCGGAGTTCCATATTCAACAACAGCTCTGGATCTGAACTTGTGCGGATGGAAGTAGTTCAAGCCACAAGGAACTATGGTAACATTGATGTGGGGGTTCTTGGCAACGGCACCGAGGGCCATAATAGCGACACCGGGCTTGAACTCCATCAACTCCGGTCTATCGTGGGAACCTCCTTCAGGTGCTATTCCAATACAGGTCCCGGCTTCTAGCGCATCGAAGACCTTGTCAAAGAGCTGGTGGTTATCGATCCTCGGAGCAACCATGAATTTGGTTCCCCTTTTCAAGGCATCAACACCAGACTGTTTCTTCATGGGAGCAGCCAGCCTGAGTTTCGTATCACTAATAACTTCTGCGATCTTGGCATTGCCACCGCTGTTCGGCATGCCCAGCAGACTCTTTGGCCCGCAGTCTTTAAGGAAATGGGTGCCCTTTCCTGCAATGGAGAGTTCATCTTCAGCATAGTTCTCATATCTTATTGTTCCTTCCTTCGGCGCCAGCAAATCCTGGGGTCTCTCCACGGGGATAGCGCCAGACCATCTGCTCCAAATGCCCATCCATTTGCTACGGTAGGAGGAGGCGGCTTCGATCATGAACACCTGTCTCTTTGCCACAGCGTGTGCAGCGTGAATTGTGATGGCGGCATCTAAGTACTGGTTGGCGTGTGGTGCCACAACCACAATCGTAGGTCCCGATGCAGGGAAGTTGAATGTCCCCCTCACGGAAACCTCTCTGAAAAATATGTCAATGATGGCCTGAATGAACCAGTCTAGAAACTCCAATACCAACTGAGACATGATTCCTCTTTTTGATTAATAGGGTTGTTCTGTATCAATCAACCTGTTGGAAACCCGTTCTAATCTGACTCTCTCTCTCTCTCTCTCTCTCTCTTTCTCTCTACAATCCGGGCTAAAGTCTCCGGAACGTTCTGCTTCAGCGGCTTCTGTTCTCCATCCCTTCTCCCCACACCGTCGACAGCATGCCCGGCTGCCAAAAGCCTCCGGTAGGGAAGCACGATCGGGCGATCCTCGCTAGAACGTGGCGCTTCTTCACGAATCTATTTTTCATTTTTTGGCCCCTCTCGACTCGCTGAGGAGACTCTTCTGGAGTTTTCACAGTGAACAATGGTCAGCAGCCGGCTGGAAGGGGCTCTTCTGGTGAAACACAAATGAACACAGATAGCATAGGCCAAAGCCAAAAGAGAAGCACCGAGTCAAGGACAACAACAGAATAGTGTCCCAGCATGAAAGTAGGACAGCGGCATAGACAGTGTGTCCGTGTATGGTGGATCCTGCTTGTCGCCCTGATCGGTTTGTACATTATACCCCAGGAGGTGATATCGGAGAAACCAGGGGGGTTCAGCATTACAGACAATGACTATGACCCGAACAACAACAACAATAAAGAGCTCATTGTGCAGCCGGAATATCCTGTTGCAGAGACCGTGTATGAGCAGATCGACAACTTCATCACGCACAACGGGATGGCACGTATGGACGACTTCCAGATTACAAACCTGGTGTTGGCGTCGGACATTGAGGGGAACTTGAACGCTGTGAACCGTAAAACGGGTGAACTATTATGGTCCCTCGTCGGCGGGCAGCCGTTGGTGAATATCAAATCCGACGCAGACACGTCGAGCGTAGAACACACCACCCCTGTTGCATCTTCTACCCACTTCACAGATGCTAGCACAAGAGACTACAGCCGATATAGCAACCCCAATTTGTTTGAATCCTCACATACGAAGTCCTCTGGATACGACAGCCGAAGGCATACGCAAACCCACAAGAAGCAGGACATAACATGGCTGGTGGAGCCATATGGAGACGGGACCGTTTATCATTTCATGGGGGATGAGGGTCTCGATAAGCTACCAATATCAATTAAGCAGTTTGTGCTCAACTCGCCGTTTTCTATTGACGACCAGTTTGTCTACACGGGGAGTAGGATATCGGGCATCGTGAAAGTAAATGCACGAACGGGAGCAATCGTGGAGTCGTATGGCTTGGACGGCGTGGGCACGTGCCCGTCCACCGATCTAGACGACACATCTGGTGATGTGAATGCTCCACACGGTTACGGCGATGATTATAATGATGAAGAAGATGAATTATACAATTTTGAAAGGCAAACAGACTATTTTGGATCGCATAGTCACGACTCAGAGGACAACCAGGAGGTACCATTCATCAAGCTGGGGAAAACGATATATGAGTTGACAATACATTCCAAAAATAACACATCCTGGAACATCACTTATGTCCAATGGGGGCCAAATAACCTGCATGCTAATCTAGTGGCCCAAAACACAAACTCGGCAGATGACACATACATTCAGCCATTTCACGACAGCTCTTTGCTAGCCTTGGACGTCAGCACTAAATCCATCAAGTGGGTTTCGAACCTACCCTATGTCACAGTCAATATCTTTGATGTCTTTGCTAACTCTCTCATCGACAATGACTACGTCGTACTACCTCATCCTCTCGATTATGGATCCTCTTCGATACCCAAAGATAAGGAGGAATCCACTTACCTTGATCGAACAAAGGAAGGTTCTTGGTATGCTTTGAGCGAAAGGCACTACCCATCCTTGGTCAGGTCTGCACCAGTAGCTAAATACATCACAAATGAAAGATGGAGGCTACCGCCAATTTTTCAAAACGATGATTTGTTGGAGATTTCCATCTCCGGAGTGCACGACAACTCCTTAAGGAAACACTTGAAAGATGATTCACAGAGAAACATCAACAAACACTTGGCTGTTTATCAGTCTGCAACAGCAATGAGCGTTCCTGAAAAAAATAATGGCCTAACTTATAGTCCGGGCCAATCGAAGAAAGTGACACGGTCCAACAGGAATCATGAGATAGACGGTGATATTTTGGGTGAAAATGGGTTGAGAAAGCCAACTTTAACATTCAAAAGTAGCTCGATCTCACAGTTGGTATACAGAGCAGTTGAAAACGTTTTTGTGGCAATGATATGTCTCGGGATCTTTTACGTCCTGTCGAAATTTGGCTTGCTGAAGGCATTTGTCGGTAGCAGTAAGGCTAAAGGCTTGAATGAACCGGTGAAAATGGTTACGATTGAAACAGAAAATACAGCTGTCAATCAAAAGGAGAACACTCCTTCGACGACGCCGGCAACTTCCTCTCTCCGTACTAGCATCTCGAAAGATGACACTGACGACGCTACGAAGAAAAATGACAACAACGAAAAGGAAAAAAATGAAGACAAGGATGAAATAGAAGAGTCTGCCAGGAGAAAACGTAAAAGAGGGTGCCGGGGCGGCAAGAAGAACAGGAAAAAGGATTCGGTTGATAATACAGGTATCTCCACATCAATCACGTCCAGTTCTACTGATGACGATGATAGCGGCGCTGGTAGTGCAAGTATCAAAACTCTTGACGCAGCAGATGAATCAGTGTCCAGAGTTACCAATATAAGCAATAGCCTATCCATTACGGAGCACATCCTGGGATTCGGCTCTCACGGTACTATTGTTTTCAAGGGGTTCTTTGAAAACAGACCTGTGGCAGTCAAGAGAATGTTGCTTGATTTCTACGACGTGGCGTCCCACGAAATCAACCTCTTGCAGGAGAGCGACGACCATTCGAACGTCATCAGGTACTTCTGCTCGCAGGAAAGAAACAAGTTCCTGTACATTGCCTTGGAGTTGTGTTCATCATCTTTGGAGGACTTGGTGGAGAAAAAGAAAGAAAATTTGGATGTTACGGTAAAGACAAGTGAAATCCTATACCAGATTGCCAACGGGGTGAACCACTTGCACTCTCTGAAGATTGTGCATCGAGACATCAAACCGCAAAACATTTTGGTTGCGTTATCGAAAAACAACAAGAACAACAAAAACCCGGTCCGCTTCCTCATATCGGATTTCGGATTGTGTAAGAAGCTGGACGCAGATCAGTCGTCTTTTAAGGGCACTACAGCCAACGCTGCTGGTACTTCCGGCTGGCGTGCACCGGAGCTCTTACTAGATACATCGCCGGCCTACTTGGATTCCAGCCTGGCGAATCGGGTCCGGTTAACTCGTTCTGTTGACGTTTTTTCTGCTGGATGTGTCTTCTTCTACGTGCTGACCGGCGGGTACCACCCGTTTGGAGACCGGTACATCAGAGAAGGGAACATCATCAAGGGCGAATACGACCTTTCCAAGTTAAACACGTTACCCGACGCATACACTATCAAGGACCTGATCAGCTCGATGATCCAAAAGAATCCCCGGGCGAGACCAGACATTGGTGTGGTCATGAAGCACCCTTATTTCTGGAGCGTCGAGAAGAAGTTGGAGTTTCTATTGAAAGTTTCGGACCGTTTTGAGGTGGAGAGAAGGGACCCACCGTCGGTCCTCTTGTTGAAACTCGAATCCATTGCTCCGGACGTCTTAGGTCCAAAGGGCTGGTTCGACAAGTTCGATGCCAAGTTCGTCGACAACCTCGGAAAGTACCGCAAGTACAACACACATAAGCTCATGGATCTGCTCCGGGCTATCAGAAACAAGTACCACCACTACCAGGACCTTCCGAAGGACTTGGCGACGGAGATCGGGTCCTTGCCCGACGGCTTCTACTGGTACTTTTCGAGCAAGTTCCCCCGCATGTTGCTTCTAGTGTACAGACTCATGAAGACGATACTGCACGACGACGAACTGCTGGCCCAGTTTTTCTAGCAGCACTCGAAACCGCACGCATATAACACATTTACACGCATATATATATATATATATATACAAATAGAAAGTAGCACTTGGAGATACGCTGAAACGAACTGAAACGATTGAATTTTTGGATTTCCCCGGAAAATCCAGGCCTTTTTTCTCTAAGGAGAAGAGCCATCGCGCAAATCTTCCTTCTTATCGAAGGGCGTGGTGGTTGCATCGATCTGACAGGAGTCTGAGCTCGGCCGGACCTCATGATGTGCAGATCAAAGGGCTCGGTGGGTCGTTTGAGCACTAGGAGAGAGCTTGTGAGCGGTTTAACAAGGAACAATTAGACTTCGTGAGTGCTGTGGTAATTAATTGATTAAAGATGCCTCTTTCAGACAAGCCTAGCAAGGAAGAAAAGCGGTTAGCAGAAGACAAAAAGAGAACCAAATACTGGAAGAAATGGGGTACTTACTTGTCAGAAAGATGCTGGGGTGTTCCACGGGAAGACTACACGGACGAGGGAGACGCGTGGCAGTTTGACTTTGAGACTGCAAAGAGCAGGGTGTTCCGGTGGAACGAGCAGGGAATGGCGGGTGTCTGTGACACCCACCAGTTGCTTAACTTAACCATGGCGATGTGGAATGAAAACGATGAAATCTTGAAAGAAACCCTTTTCGGATTGCCAGGTGGGGCATCAGGGAAAAGTGGTGTTCACGGTGAAGATGTCAAGGAGATGTACTACTACTTGGACAACACGCCTACCCATTCCTATGCAAAATTTCTCTACAAGTATCCCATCTCAAAATTCCCGTACGAGGAATTGTACGAGGAGAACTCCAAGAGAAACAAGCACGATACTGAGTACGAGATCACCGATACCGGTGTGTTCAAAGACAACAACTACTTTGATGTGTTCTTTGAAATGGCGAAAGACGATGAAGACCCAGATGAGCTGTATTTCAGAATCACAGCATATAACAGGTCAAACGCCGCTGCTCCACTCCACCTGATCCCGCAACTTTTCTTCAGGAATACCTGGGCATGGAATTTGGATTCTGAGAAAGACAAAGAGAAGCCCACAATGTACCAGGAGAAGGAAAATGTCATCAGGATCAACCATTATAAGTTAGGTGAGAGAAGGATTGTGTTTGCGCCTGCTCCTGGTTACGAAGGGTCTGAGAACGATGTGGAGCCTAAGTTGTTGTTCTGTGATAACGATACAAACTTTCAGAAGTTGTACAATGTTGAAAACAAATCCAAGTACTGCAAAGACGGTTTCCACGATTATATTGTTGACGAGATCAAGACTAGTGTCAACCCGGAACAAAACGGTACCAAGGCGTGTGCCTGGTTTGTGTTCGATGAAAATGGAGGTATCCCTCCAGGAGACTACGTCACCATCCGTTACAAGTTTACCAGAGATCTGTCTGACGAGAGTTTGGACCTCGATGAAGAGCTTCTCGACGATATCATTGCCGCCAGAATCAATGAAGCAGATGAGTTTTATTGGAACGTTTCGCCTCTCCCAATTCCTCAACACTTGAGAAATGTTCAGAGACAGGCTTATTCTGGGCTTTTGTGGACCAAGCAATTCTACCATTTCATCCATGACTATTGGTACAGAGGCGATCCAGACTCAGATTTGCCTCCGACTGTGGGTAGAGCCAATGAGAGAAACAAGGACTGGAAAAACTTGTACAATGAAAACATTCTCTCCATGCCTGACAACTTTGAGTACCCTTTCTACTGTTCTTGGGATACAGCCTTCCACACAATTCCGTTGGCCATGATTGACCCTGAATTTGCCAAATCCCAGTTGGATCTGTTGACAAGAGAGTGGTATATGTCACCACATGGCCAGATTCCTGCCTATGAGTGGAACTTTTCAGATACAAATCCACCGGTGCAAGCATGGGCGGCCTACAGAACCTACAAAATTGAGAAGAAGAACTGGGGTACCGCAGATAGACCTTTTTTGGAAAGAGTTTTCCAAAAATTAATGATCAACTTCACCTGGTGGGTGAACCGGAAAGATGTCGATGGTAATGGTATTTTTGAAGGAGGATTCTTGGGACTTGATAATATAAGTATTTTCAATAGATCGGAACCACCATCTGGAATCCAATTGTTGCAATCAGATGCGTCGGGTTGGATTGCTTGGTATGCATTGACAATGATGAATATCGCATTGGAGTTAGCCAGGGATAACCCTGTGTACGAAGATATTGCAAGTAAGTTCTTTGAACATTACTTGTTGATTGCCGACGCAATGACATTCTTGAACAAGTTTGAGAAGAATTTCAGACCTACTGAAGACTCTCTATGGGACGACGAGGAACAGTTCTTTTATGATAAGATCCAGTGGGGCGATGACAAGAAGAGTTCCGTCAAGGTCAGATCTCTAGTGGGGTTGATTCCGCTTTTTGCTACTACCACTTTGGAAGCTGAGGTTTTAGACAGATTCCCATCTTTCAAGAAAAGATTGGAATGGTTGATCAAAAACAAAAATTATTTGTTCAAGAGACACATTGCCTCAATGGAAACTAAGGGTGATGGTGATAGGTTACTGCTTTCCTTGGTTAACAAGGATAGGTTGATTGCAATTCTTCAAAAGTTGTTTGACGAAAATGAGTTTTTATCTGACTACGGTATCAGATCTCTTTCCAAGTATCACGAAGAGCATCCTGTTCATATGAACATCAACGGCCAAGACTATGGTGTTTCTTATTTGCCTGGTGAGTCAGACTCTGGGATGTTTGGTGGTAATTCAAATTGGAGAGGACCAATATGGTTCCCAATGAACTTTTTGTTGATTGAATCGCTTTTGAGGTTCTATTTGTATTATGGTTCATCCTTGAAAGTTGAAGTTCCTGTTGGAAGTGGGGAATATTTGAATTTGGGACAAGCGGCCGAGGAGATCCAACAAAGGTTGATCCATATCTTCATGCCCGACAAAGATGGATTCCGTGCTTACTTGGGCCCACCATTCACCACCTCAGATGATGAGGATGCTATCGAATTGACAGAGGAGCAAATGAAATATAACGAGACCTTGAAAACTTTGAACAAGGATGAAAACTTTAAGGATTTAGTTAATTTTTACGAATACTTTGACGGTGATACTGGAAGAGGTCTGGGTGCCAAGTGGCAATGTGGTTGGACTGCATTAGTTGCCCGGATGATTCAAGATGTTGGTGTTGTATGCAGACAGCCTCATACCCCTGTCAAGAGAAAGTCCTTTTATGACCAGAATCAAATCCAAAACTACGAGCCAGGTACGGGGGCATATCCGCTTTTGGGTCGTAGAAAATCAGGAAAATCACTGTTGAACCTGGCAGCACAAAGGTTGGAGCTTGACACCGACGAAGCTATTGCACAACTTCCAGGTTTGAGCAGACGTTCGTCCACCAAGACGAATGCGTCCGACCAGTCTGCTAACGAGGACTTCCTGAAGCTTGTCAAGGAGGCCATGGCCAATTACAAGATCTCCGACGAAGTCAATGTGAACTCCGACGAGTACGAAGCCAAATAGTTTTTTTTCCAACCTCTTTTTCCTCCTCCGTTTTAGGCTTTATCATCATTTCCTTTTTCGTTTCAACGCAACGTACTGTATTTTCTTGCTTTTTCCACTTATTTTGCAAAACCTACATATATTCTGAGCCATTTGACGTATATATATTAAAAAATATATAATTCCAAACACAAAAAACTAACTGAAAAGATGATGTAAAACAAAAGAACGATTAAGCGGCGTAAGCGAAGATGAGAGAGAAGGTAAAAGTGAAAGTAAGATCAAAGTCACTCAGCCACTGAATTTGCTGTAGAGCACGAGAAAAATCAACATAATCAACACAGCAATTATACCGTATGTGATGAGCTTGTTGGTGGCCATTCTTCTGGTCATCGACTTCAACGTTCTCAACGAGCGGTCAACGTAAGTGTCGGCCTCGCCAAGCGTGTCTCTGGCATTCAAGATCTGATCTCGTTGGGACCGCAGGTTGTTAAGGATTGAGCTGCCCACGGTTTCCGATTCAAGCGCCGTTCTCGTGGCCTCCTGGATCCTCTGCGATGACCGCTCAATGGATGCATTGGTATTCAACAACTTCTGTCTCTGGTTGAAGTCCTCGCCCTCGTCGGCCCCGTTGCCGAACAACTGGCGCCTGTCCTTATCGTCCATCAGGCTCTTCAAGTCGTTCTTTATCTTGTCCAAGTCGTTCCGGTACGTCCGAACCTTGGCGTTGTATGACGACCGCTGGTGCGTGGCAATCTGCTGTACCTCTAGATTCATCGAGTCCAAGAGGTCGTGGCAGTCGTCAATGGCCGACTCGACCTGCTTCATGATCTCGATACGCCTGTCCACATCTTCCGAACCGTACACCTGCTGCAGTTTCCCCTGTGCATCCGAATATGCCAGGTTGAAGTCCGCCTCGTACCCGCTGAATAGCTCCGACATGTTCTCTGTGTTCCTTCCGTTCCGTTTGGCTGCTGTCTTCCCCAGCCTGTCTTTTGCCTCCGGCCCGGCTGCAAGCCCGGTGGTAAACCACCCAAAATGTGCAGTAAGCCGAAGAAGTGAGCGTCTCAACCGGGCAGCGACTTTTGGCGAGCCGGACGCTGTGAAGATGTTTTCAGCATAAGCAGGCAATCTGCAGTCCGTTGATTGATCTTGTCCTCTGTTTCCCCAATCTGTCACGCTGGTGAGACAACAGGACGGTCTGGACGGGAGACACCAGGATGCTTAAAAACGTTGCGACACTAGGAAGAAGTCTGAGAAGTGGCCGGATTCTTGTTGCGACGGCCAGGACTGCTTCTGCGCAGTTCCAGCTGCAGAACCAGCAAAGGTTTTTCCAAATGTCAGCAGCTGCGATGCATGGCCATTTGAAGAAGCCAAACCCGGGGGAGGAGCTCCACATCACGTTCATAACGAAGGAGGGGGACCAGAAGACTTTTGAGGTTGCCGAGGGCGACAACTTGTTGGACATTGCGCAGGCGAATCATTTGGACATGGAGGGGGCCTGTGGCGGATCGTGTGCATGTTCGACGTGCCACGTCATTGTCGACCCGGCCTACTACGACAAGATCCCGGAGCCTGACGACGACGAGAACGACATGTTGGACTTGGCGTTCGGGTTGACGGAGACGTCCAGGTTGGGCTGCCAGGTCCACATGACGAAGGAGTTGGACGGGATCCGTGTGGCCTTGCCTACCATGACCCGGAACTTCTTGAACAAGGACATGAAGTGAAAGCCCTGTGCCACCATCACAACAGATTCATTCATTTACGTTACCTCATACTTTACTTAACTTACTTCTCCTGCTCTATAGCAAGTCTTGTCACATAATTAACAAACAAATACAGAATGTACGTATCTACTTTTCTTTGGTAAACAACATAAGGGCACATCGCGATAGCACTCCTATCTCAGAGATTCTATCTGCTTGTTTAGCTCGCTGAACTCGTCCTTTTTCGACTGGAGGAAGGACTCGAGTTGGCTCACCTGCACTTCTATCGACTCGATGTTGCCCATCACAGAGTTCAAGTCGCTTGCGCCGCCGGCGCTGCTCTTCATCTGTTTGACCTGTTCCTCCTTGTACTTGAGAAGCTGCTCAAACTCATATTTGCGCAGACTCACTTTGCTGTCCTTGCCCTTGTTGTTCTTCTCGGCTTCGGCCTTCTTTAGCAGCTTTTCGAGGTCCTCCAACTCTCTCCGGAGCTTCACCTCCTCCCAGTCGGTGCCCTTAATCTCCGAGAAATCAGTTCCGTTCGACACAATCGAGCTACTCGAGGAGCCCAGCTTGCTCAGATAGTCTGATGCAAACGACTGCTTGTTCTTCTGGACCGTTTCCGATGGAGCAGACGGAGGTACGTTCAGGTCGCCCTGATGCGAGGAAAGGTCGTACTCCGGGATCTCCTTTGAGAACGTCGCTCTCAGGGAAGGTGGCACGGACCTTGGCACTCTTTTCCCATTGGATCTCTGGTTCAAGATGTGTAGAAATACAAGACATTGGTCTTTGTCTATGGTCTCCGACTGCTTCGGGTTGACTATATTCCATGCGTAGGTGATGTCTGTTGGCGGCACCTTTGTAAGCGTCTTGTATAGGCCGTTCAGCGAGTCGTAGGTGATTCTCCCGTAGTTATCGCAGGATGCGTTGTAGACATCCTCGTAGGAGTTCTTGTCCGTCGGGGAGATGTACCAGTCGAAATCGGAGCTGAGGGTGTACTCATCGTCAGTATCACTCTCGCTGCCCATGCTGTTCGCCTTGGACACAACAGCCTGGTCTGCCTCCACCAAATGGCGCTTCGACCCCGGAATGAGCCACTCGGGTAATTTGTGTGGAACGTTGCTCGTGTTGCCGTTGACCAGGTCGAATATCAACCGCATGGCAATGCAGAACTCCTCGAAGTCAAGCTGCCCATCGACATCGATGTCGGCCAGGTCCCATATCTTGGTCAATTGCTCCTGTGCCAGATGCGAGTTCTTGAACACCGGTGCCAATTTCTCTCCATTGAGCTTGTTCTTCTCAGGTTTCAACCCCCTAAATATCTCCCAGTACTTCTTGATCTCCCACTGTTCCAATCTCGGCATGCTGTCGTGCGTGGCTGGCCGTGTAAGTGTCTCTGCTGCTGGTTCTCTTTGCTTTACACACGAACCTCCTTCCCCTTCGAAACACATAGATCTAGCACAATCAAGTTACAGCAACATCAGGCCCTACAGTGCAATCTCGCTCGGTTTCCATTCCGTTCTGCCAGAGTGTGAAATCGCAGGCTGCGCATACAAAGTGGAGAGCCCGACCGGGAGGGAGGGGGGAGGCTGATTGGTAGTCTGCTCTGGCCTGAGGGGGTAAGAAGGCATGCTGCTGGTACAAGTCTGTGGAAAAGGGGTCGGTGATGATGGTTTCAGGGGGAAAGAACGGAAGTTCAAGAAAAAAAGAGTTTAAAAAGTAATTTCAAAAAGAAATGGTCCCTAGCAGGATCGAACTGCTGATCTTGGCGTTATTAGCACCACGCCTTAACCAACTGGGCCAAGGGACCATATATATATGCTCGAGCTGCAGATGTGTAACCACTAGTGTGTTACGCAATTTACATTGCAATAATGCAGACCTACTTGTGCTTCAAATATACCTAGGTGTTGAGATAAGATGCTGAGGCCGATAAAAATCTAGATGTAAACAATACCGAGTATGTTTAAATAAACTACCTAAACAAGACAATACATAAGAGATATAAGGTCCTTATGGAGACAAGGAATTAAATTAGTCTAAAACTAAAAAGATTAAACGACTTGATGAGTGTATAAATACAATAGCTTTATCCCTTGTAGCTGGAGGTACTAGTTTGTAAATAAGTCATATAAGCTCTATATGAATAAGCAACAGACATAATATAATATACCATAAAGAATGGATATTGCATTAAGAACAAATGGACTACAACAGGTTATGAGCCACTTTGTTCTCACTTGTGCTAGAGATCAGAGCATGAAGCTTTATTGTTCGATCAATTATCCCAAATGGCATAATCATACATCCATGATTGTTGCTGCTCAAGATGCTGACCTTGATAATATATCAAGGCAAGGAACCTGGGTGTAGAAATATCCCAACTGGCGTAGTTGTAAGGCTCTCATCTCTAGGGTAGGCGAGATCAAATTGCAACAGCTAATCACGCAGATTCTGATAGTGGTCTCGCTCGTAATATTTCCCGGTCCATGTGAGTATCTCGTCGTAAATCTGGACAGCACCTTCGGGTGGTTTATCATTGTAAAACCCTAGTGCCGACGCTAGGTCCTGCTCTTCTAGGCATGCAAAAAAACCACTCACATCCTCAATCTGGTTGATGGCGACTATCGGTTCACCTTCCCATTCAGTATCGTTAAAGGCGTAAAATCCAAGGCCGGTCGAGTCTGCGTCATTTAAGCATAGTCTAAGTTGTGTAGTATTCAAGATTGCCGTATATGTAGTCACAGTGGTCGTCCATGTTTTAGTTTTAACTTGACTCTCAACGTCTAGGCGAAGCGCTGAGGTGAGTCCAGCCAGCACAGTTACCGAAGCTGGATTATTGAAAAGACGCATATGGAAACTATATCCTTTATTAAACTCTGCCTTCAGTTTTTAGCCCGCTACTAACAATCTTTAAAACGGCAAACGGTTTCTCTCGTTTGATACTGGAGTATGTGAAACACAACTACACAATATCTTACATTTCAAAATAAGTGGAAGGCTGCAACCTTTACCTTTACTCTACGATGATGAGCGGCTAAAGGAGGCAACAATATCATCTTCTTATTGGCAGTGGTGTTACGGTAATGCTAAACTTAGTTGCCTTAGAAAGAACTGGTCACGTGATTAAAAAGTGACATGCTCACATATGGAAACTACAGTGCTATCCTAGACGTTGGCGATTGTAGACTCGACACTTGAAACTGTGCTATATTCTATGCTCATCCTAACGGGGGCAGACAACGACAGAGATAGTTATAGACACTCATTTAAGAGATAGAATAGGTAAATTAACGTAGTTACTCAACTGGACTAATCAGGCGCTATAGCGAACCCTATAGTAAGTGCGCTAAGAAAAGATGCAAATTACCTAAGCGGCTGATCCGTAGCATGAAATGGCATGGAGTTTCCATCGAATATAAAAACGATCCGGGTTGTTAACTATACAAAGTACACATACGTCACAGATGGGGTCCACCAGCGATTAACCCCAACAACACTCAACTAGTTTGTCCATCCTGACGTGCTTGTTCATCATTTTGACAAGCCAAGGGTGTTCCAGCATTTGTCTTGGAGAAGGCCTCTGTCGTCCCTGCTTTGTCAAACACACTTTTATGAAATCCTTGAACCCCTTTGACCATTTGATTCCCTCGTCGGTTTCGTCTTCCAAAATCGGCTCAAACTCTATGATGATCATCAACAAATCCAACGGGCTGATCATTAGGTCTGGAGAGCTCTCTCTGACAAACGGGAACTCGCCCAATGCTCCCTCAAGCACGGTTAGTCCGAGCGACCACACATCACAGCTGATCGTATAGGGCTCGTTCTTGATCCTCTCCGGAGCCATGTAGAAGGATGTACCTGTGAAGGTTGTGGCAAGTGAGTTCACCACATCACCAGAAACACCAAAGTCACAGAGTTTGACATTCCCTTGCAAGTCGAGAAGTATATTCTGTGGCTTTATATCTCTATGCATGACTTTTTTCTCATTCAAATATGCCAATCCTTTCAACACGCTTCCGGCTATTATTCCTAACGGTTTCTCACTGAGTCTTCCGTCACGTTCTTTGAACGCCTTGTAAATGGCGTCCAGCGACCTCCCTCCCATGTATTCCATACATATATGGATGGACGAGCTTGACTCATCCAAAAATGTACCATAATACCTAACGATGTAGGAGGAGTCGAATTTTCTATTGTAGTTCAATTCTCTGACCATTTGCTTTTGAAACTCGGGCGAAGGATCTGTAGTAATGATTTTGAGTGCAAATATGGCTGGGTTTTCCGTCAGCGTTCTGCATTTCTTCACCGATCCTCCGTTACCTTCGCCTAGCACTTCCAAGGTTTCAATTAGCTGTCTTTCGTGCAATACTTTCCAGTCTTCTTCGGTCAAGGCCTCTAAAGACTTGGTCAAGATGACGTCGGACTCGGTGGGGGTATTGGTGCGGTAAGAGTCTGACGAGGTGTTGACCAAGTCTTCACTTTCACTGATTTTTAGCTTGTTGTTGAAGGCGGAGATCAGACAGGGCGATCTGTCCAGTGGAAGGTTTTCGTCGTTCAACGTCGAGATGGACGCCACCGTCAAGGTTGTAGCAGCGCTGGGCAGGCCGTTTGGCCCGACTTCGTTGAGTGTGTTGTTGCTGTTGTTGCCATTGCTATTGTTGCTATTGTTACTGTGGTGGCTATTACTGCTGCTGCTGCTGTTTCCATTGCCATTGCTGTTCCCGCTGTCGACCAAGTTCAATGTCGGCTTATCGTTTTTCGATCCCTCATTGGTCTGCGAGTTCTTGAACTGCTTCGGCATCGGAGGCAGGGAGGGCAAGTTCTTGTTGCTGAAGATGCTCAGCGGCACTGCCGGACTCTCCACGGGGATGCTCATGTTCAACTTCGGGGCCGGTTTCTTTCTGTCGCCCCTTGAGAAGCGAAGCCTCGGTAGTGCAGCAGTGGGTGTTTCTGGCTGCTGGGGGGTTGGTATCTGCTGCTGCATCTGCTGCATCTGCGGCTGCTGTTGCTGCTCCTGTTGCCGATGGTGGGGTGGTTGACGCTCCATTCCGTGTAGTCCTGTCCGAGCCGGCAAAGAAGACGTTTGCACCGGATCAATAAGCCAGCACCTTGAAAGCCTGCATGTACAGAGGCAGACAGACAAAAACGCTACGTTTTGGTGGAGTTGCCGAAAAGAGCATGCGGGTGAGGGAGCTGAGGAGGGGAGGAGGCTCTGGAGGATGAGGTGAAGAGATAAAGAGGGGAGGAGAGGACGAGAGAGGACGAGAGAGACATAGACTGATCTACGGAGAGCCAAACGGAGAGACAGAGCTACAGAGCAACTAAGCAAGTCATGTCCTCATTTGACCCAAATCTTCTGCCATACTTTAACCCGAGCGTGGAGCGTCGGGTGTGTCTCATTACGGGAGGTAACAGCGGGTTGGGATACTATACGGTCTTGCACCTCTACTTGCATGGTTACGTGGTGTATCTTGCTGGACGGAACCAACAACGGGTTCAGAATGCCATCGAGTCGCTCAAGAAGGAGGCGGTAGCCCGCCGGACGAAGTACACGCACGCACAGCTTGGAAAGCGATTTCTAGGCAGCTTGCACCTGCTGCAGATCGACCTCTTGTCGTTGGACTCTGTCGAACATGCGGCAAAGGAGTTTCGGCAGAAGGAGAAGTGCCTGCACCTCCTTATGCTGAATGCGGGGATCATGGCGGTGCCGTACGGCACGACGGTGGATCACTTTGAGGTGCAGCTCCAGACGAGCTACGTGTCCCACTTTCTCTTGACAGACCGGTTGTTCGGGCTGATGACCTCTGTGGAGAGCGACGAACAGGTGCAGGCGGCCGAGGACACGTCTGAGCAGAGTGAGATTGTTGTGCGCAACGAGTTTGGTTCTGCCGTGATGGACCCCCGGATCATCTTCGTCTCCTCGATCGGCCACTGGTTTGCGCCGTTCCACTTCTCGCTCGACTACCAGTTCGACTACTTCCCGAACATCATCTTCACCTTGTTCCGCTACGGCATGGCGAAGTGCGCCGGGATCCAGTTCGTGAAGAGCCTTGCCCGCCGCCATCCGTCCGTGCTCGCCGTCGCCGTCCACCCGGGCATCGTCTTGAACACCAACCTCTTCAGCCACTTGACCCACCTCCCGCTGATTGGCACCCTTTTCTGGGTCTTCTTCCAGATCTTTGACTGGCTCCTCGGCGTGAGCAACGAGGAGGGCTCCTACGCGTCTGTCCGCTGCGCCTTGAGCGACGATGTCGACCGCCCGGCCGACAGCGGCAAATACTACACGACCTTCGGCCTCGAGATGGCCCCAAGTCCTGTCGCCAGTAACCCCGCCTACGCTGACGAAACGTGGGCTTGGACCGTCCGCCAACTCGACGACCGGGGGCACACCATCGAGACCCTCTGACCAGCCCGCCACACCGCTTTGCTATCCTTATCTCCCTATCGACCTACCTACCTACCTGTCTACCCATCTACATCCCTACTACCTACCTACTTACCCGTCTACAGACATCCGTTGCACTGCTGTTGTTGATAAGGCGAAAGAACCAACCTACACTTGCCGGAGATAGCCCTGCCCGATGCGGGCCTTCGCCCATGTTCCACCGTTTACCGTCTTCACTACCTACTGTCCATTATGCATTTCTTCTTTCCTCTACATTTCCCTTCCGCCACACCTCCATTTGTCTTTGTCTGCGTCATAGGTCTCCAGGCCGCCCGGCTGGAGATAACCCTTACCTCCAGCGCCCCGGGCCGATACTCCATGTCCGAGACTGCCTCCAGCCAGGCCCGACCCGGGGGTGATTACTAAGGCGGCTGACTTAACGGGCCTCCGCGCTAGCCAGGCAGGGCTGGACCCGCGGGTGTACTTCCCGATCGGGAAGTACGGGCGAGTCTCGGTGTGTCACGACCGAAAGTTCGGAGTTGCTGAGGACGAGGGCGGACATGCCCCGTTGATAGGCCCGACCCCCCGTGGAGAGAATACCAGAAACACCGAATGCTGGACGGCGTGACGCACATATAAGAAGAGCGGAGAGCCCGGCAGCCAGATCCTGAATTCAAGGCAGACTTTGTGGCGAAACAGCGAACACCTCTGACTTGCGAAGCGTAGCAAGCTAGAGAGCAAGCAAACAAATCAAGCAAACAAATCAAGCAAACAAATCAAGCAAGCAATCCAGCAAGGAAGCAGACAAGCAATCAAAAAATCAACATGAGCAGTTTCAGCGGCGCCGAATCCGTCCCTCTCGGGAAGGAGAAGGACAACGACACGTCGCAGAGCGGCGAAAACGAGATCAGCTACTATCAGCCCAGCTCGAATGATGAGGAGGTCGCCGAGGAGTTGAAGTACCTGCACCGGTCTGTGACGAACCAAGACTTGATGTCGAAGCTCTCGGAGTTGTCCCACCAGATGTCGCACATGACCGCGAAGGAGATGGAGGACTTTCACATCGACCCGAAGAACTTCGACTTACAGAAGATCCTCGACTTTCTTATCAACAGGAACCACGAAAACGGCATCAAGACCAAAAAGGCCGAGGTGGTGTTCCGGAACTTGACAGTGACGGGGAAGAATACGTCTGCGTCTGTGTTGAAGGACGTGAGCGACATCTTTGTTCCTTTCTACTCGATCATCAAGGCGAAGATGAACAAGAAGAAGAACGGTGGCTTCGACTTCAAGAAGCTCCCAAAGACACGTAAAATCGTCAAGGAAGCCTACGGATTTGCCGAGCCGGGCACCATGACATTGGTTCTTGGTCGGCCGGGCGCAGGGTGCTCAACCTTGTTGAAGGTCCTCTGTGGCCAAACGAAAACATACCTTAACTACGAGGGAGAGCTCTCCTACGGCGGGATCGACTCGAAACAGATGTTTAAGGAATTCCAGAACCAATTGATCTACAACCCGGAGTTGGACGTTCATCTCCCCTACTTGACTGTGGAGCAGACACTGAACTTTGCCATTGGCTGCAAGACACCAGACATCAGGGTCAACGACATGTCGAGAAAGGAATACATAGCCGCCATCAAGGACTTGTACCTCATTCTCTTTGGATTGAAGCACGTCGAGAAGACCTTGGTTGGAAACGATTTTGTCAGAGGCATTTCCGGTGGCCAGAGAAAAAGAGTCTCCATCGCAGAGGCAATGGTCACCAATGGTACCGTGTACGCCTTCGACAACGCCACAAGAGGGTTGGACGCCTCGACCGCTTTGGAATTTGCAGAAGCCTTGAGAACGTCTACCAACATGACCAAAATCACCTCCCTTGTCACCATCTATCAGGCCTCCGAAAATATCTACCAGTTATTCGACTACGTCACCGTCCTCTACCTCGGAAGACAGGTCTACTTCGGCCCGATCAACGAGGCCGTTGCTTATTTCGAAAGAATGGGTTATGTTCGTAGTCCAAGAGAAACTAGCTCGGAGTTCTTGACCTCTGTCACCGACCCATTAGCCAGAAACCTGAAACCAGGGGTCACCGACGCTCCCAACACCGCCGATGAGTTTGAGCAATATTGGAAAAACTCACCAGAATTTGCCAACTTATGTGAATCGATCGAAAAGAAGATTCAAAACTCAAACCAGGAAGAAACAGGTGGAACTTTCAATCATGTCCTGCAAGTTGAAAAGCAAAAACACACCACCAAAAGCTCTATGTATACCGTCAACTATTTTGAGCAGTTGAAGCTTTGCTGCATTAGGAGAGCTCATGATTCTTGGAATAATCGTGCCTATGCCATGATTCTTTTCTTTGCCGCCTCCATCCAAGCTTTCATCATTGGTTCCATGTACTACAATATCACCAAGGAAACTATTGGTGCCTTTGCAAGAGGAGGTGTCATATTCTTCTCCTTACTTTATTTCTCCATCATGAGTTTAGCCGAAACTGCCACTTTGTTCGAAGACAAGCCAGTTCTAAACAAACAGTACGGTTATACGCTGTACCATCCTTCTGCCGAGTTACTTGCCAAGCAAATTATCTCCGTACCTATCCGTTCCATCAGTATCCTTGTTTTCGGTATTGTCATTTATTTTTTGTCTGGTTTGAAGACCGACGCAGGTGCTTTCTTCACCTTCCTACTATTCATTCAGCTTTGTGTCCAGGCAATTAGTTCTCTATTTACTCTGCTAGCATCCATTATGCCAACACTAGCAGCTGCTAATGGTATCAACGGTGTTGTCATGATGGCTTGCATCCTATATTCCTCATATATGATCCAGAGTCCTTCGATGTACTGGTGGTTTGAGTGGTTCACTTACTGCAATCCAATCAGGTTCGCCTTTGAGTCCATCATCTTGATGGAGTTCAGAGGATCAAGGATGCCTTGCTATCCTTCCCAATTGATTCCTAGAGGTGAGGGCTATGAAAATATCAATACTATGGTTAATCAAGTTTGTGGTTTCATTGGTGCTGCTCTGTCCAAAGAGAAGTTTAACGGTGTAAACGATGTCGATGGTATGATTTACTTGGACTTGTCCTACAAGTATATTTGGAGTCATATGTGGAGAAATTTTGGTATAATGTTCTGTTTCATCATTGGCTATTTGGTTGTCAATTGTGTTATCGTGGAATTCTATAATCCAATAGTTGCTTCTTCCGACCAACTTCTTTTCACTCACGGCGCCAATATCCCAGTTTCTTTATTCGAAGCCATTGGATTCACAGATGAAGAAATTCCAGGCGCTGAAAATAAGGAAGATCAAATCTCGGATGAAGTCTTGGAGTCTAGAAGATCGTTGGCTAATTCTGAAGGCAGGACCTTGGGTTCTAGTGATATCTTTGCTTGGAAAAATATTGACTATGTTGTTCCTTACGATGGTCAAGAAAGGAAATTGTTGGATAATGTTCAGGGTTATGTGTTGCCAGGAACCTTAACTGCTTTAATGGGTGAATCTGGTGCTGGTAAGACGACCTTGCTTAATGTTTTATCGAGGCGTGTTGATGTCGGTGTGGTCACTGGAGATATGCTGATCAATGGTCAGCCTTTGGATTCTTCATTCGAAAGACGTACCGGTTATGTCCAGCAACAAGATCTACATATTGCCGAATTGACAGTTAGAGAGTCGTTGATTTTTAGTGCAAGACTGAGAAGACCTGCTAGTGTTTCTGATGAAGATAAAATTGAATATGTTGATCAAGTCATGGATATTTTGAACATGAATGAATACGCAGATTCTATTACTGGTGTTACAGGCTATGGTTTGAATGTCGAACAAAGAAAGAAGTTATCAATTGCCACTGAGTTAGTGGCTAAACCTTCATTGCTACTTTTCTTAGATGAACCAACTTCCGGTTTAGATTCACAATCTTCGTGGGCTATCATCCAGGTTTTGAGAGAGTTGGCTAAGGCAGGTCAAGCAATCTTGTGTACTATCCATCAACCTTCTGCAACATTGATTGAACAGTTTGACAAATTGCTTTTATTGAAGAGAGGTGGTCAAACAGTGTACTTTGGTGACATCGGTCCAAATTCAGAGACTTTAATCTCTTATTTTGAAAGACAAGGTGCTAAAAAATGTGGTGAACAGGAAAACCCTGCTGAATACATTTTGAATGTCATTGGTGCTGGTGCAACCGCCACTGTTGAAGAGGATTGGTATAAAATATGGTGTGACTCTGAAGATTATGCTCAAAGAAGCGAAGAGATTGATAGGATTATTTCCGATTCAAGCAAGAACGCAGGATCATCCTCTCACGAGGAATTGAAAGATACATATGCTACTTCTTATGCTTACCAACTGTGGACGGTCTACAAAAGAACACAACTACAGGTTTTCAGACAAGTCCCTTATATCATGTCAAAGTTTATGTTGATGGTTATAGCTGGTTTGTTACATGGTTTCACCTTCTGGAATGTTAAGCATAGTGTTATCGGTTTACAAAACATTACCTTTGCTTGCTTTATGGCCATTGTCCTTTCCAATCCATTGATCAACCAAATCCAAGAACAAGCTATTGCAGGAAGAGAGTTGTTTGAAGTTAGAGAATCTAAATCAAATACGTTTCATTGGTCTTGTATGATCTTTGCTCAAGCTTTGGTTGAAATTCCATATGGTATTGTTTTTTCCACGATCTATTTTGTTTGCTGGTATTTTCCAATTCAACTTGACAATGAACCTTCAAGAGCTGGTATGTGGTGGTTCACTTATTGCTTCTTCTTCCAAATGTTCTATATCACTTTGGCACTTGCAACAGTCTATGTTTCTCCTGACTTACCATCTGCAAACGTTTTGATGGCATTGATTTTCAGTTTCATAATTGCATTCTGTGGAGTTGTCCAAAAGCCTAATCTGATGCCAGGATTCTGGAAATTCATGTGGAGGCTTTCACCATTCAGTTATTTTGTCAATAATTTGATATCAGTTTTGGTTCATGAACGTCCAGTTGTTTGTAAAGAAGAGGAATTTAATGTTTTACAACCAGTTACTGGTAAAACATGTGGTGAGTATTTAAGTGATTTTTTTGTTGGTAATGATGGCTATGTGAACAATCCAAATGCATCTTCTGATTGCCAAGTTTGTCAATATTCTGTTGGTGATGAATATTTGAAAGATACTGGTATGTCTTACTCTGACATTTGGAGAAATGTTGGGTTTTTCTGCGTCTACATTGCATTCAATTTCTACGCAATGGTTGCTTTGTATTACTTCTTAAGGGTCAAGAGCATCAACCCATTATCTCCTATCTTCAAGTTAATTGGAAAGATAAAGAGCAAGAAGAATTAAGCTAATCACCTAGTTGCGTTTACATAATCTTTAATATTCACTGCTTGTTCTTCCCGTTTACCCCCTTAATATTATCCTTGTTATTTAGAAAATGTTATAATTCCATGTATTTAACGAATAACTTAATCGAAATTAACTCTTTGACGTTGTAGAAAGTAGTATTGAAACTAAAACAGCATGAATGAAGTAGAAATGTTTATAAATATATCTATAAGAGTATAATAGGATACGGATGAGCTATGAAGAGAAAAGTCAGATGCTAAGGACTTGGTTCCTAGTTCTTCCTTCTTGGTCTTACATCATCGATCCAGCTCTGGGTACTCATTTGGGCCAATCTACTCAATGCCCTTGCAAAGGCAAACCTTTCTTCATCCAAATGGGCAAACATGAACGCCTTTTTGGCAATTTTCTTATCGAACCCATGTTGTGTGACCAGAGTGTCATTCTCGAGTTTATCGTCAATTTCCTGAGGGGTCTTATTCGACAGTGCAAACACACTAGTACCCAAGTTTTCGGGTTCCACAAAGATGTCTTGAAATGGAGCAGCTGCAGTGACTGCAATTCGTGTATGGTTATCATACACAGCGTCGAGGAAAGTGATGAATCTCCGGACCTCATCACGCTGATTGGTGGTCAAATAGGGTATGCCTGTGACTATAATGGATTCGAAACTGGTTGCCAATGTCAAGTAGTCGCCCGCTGCCAAAGGTTCGCCGCACAATTCTTTGAAGGTAAATTGCGCAACATACGGTGGAGACGCCTTTGGAACTATCAATTCTCTACCCCAAACATGCAGTGGAATATTTAATTCAGGTGAGTGCCCCTGACTGAAGAAGTTGTACCAGTTGTTAACATGATCTTCTCTCTCCTTTTTACACGACCTCGAAAGGTACGAGATACCAGGCTTAGGGAAGTAGAAGGCAGACGAGATCGGCCTAGGAATCTTACGGTAATCAGTAGGAGAGTTCAAATAAATGACGTGGGTGACTCTCTTAATCAACTGGATGCAGGGGATGAAAGATTCTCTTTGAATACCGTTTATGTATAAGTCATCTGGGGCTCTATTTGAGGTTGCAAATAAAACCAAACCATGGTCCTTTCGCAACACTAGGTTAAGTAGTCTACGCAGCAACATTGCATCTGCCACATCTGTGACCTGGAACTCATCGAAACACAAGACGGTTGCTTGTTCAGACAGCTCCCAAGCTAAAACCGGCATCACGTCAATGTCCTCCCGGTGACCGTGCAGCACTTTCAGCTGGTGTGCTCTTTTGTGGATACGCTGCATAAACTGGTGGAAGTGCAATCTCTTTTTCGTCAAATGTGGAGGAATCGTGTCAAAGAATAGGTCCATCAGCATGGTTTTACCACATCCAACATCGCCGTACAAGTATATCCCATGGGGGATGTCTACTTCCTGCTTTTTTGCCAGGCCCGTTTCCTTCTCTATGGTGGTGAACCAGGAGGACACGAGCTTTGGGATTCCAAACATGGAGTCTGATTTCGGGTTCAATCTGGATCTCGAAATGTCCGGCTTGGCAACCTTTGGTGGCTTATAATGTGTCAATGTTTCGTACAAGTCCTGCACGCTTGTCAGGATTTCTCTCTGGAATTCATCGTTTCTCAATCGTCCCTCCTCGACACGTCTGTCATATAACTGCAGTGGCGAATAATGTTTTCGTGGCTCTGTTGGAGCTGGCTTTGGAGGTGCAGGCGGAGCAGTGGAAGCGGAAGCCGACGCGGAAGCCGACGTCAAAGTCGATGATAATCGTGCTGATCGAAGGGCGGTGGGCTGAACGGCGCCCAGCATCAATGGGACAAGCGGCCACCCCACCCTTGGCGTGGCTCGTACTGCTGATGTACATATACTCATTGTGTTATGCTGCGATTGTATGTCTCTGTCTGTGTTGTCTATGTGTACTATCTATTTCTGTGTCGGTGTTCAGTCCCAGTTGCGGTGACGATGAAGGAGGAAACAATGCTCTGTTTGAAAGATACGGGAAGACGGAAATATAAAAAGCTGGGCAGGACACCACAAGGAGAAACGGCGGGGCGGAGGGGCAGCGCATGAAGCAGGGAACAAAGCGGAGAAACACCTTCCCGTCTTCCCTATCCGTCATCACCGTTGCAACTTCTTCACCACCTTTTTTCTTTTTCTCCCCCGCAGGCGAGACGGCGTCCGGCGATAACAGCTTCCCGAGCAGCGGGGTCTCTCTAAAAGTCCATGTCGAGCTCGATGGCATCATCGTTCCTTCCGCCGCCGTCGCTACCATCACCGCTATCTTGAGACGCCTGCGGAGACTGCCCGACTGTAGCCTGAGTCGTCTTTGGGTCCTGGGAGGACGCCACAAAGCCGATACGGTTCTGGATCTCCTTCCGGATCCGAGCGTTGGCGCTTTCCTCGGTCGGCTTTGCAAGGTCGGCAGAGACTGCAGAGGCAGGTTCGATGGGCCCAAAGACGTTCTCCAGATACCGCTTCCTCCGGAGCATGTCCTTGTATGTGTTTTCATCTCCGTTATCCAACTCAAAGGCCTTGAACAAGTCCCAGATGGAGGCCCGGTCCTCATTGGACCTGCCGAACTCCATCACGTTTTCGGCAGCATACTGTAGCACCTCCCGCCCCTGGCCGACATTGCCCAAGGCAACCTCGACCTCGACAAATCCGCAGATTATGTCGCTGATGTAGCCCGGGATTCGTACGGATAGGTTTTCGGCAGCTTCTTGAAAAACTTCGACAGCCCACTCGACCCCCTTGCATTCGATAGTATTCACTATTAGGATCTTGTACATGTCCAGCTTATCGCCCTGCCTCTTCATCTGAGAGATACCTTCCCTCAAAATCTTCAAGCTTCTTACCTTTGAACCGTACTTCATCTCCCACTCTGCGTAGAAAACATAGACTTGTTTTAGGCTCTTGCCGTTGCTCTGCTCTCTGACAAAAAATCCGAGTCCTTCTTCAAAAATTTCTCGAACACGTTCCACGTCCCATTGAAGCGTCTCCCAGTATTTCAGTATCTTGTTCAAGTAAATGCAGTAAAGAATGGATTTCGACTCGCCGTTGAACATGCTCATCCCCCGCTCGAAGATACTGAAACTCTTCTCGATGTATCCCTTCTCCTCGAGGAATAAACAGTAGTTGATGATCATGACACCGTTGATGACTTTGAGTTCCATCGCGTCCTCGTACACTTTGCAGGTATCATCAAAGTCCTTACAATTCTCTGCCAGATCAAGATAGAGACTCCAGAGTCGGGTGCTTTTGAACAACCGCATCTGCACACTAATGTCTTCATCATCAATATCTATCTTACCGCTAGAGATTTGATCTGGAACGGAAACTGCTTTCGAGCAAACGAACTCCGCATGCTCAATATTTTTCAGTTCAATTTCCGTTTTGATCCATACAATCCATATACACTCTAGCTGCTCCATTCCTGTCCATGGAACCTTGGTTGCCGTCTCAAATAGTGTTCTTGCTGTTTGTATTTCTCCACTATCGATGTAAACTTTGGCATAATCACACCAGACTTGGGGAAACTGTATTTTTTCATCATTAGGTATTTTCTTTGGATCCATGCTAAGCACGGCTTTCGAATAGCATTCTAATAGCTTGTTCAGTGACCTTTCACCTTCTTTCTTGAATATTTGTACCCTTTCTAACCATGTGGAGGGACTGTTTGTATTCTGACGTAGTTTAACGTCGTTCATTAACAGCAGTCGATTGGATAGTAAGAATTCCAATTGGTTTAGATATTTATTCAACTCGGTTTCATCTGCATTCATTTCAGAAAGCTCCGAAATCTTCTGTTCCAATATTTCAGTTAGTGAGTCATATATCAATGAAAAATCTTTAATAGTTAGACTCGAATTTAGACGTGCCTCTAACGTCTGCGCTGCGTCGTCAAACTTCCCCTTCAACATTAGAAACTTCGCAAATTTTATTGTGAATATACTCTGCTGATCAGGAAATTTCTTCAATATCTCCTCAAACGTAGAGCTTATTTTGGCTTCCAACTTCACCTTCTCAGGGAATTTGTCATCAGTTGATAGCATGATGAGTCTCTCCAAATATCGCCTGTACAACTCTAGTTCTGAATCAGAAAGTTTCAACAACATGTCTGGTTTTATCAAATCGTTAAAAACCTTTTGCAACCGTGTCACTTGCTGCCAGCTGGATAATGTGCCTAGCAAAACGCCGAGTATTTGGTCGTAGCTAGGGGTCTCATGTTCTTCTTCGCCGCTTATGCCAAACTTATCGCTGTTTTTCAAATAAATGAAAAAGCTGAAGAATATGTCAAATTTCAGGTTTTCAGGCAGTTTCACTTTATTAACTAACTCGGAGAAGAGTAAAGTCCACAGTGGATGATGTTCGTTTGGTTTCAATTTTAACAACGATACGTTGAACATGTCAAGTATGAAGTCGACACCTATCATTTTCTTGAAATCCATGAGAAAACCTATATATTTGAGCCAAAAAATGGTTTTCACCTGGAAAGGCTTCAACGCCATTTCGAAGCACTGTATGATTTTGGTAATCTCCGCCATGCTTCCTGGATCGTGTAGCGTAATCATTTTGATGTAGTAGTTTATAAATTGCGACCAATGCTCGTAGCTATCTTGCCAGATTCTCCATCTTCTGTAGAGCAACGCCAACAAAGCTTGTTTTTTCTTCACATCCTTTGGGTTCTCGATCACTTGCTCTCGTTTGTGATTGATGTATTGATTCCAGAGGTCTTCGTTTTGCGACAAGTCCTTCAATAGTTGCATTTCGAACGCAATATCGGCCTCCTCGATACACTCCAGGAGGGGATCCTCATTTTGCATCCTGTTTTTTGGCCTCTTCTATCTCCCCATTTGCTACTGAACCTGAGATATGCCTGTTCCAATTCATATCGAATAAAGTATGAAAATCATGAAACCTATTTCAAGAGCCTTGAGACGACCGTCTCTTTTTCACCCACACACCCGTGCACCGTGTACTTTCCTTCTGCCTTTAGAGATGGATACAGAAGAAGTGGCTGCTTCACTTTCGGATGACTACAGGTAAGGATGTCGAATGGAGACGGTCTGTGTGCAGGGGAATTATAGCTGAAAGTGTTCAGAAAGCTAACAAAAAACACAGATGTCTGGTGCTGCTAATAGGTAAGTTTTTGTTTTTTTGATTTGCGATGAAAAAGGGGGAGATTCGGCCGACTGCATATCTTCAAGGTCATTGATAGGGAAGAATTGGATACGGCAACCACAACATAGTGGAATTGTATACTAACATTTACGGAGCACCAATTACATGCTTTTTTCGGTTTTACAGAGAACAAGTGTTCCCAACGCGTATGACACTTGGTGTCATGAAGGGTAAATTAAAGGGTGCACAGACCGGACATTCGTTGTTGAAGAGGAAATCCGAAGCGTTAACAAAGAGGTTCAGAGATATAACAAAGAGAATTGATGACGCAAAGAGGAAGATGGGACGTGTGATGCAAACTGCTGCGTTCTCGTTAGCCGAAGTTTCGTACGCTACCGGCGGAAACATCGGGTTCCAGGTCCAAGAAAGTATCAGCAATAATGCGAGATTTAAGGTTAAGGCCAGGCAGGAGAATGTTTCCGGTGTGTACTTGCCTCAATTCGAGGCAGACATCAACGAATCTATTAACGACTTCAGGATGACTGGTTTGGGTAGAGGCGGTCAACAGGTCCAGAGGGCCAGAGAAGTGTATAGTAAAGCCGTCGAGACATTGGTGGACTTGGCATCCTTGCAGACTGCGTTTGTCATTTTGGACGACGTTATCAAGGTCACGAATAGGAGAGTCAATGCAATCGAGCATGTGATCATTCCAAGGACGGAAAACACTATCGCATACATCAACTCTGAGTTGGATGAACTAGACAGAGAGGAGTTCTATAGATTAAAGAAGGTCCAGGAGAAGAAACAGATTGCCACTGCCGCTGCCGATGCTGAAATGGCCGCCAAAAAACTAAGGGAGGAGGCCGAGAGACTGAACGAGCTGGAGAAGCACGAGACGGAAGACGTTGAGAAACTTGTGGTCAAGAGCGAAGAGGACAAAGAAGACAAGGGAGAAGCGGACCAGGAAAAAACTGTGGATACTACGGAACTGGTCGCTGAGACTGAGGGAGATGTGATCTTCTAGGAGTGTGTTTCTCTCCAACTGTTTAAATTAGTTAACGATAAAGACAAAAAAAGATCAAAATAAAGGCCCGAAGTGTAAAGTAAAAGTCGTGATAACTGACGTCACGTGCGTCGTTTGTGTGGATTTCTATCCGAAAAAAAGGGGAAAGTAAGCCCGAAGAGACGTTTGGACACAGAACGGGAAGGAACAGCAGGCTTGGAAGACGAAGAAAGGCCAGCTGAAAGATGAATTGTTCCAAACCGCTGATTTCTCTTGTTTTCTTTTCACTAGCTCTCGTTGCGCTTGTCTACACGTCGTCATACTCACGGATATTGAGACAAATCGTGCTAGACACATATGTGTATCCAAGCAAACTACATCCCGAGATCGTCACACCTGTGCTATCGCTGATCAGCACAGAGAGCATTGAGAATGACCTCAAGGGGTTTGTGCATGATTTGCCGGGCGATCGATATTACAAGTCGGACAACGGACGCAAGGCCGCCATGTATGTGAAAGACTACTTGCACAACCTTGTCAGCAGCTCTGCACCTCGAGAACGATTTGAGATCGAGCAGTTCGATCACAAGTGGAAGCAGCCCAGTATTCTATTTAAGGTCAAGAGGGACGCCGCTGTCAGCTCAGAAAGCGACAAGAAGGTGATTATCGGCTGTCACATCGACTCCATCAACTTCAAATTCTACCAGGACGCACCAGGCGTGGACGACAATCTTTCGGGCATTGTGACCGTCGTGCAGTCTATCAAGCAGATAGTCCGACTTGTGGAGAATGAGCAGATTATAATGAAGAACTCGCTAGAGTTCCATTTCTACTCTGCAGAAGAAATCGGATCTCTTGGGTCGATACAGGTGTTCGACGCTTACAGGCGCAGAAATAGCGAAATCGTGGCCCTATTGCAGCAAGACATGACAGGATACACGCAGAAGTCGCTGGATTCCGGACACGAGGAGCATTTTGGGATAATAACAGACTATGTCTCACAGTCCTTGATGCAGTTCACCAAGAAGACGATCGAGCTGTACTGCGACATACCGTATCTGGAAACACAGTGTGAGAAAATCTGTTCGGACCACATCTCAGCCTTGATGTATGGGTACCCGGCGATATACGTGCTAGAGAGCAAGGTCGACTTGAGCAACCCGTTTATCCATTCTGCACATGACACGATCGAACGAATCGACTATGCGCATATGCTGCAGCACACCAGATTGACAACCGCCTTCGCTCTCGAGCTGGCCATCAGTGACGAAATCACCAGGAGGGGAACGCCACCCAGTGACACAGCGTCGTTCAAGCTTATAGACTACATGATTCTGCTGATGATGCACCACACGAAGCGGTTTGTCTACGCGGTGCTGGCGTTCAGCTGCGCAGTGGGGTCGCTATACGTACTGTTGACGGCGGAAGACAGTACCAGCGGTGGAGACTCTGAGGATGAAGGCAGCGCCATTGGTGACAGCGGTGGAGAAGATGACGAGGGTGTCCCCTGCCCCAGTCCCCGGAGGTCCAAGAACAGTCGGAAACAGCAGTAGGAGAAAAAATACAGGGCGATAAGAGGGCCCGAGTGACCCTGCCCGCCCGTAGTGCGGAGTATTTTTGTGGGGAGACCTGTCAAGATAGCATGACGGTGGTCGAAGTGGCCGGCTGGGGGATCGGCCAGGACGGGTATATAAGCTGCTGCCTGTACCTGACTAGCAACTGGTTGTGGTGGGGCTGGGTCGGGGGAGCATCGTGCGTGCTTGTGTTCTGCAGTATTTAATTGGTCAGTCCACTTAACACACGCAAACACAAACAAGATGCTATTTGACGCAATGAGACATAGCTTGACGAGGCAGACCTCGATATCGGCCCCAACCCTGGCCCTCGGGTTCATGGGTGGTGTGGTGTTGCCTATTCTGCTAACGAACGCACTTGCAAACAAGCAGCCGAACGCCATTTACCAGGGCAAAGACAAAGGTGAGTTACTTTCTATCCACTACTCTCTTGACCAATTAAATAGACGCATAACTAACATCCATAATAAAGTAGATCATGTTGATGTCGTTGACGAAGACTACGACTTCAACGATCTGTTGTTTTAAACAATGTTACTTTCCCCCCTTTTCCTCCCCCTATATGGTTTCATTTCCGCAGACGACAACAGCATTATCGCGAATAACGAAGATTTCATCGATAGCATCGATGACTCCCAGCTCAGGCAAGTGATCTTTAACTTCTGAAGGAGGTTGATTTCACTGTCTATTCTTTTTACTTTTCAGGAGAGGACTGTATATGGGTATGGTTTATTTCTTTTTCTGGTTCTTTTTCGATTTGATATGTTCATTTCTTTTCATTTATCTTGTATACCAACAGCATAATAAAACGAGAAGTTCATTTTTGGATTAAAGCTAGAGTAATATTAAAACAGTTGTAATATTAAGAAAGTTATATACTGGTTAGTGTGCGACGGGCTTGGCGTTAGGTAGCTCGATCAAGGCTTGACGGATACTGTCGACACCCTTGAGCAAGTCTTCTTTGGATATCACTAAAGGAGGGGCCAATCTGATGATGTGTTCGTGGGTAGGCTTGGCGAGCACCCCGTGGTCCTTCATCAACAAGCACAAGTCCCACGCAGACTTGCCGTTGGTCTTGGTATTGTCGACAACAATGGCACATAGCAATCCCAGGCCTCTGACCTCCTTGATAATGCCGTTTGACTCGGCAGCCAACTTCTTCAACTCTTCTTGGAAGAAGTGCCCGTACTCCTTGGATCTTTCCACCAACTTCTCGTCCTTTACGACAGCCAATGCCTCGATGGCCACTCTCGAGGCCAACGCGTTACCACCGTAGGTAGAACCATGGGAACCAGGCTCCAATACGGACATGATTTCTCTGGAGGAGAGGACGGCAGACACAGGCAGGACACCACCGGAGATGGCCTTACCCAAGAGAACCATGTCTGGCTTGTTCTCTCTCGACAAGTAGTGTTCCCAGCAGAGCATCTTTCCCGTTCTGGCAATACCGGTTTGGATCTCGTCTGCAATCAAGAGGACGTTGTAGGCTTTACAGAGAGCCTTGACCTTCTCAAAGTAGTCCTTAGGTGGGACGACAATTCCGGCCTCACCCTGGATTGGTTCGATCAAGATGGCGGCGATCTTGTCCCCTGCGTTTCTGAAGGCAAGCTCGACATCTTCGATCTTCCCATATCTCAAGACCTGGTTGTCAGTGCCTGGGATGATCGGGCCGACGTTCTTCAAGTAGGGACCAAAGTTGGTCTTGGCGTCCGGGTCGGTAGACATCGACACAATGGCGATCGATCTGCCATGAAAGTTGTCCTCACAGCTCAAAATGATGGCCTCGTCCGGGTTGATGCCCTTCTTCACGTACCCCCATCTTCTGGCGATCTTGAGTGCCGTCTCGACTGCCTCCGCCCCGGTGTTCATAGGCAACACATTTTCGTAGCCAAAGAACTCCGTCACGTACTTGGCGTACGAGCCGAAGATGTCGCAGGAGAACGCTCTCGACGAGAGCGTCAACTTCTGTGCCTGGTCGATGAGTGCGTTGATGATTCTAGGATGGCAGTGGCCCTGGTTGACCGCCGAGTACGCCGAGAGGAAGTCGAGGTACTCCTTCCCCTCTGGGTCCCACACGTGGGCGCCTTGCGCCTTGTGGAACACCACCGGCAAAGGGTGGTAGTTGTGTGCTGCGTACTCTTCCTCGTACTGAGTCGCCTTGGCTGATGATAAGTTGAATTCAGGTGTTGGTGCCGATCCCATTGTCTTGTGTTGGTTGTGTGCTTTTCTTGTTTCTCCAACCAGCACTACATCAGAAGGATCTGGTGTGGACAAAGAAGCCAGTACGACGACGCCTCCCCCGGTATTTATACACCCACCTCGATGTCCTTAATGGTCCAGCGTTGGCTTGTGCCCCGGACCGGCTCACCACCTGTCAGCTATAGTTGAAGAGTCGCTATATCCTGTGCATAGCTGCTGCTGGCGAGAGGTAGGGCCTCGAGGTTCTCGGAGTTGGCTGGCTGATGGGGAGACGGACAGGGCTGGCCGTGGGCGGCAGGCGGACGCGGGCCGCTGCGGAGGGCAGTCGACAGCGAAGGGCGGGGAACGCTTGGGAAAGAAAAGTTTGGCCGTGGGAAAAAGCAAACAGGTTGAGAAAGAAGCCGCGACTGAGCACCAGGAAGGTGTCGGGTATCGGCTGAATTGCCAAAATAATAGCAGATAATGCGAGTATGAAACTTTAAAGTGCAAGTGATGAGGCACCTACCATTTTTTTCAACAAATGGTCGGATGGTCTAGTTGGTTATGGCATATGCTTAACACGCATAACGTCCCCAGTTCGATCCTGGGTTCGATCATTTGAACTTATATTTTTATCTCCTGTTTTGGATTTTTTTTCTCACGCAAAGATTTATCACCATCTGCAACATCTTCATCATCATCTATTGATTAGCTGGGTTAAGTGAAGGAACGCATTTTTTTCCATCTTTCAACACATCAGCACACTCATTCTATAGTCCTTTAGAGGAAATATACACAGCAAAGATATAGCATCTAGGATGGCCGAAAAACTGCTGGCACTATTAGACTGGGCCAGATCCAATGGCTCGTACGTCAACGAAAAGTTGACGTTCAAAGACACCGCAGAACACGGCACCTCGTGCATCATTGCTCAGCCTCTAGAAGAACAGGACAAAACCGGCCTTGTAAGAGTCCCACAGCAGCTACTAATTACACCCGCTTTAGCCGATGCATTTGCCTCCGAGTATCTTGCAGGTGTCAACACCTCCACATCAAAAAATGTCAATTCGAGTCTCCTTTTCCTATTGGCAAAGCTCAAATTCGACAAGTCCAACAGAACAGTTCTACATGAGAGCAACGCCAATCTTTCTGATAAGTTCAAAGCATACCTCGACTATCTGCCTGACACTGGCAAGGCTTTAGGAAGCCCATACTTCTGGACCATGGAAGAGAAAGAGATGTTGGATGGAACTGACGCATACACTTTTATGAAGAGAGACTTCCTCAAAGACTTGGAAGATTGGAGGAATATAGTCTCCCAGATGGACATCACCAAGCATCCCCAGTTGAAAGAAGAGCTCTTGGAATATGAAGCATTCAAAATGGGTCCCGTGGGAGGCGTCGCAGTCAACTACTTACTCAACATCAAGGAGATCTCATGGACTAGTTTTACTTCATACCTATGGGCAAGTTGCGTGGTTTCGTCAAGAGCTTTTCCTTACGTCCTATTCGACCAATCATCCCAATATAAGAGCCACGCATTCTTGCTACCTATTGTTGACTTATTGAATTCTTCAGACGATAACCAAAGCAAATGCCGTTGGACAGTAGAAAACAACGAATTTGTGTTTAGTACTCTCGATGATTTATCGAAACTACAAAAGAATTGCGAGTTATACAACAACTATGGCGATAAATCCAATCTCAGCTTCTTATTGCACTACGGCTTTTGTTTGAAGAATAACGACAACGAAAGCACAACATTAACATTAAAATTGGATCCCTCAGTGATTGAAGGTGCCAAAAATTATGGCGTCATCATCCCTAAGGACTCCACTGAGGAAGTTATCAATTTTCAGCTAAGGAAAAACTATCCGTTGTCCAAGGACCTGATCAACTTCTTTGCATATTTGGTGAAGTTGAAAAGTGAAAAGAAAGGGTTTACAGTGAGAATGAAATTGGAGGGCTCGACTCAGTTGAGATCTATAATCAAAACCAAGTTGAAAACTATTAAAAAGGTTGACGTAGTCGTTTCAGAAAATGTTTCAGAGGTAAATGCTAGAAATATCAAATTGTACAGAAAGTCACAGAAGGATATATTCCAGAAATCCTTGGAGCAGATCGAGCAATTTGAAAAGCAGTTATTGACAGAATTCAGGCCATTTTCTTTCAAGAAGGCGTTGCAAACAGATAAAGCATTTTTCAACTCCTTCCTTCTTGTTTTCGGCACAAGAACATATAACGACCTAATTGAAAAGGGCATACTTGACCATGCCGTTTTGCTATGGATTATGAGAATCGCCAACAGAAATATCTACACAGATATTTCTGACCCATCTATCTTCCCTGACTTCATCTACAACGAGTTCCAAAAGGTGAAGAACAGCACAGAGATAGATAGTGAAGAAATCGCAGAGTACTTGCCTATGTACCAGTCATTATTCCCTGCTTTGTGCGAAAAAATACCTATAGTGTACAACCATGGCGACTGGACATTGAATAATCTAATTTATGCGGGAACTGTCGCAGACAGACTAACTTATAAAAGAGAAACGAATGGAGAAGTCTTTTTTATTGATCCTGCCCGTTCTAAGTAGTCGATAAAGAACCCTAGTTATATTAATATATATATATATATATATATCCTCTTGCAATCTTGCACACAAACCTGTCTATAGTGCTTATTAGCATGGCCTGAAATATTCACAAAATACATCTCCGCGCAAGGTGTGTTGAGGAAGTGAAAGACGAGTGCTGAAGTTTTACTTCTGATGGTGTTTGACTCGTTTGACGAAACTATTCGGCACCTATATACTAGGTGGGCAGTGTACACAGCATCCAAAAATGTCAAAGAAAGGCACATCGAAATCAGCCGCTGGTGCTGCTGGTGGATCGACTTCGCAGAAGCCATTGTCTCACACCTTATGGTCTCCATATGATACAGTAAGAGATGTGAGCGATACGTTAGGTATCTCGTGGCAGTTTCCCGATGAAGTAGCGAAAAACCTAGCTATGGATGTAGAATACCGAATCCATGAGATTATAGAACAAGCTTTGAAGTTTATGCGGCACGGTAAGAGAAAGACTCTAACTACCCAGGATATCGATAGAGCAATGAAGGTTTTGAACTTGGAACCATTGTATGGATACGACACATCCAAACCATTAGTATTCAAAGAAGCTATGATAGGGCCTGGACAAACCTTGTATTACATAGATGATGATGAAGTCGATTTTGAAACCTTAGTCAATCAACCATTACCAAAAGTACCAAGATACACAACGTGCACTGCACATTGGTTGGCAGTCGAAGGTGTCCAGCCAACGATACCTCAAAATCCAAACCTATCGGATATCAAGCAGCTTCCAATTTCACAGAGAGGAATAATTGAAAACATGCTAAGTTTAAACAATGATGAAATTGTATTAGTTACAAATCCTAAAACTGGTATCACCACTGTGGAATCAAAGCAACCAGATAAAAAGGAGCTCGAAGTCCGTCCACTTGTCAAGCACGTTCTATCAAAAGAAATGCAGCTTTATTTTAACAAAATCATTGAAGTTTTGATGGACGATTCCAATGAGGCATTGAAAACGGCAGCTTTGGAGTCCATAAGATCAGATACTGGATTACATCAATTGGTTCCATACTTGGTTCAATTTATCGCAGAAACAATAGCCCATAACTTAAAAAATTTGAACTTGTTGACTACTATGTTAATGCTTATCTATTCTTTGATTTCAAATACATCAATTTTCTTGGATCCTTATGTTCATGCTTTGATGCCATGTATTTTAACACTTTTGTTGGCAAAGAATATTGGTCCAATTCAAAATGCCACAGAAGAAGAAAAACAGGGGCATTTCCAAGTTAGAAAACTTGCTGCTTCTCTTCTACAGAAAATCATTGAAAATTTTGGGTCCTCTTATAACACTCTTAAACCAAGAATCACAAGAACTTTGCTAAGGGCATTTCTAAGTAATACCACAAGAAATTCTATCGGTACACAATACGGTGCGATTATGGGTATGAAATCATTGGGTGGAGAAGTCATTAGGATTGTTTTAGTTGGCAATTTGCGTACCTGGTCAAACGTGGTACTAGAGAATTTCCCCAAGGATAGTGAAAATAGGAAAGTTTTACTGGACCAAATATTAGAATGTCTTTCGATCTTGGAGAAAGATGGTGAGTTGCTACTGACAAATAATAACCCCAAAAAACATAAGCTAGAGTCTAACGATGAAGAAGAAGCAGACAAAATGGATGTTGATTCTGGTGCAGCTTCTCAGGATGAAATTACTCCTGAAATGAAGGAAAAACTTTCTCAGCGAGTGGGTGAACTGATTGCAGAAAGTATCCTGGAAAAGAAAAATTCTGCGGCTTTATATTACGGTATCTTCTTTGGCGAAACGAATTAGGTCTGCATGTACATCATTAAAAATTAATCAATGCTTAGAAAAGAGTCTACATCGATGAAAAAAGATCACACTGTATAGTAATAGAATATGTAACTTTGAATGAATCTAACTAAAATTTAATTTTCTCTTCGTAGATTTGTTGGAATGTGTTGGTAATGCAGGGACTGAAAGCTTGGTGGGAGGAGAAAATGTTTGCTGTACTTTCCCCGTCCATTGCTCGTTTTCTTTGCTGCTCTTAGTGTGAGGAGAATCACCAGGCTTTATTGGCGAGGAGCCGATCTCAAAAACTCCTGGACGAACCTGGACCCTTTCGATGACAGGCGTCTCCGTTATCTGTGTTGTTACCAAGTCAACTGGAGAATTGTTGTCTTGCTTTCGGCTTGATTTTTCTTGGTAAGGGGAGATCATAGAAATTAGATTTCCGGTTAAGTGATCCGATGCTGCAGATGGATTCTTTCTCGGAGTGGCTTCGATGACTTGATTGTGACGAAAAAGTTCCTCCTGTACATCATGAATTTCTAGGCTAGTTCCAATATCTATTTCAGTTTTCTTCGAGAGATCAGGTTTGGCCGACTGTAATTTGGGTGACTTTCTTTTAGGAGCTTGAAGCTTCCTTTTTTTGCTGTTCATGAATCCCTTGATGTCCAAAGAGTTTATCGTATCAGCCGAGTGAGCTAAATCCGGCAGATGCAGTGAATCGTTTGTGGGGCCTAGATCTGTCAACGAGGACACCATTGACGTGGAGTTCACCATACTAATAGTTTTCCGAGAAAGATCTGCCTTGGGATTACCAAAACTCGAGTGTGAACGTTTCAGCCTAATTTTTGAAAGGTCAATAGTAGCAGCCTTTCTTTCTGTATTAACTGCTTTATAATTTACTTTCTTAGCTTTTTCCAATTTCTCTTTCCGCTTCTCTTGGCGTTGCTTCCGTTCTTTTCGAGACTTGATCTTCAATGTGAAAGCAGGCCCTCTTGATTTGATCGCCAAAAGCTTCAATAAATGTCGATGATCTTTGGCATAAAAAGGAATAACGCAGTTCGACAAAAACCCCCAGGAAGAATCCAAATCTTTATAATCCAATCCCATAATTGCATCATAAACACATAGTTTATCGAAAAATATTCTTATTAACTTTTCAATTCCGTCAATTGTCAAGTACTTGTTTTTATCCTCTTCTGGAGTGAATCTGAGATCGACATCAAAATCCATATTGGTTGGAATAACGGTACCTAGCAAAGTAGGAATGAGCCTCTTCTTTTTTCCAACAAGGCTACTGGAATAGCGTTTTGAAACCAGGGAAGTTCGTTTCTCCTTCTTTGATTTTACTTCTGCTTTTCTTTGATCATTTTCCTTAACTTTCACTTTTTCGGATTCATTCTCATACTTTAGTATCTTTAATAACTCTAAATCTAATAAGATTTGTAGTTTCAAATCTTTAAGTTTCAAGTTATCCATGAGACCATTTAATTTATTTAAGTCCATATTTTGAGTAAAATCTTGCCGCTTTAAGTGATCCAATCTATAATTTCTCTCTATTTGATCCAATAGTTTTTCGTCGGACAACCAAAACTTTTTGAAACTCTCTAGCTTTAAAAGGCTCTCATGTTCATTTTGAAGGTCATGCCTTCTATCGAAATCTGAGAGTGTTTCGATTAGAAGTTTGGAAAGACAATCTTTAGCCAATTTCAGGTTATCACGCCTTAACAAATGCATTTTCGGTATCGAAGACTTCACAAAGTGTTCAAGCATAGTAGAAGCACTGTACAAAGTCGTAAAATACTTATCAGTCAAAAACTCCACCGGATCTATGGCCTTCAAAGCTTTATCTGGAGAAGTTGAAGGTAACGTCAAAATATTACCTTCACCTTTTGTAACTCCTATATCCAACTGACTGACATTAAACAAGTCATCTGTACACATGTTTGCAGATTCTAACAACTGACTGTAGGAGTCTTTAATTATAAGAGGAGAGGCCAGAGTTTGCTGCCTTTTTGATATTAAGGTGTTAAAATCGTGAACAGATGGATACATTGGGGATATTCGGAAAGGAGCTATGGATGAATCAACCGAAAAACTTACTAAATTTTTATCAAATATCCTGATACACCATAATTTTTCATCACGGGTAGGGGTCAATAATCCAAAATTTAGGATTTCTTTAATTTTATTTTCGTTTGATACTGAAACATATACACCAAAATTTTCAGTTTTCGATTCTAATTGTCCACACAACGTGTTCACTATAGCTTTGTCGTAAATCATAACCGTTATAAAGGAAGTGCTTCCATGACGGATGTGGTCATTGCTTGCGTTGCGACTCTTCCAATTTGAGAGGCTAGCAAATCCAAGTGTTGATATGCACAATGATGAAATGTTTCTGTACTTCTCCAGAGATGTGTGAAAATGTGATCTCTGGCATTTGAAGGAAATTCCTGTCATTTCATCCACTCTGTCAGCAAATGAATTCCCTCTTATGAGTAAAAAAGAGGCTTATTTACGGTATACTGTCGCTGAAAAATGTATGTCTCTGAAACACGAAACCAAACGTCTGAATCATGTTGCCAGGCCAAATGAGGTAAGTAGGGGAGGGTTCTCGGCACGACACTGTTTCTGTCGCGACGCGTAATTTTCTCGGGTGTGGTGCTGAAAGTGAGAAACGGGTATTTTTCAATCGGGAGAGGCTGAGAGGGAGGGCAACATGAGATGGAAGATATTGATGCAGTACCAACGTGCGTTCTGCTCTTTAGGACAAGTTTCAAAGCTGTGGATATATTTTTACGGTACTAGAGCATTGTGACAGGAAGTGGAGAACTGGTGGAAGGGACTTACTGGTTTGATACCTATCACAGAGAATTGAATTTTTTGATTCTGGAGAAAATAAGGCTCAGCAGCGCAACACTTTAGATTAGAACAAGTCCGAGAAATAGACGCAAAAAGGAGGAATTGATGAGTCTACACGACGTAACAAAGAACTTACAGCCTGCACCTGTTCCAGTAGCCAATCCATGGTGTGACGCGTCCAAGAAACTATCGAGCACCAAGAAATTGAATAGTTCTCGTGTTGTTAGTAGCAGCGGCAAGGATGAGCTTCGGATCGCCATTGTGGAGAATCCGAAGCCAAGGCAGGAGAAACCTCTCTTTGATTTCGGAAAGCAGAAAGGTAAGGAGAGCGTGAAGGCTGCTGTGGGGGATAACATTGAAATTAAGATCGAAGCAATCGACACTACTGTTGATAGTAACGATAAAACGACGACATATCTGAATGGGAATGGAATTTTAAATCAGGGACATCACCACGCTAACTACAACAAAAGCAAGAAAAATACCCAAAAATACGTTGAAAATGAGTTAGAGAATGCAGAAGGTAAGCTCAAAGAAACTACAAACAGCTTCCAGTTATTACAGCTAAATTCGAAGCAAATTGGTGGAGTGAGCGTCAATAATGCTGACAACCATAACATTAATAGCAACAACAATTATAATGAGAACAGGAATAACCATTATCCAACATACCAGAAGAAGACCAGACACAGCTTTTCCAATAACAATCGTAACTACTCACCTGGTGTGCCACCAATTCCGCTACCGATGGGATTTGGTCAACCATTTTACCCTGGTATGTACCAAAACAACAACGGCAGCAATACTAGTAAGCCTGTCTCACCAGACAACAATAGCAACAGCAGTAATGCATTTTTGAGTAACAGACGGATGTCTATGCCGCAATACGATCGGGCCATGTTACCCAATCGACACTATTATCCTTACATGTGTAATGGATTTTATCCTCCCATGCCTGATCACTTAGGCATGCAGCAAATGCCGTTACCATCAAGAGTTTACTATGGTCAGCAGTTTAACGAAACAAACATACATGACATGCGGGTGCCTGTGCCCATGGTTTTACCCAACGGTGTAACCAACGGTGTACCCATTCCGATTTCCCCACAACTTCCGGTATATAATCAACAATATGGATCAATCAGGGGTAATGTGCCTTTTCCAAATATGAATTCGCCAGTAAGTCATGTAGTGGAAGATGAGAGACTCAATCAATTAATATATCAAATACGATACTATTTCTCTGTTGAGAATCTTTGTAAGGACATGTATTTGAGAAGGCAAATGGATGAGAAGGGATTCATTCCAATTTCTTTAATCAAAGGATTTAGCAGAGTGAGAACGTTAAGTCAAGGAGTACCCAGTGTTGTAGATTACGTGATAGACCATATTGATATTATTGAGAAGAGGGAGTTCGACGATAGCGACGATTATAAGATTCGACTAAGGGAAGGATGGGAGAAATGGCTTTTAACGAGGAGTTAGAAGTTTACTGATTTGTTGTATAGGATGTTACTATATATTTGATTGTAATTTAGAAGGTTAAAAAAAATCATAAAAACATAATCTTATGCGCAAAAAGGATGGTAGATTAGATGCAGGTACACAAATTTTACAGAATGTTTAGAAAATAGAAGGAACATAAGAAAAAGACAACCATTTCAAGAACTTTTGAATATACGCCTGTCTAACAAGTTCAAAGTTTTCCATCTCTTCAGATGAAACTCCATGAAACCTGGCGATTGCACAAGCAGCAAGTTTTCTTTGCAGACACTGGAAGCTGCTGGAGCAGCCGCTTTGTGTCTGCCCCTGTAGTTGAAGGAGGTGGCGATGTAGTGGGACTTGAGTTTTTCCAACTCGTGGTCCATGATGGCGGACTCATCGAACTTGGTATCAAAGTATTTGTAATCCGCCAAGGATTCCGAGCAACAGAGAATCCTGTTTGCGAACGAATCGAAGTCCACTGAGAGGCAGACTTTCCGAGGACCCGCCTGGTTCGGGTCGGTATTTCCCGCCGTCTGCGAATCCACGTCTATGTTGAGCTCCTTAAGCAGAGCGTTGTAGATATCCTGGAGTTCGACGAGGTGGAAAAACTTTGCGTTTTCAAAAACCAATGACATCGAGCTGTTGAACTCCAGCACTATTTTCGCTGTGTCATTGCTGCCGGACTGCGTGTCAATGAACTTGTCCAGCGCGCATCGTAGATGTATCAACAAGAGCGAGAGGTTGGAGCGTCTGTGGAGCTTGTCGAGTATCACGATGTCCAGGATTAGCAATGTTCTCAAGAGGCTTTGGCAGGCGTCGATCTGCGGATGCTCGCTCTGCGTGTCCGGCTGCATCATCACCGGCGTGCTCGAGATCGGTATGGATATGGTGTCTGTGTTTGTGTGTGCTTCAACTGAGTACATTACTACTTTTCCGTTTCTTTACTATCTTTTGCTGTGTAAGTGGGTGTCGGGAGTGTAGGGGTGTGCGGGTGTGTGTGTGTTCAGCAACCGCTGTGTGTAAGAAAATGTGTATTAAGTGTTGTTGTTGGGTAGCAAAGGCTTGTTCTCTCTCTCCGACGTAGCCTGTTCCAGGCAAGAGCACGGAACGGGCATCTGTGCAGGACAGAAAAGGAACAAGGACTGTTTTATTAGGGCCCTCATGTTCTGCGAGCGTCTTAATCTCCTCGATAGAGCGGATTGAGTCATAAAAAGAGCGATAAAAAGAAAAAAAAAGAGGAAAAGGGAAACAAAATCTAAAAACCAGTCACGTGACTAAAACAGCTGCACCGCCACGTGAGCACCGCCACTCATTCCTCCTTCCCTTATCGCGCCCGGGCCCCAAATGGAGCCGGCCGCACGTGGCACCCTTATCTATTGACCATGTGCCTCCTCCGAGGAACATATCGTCCCTGGACAGGACACATGGGGGACTAAGTTTCTGCAAGTTCTTGTTGTCTCTTCTTTTCCTCCAGCAGACCATTGTGTTGTGGTCGTGACGGTGAGCGCCACCGCCCCGTCCCGGGTTGCCTGTTCGGGCGATTGCTCGTGAGATGGGGTTGGCCACGAGGAGTTGAAGACGTAGCGGAGGGAGGCACATATGAACACGTTCGGACTTGGGCTCAGATTGGGGTCTGCCGGAACGTGCGATGGGCATGCAGTCGCAGGACATGTCCGCCTTGCCACACGATCTGTAGAAATTGGTCTTCTGGCTGTACTTTGTGCTTTGCTTTTTGCTCTCTGCTTTGCTCTGCTCTCTTTCTTTGCCCTGCTCCCCCACTTCTTTGTTTTGTCCTCACGGCTCATCTCGCAGGGTATCCAAATACAGGAGTACTCCATCTTGTGGAAAGCATGAAAAAGCAAGAAAAAGTCGCCGTTGCCACTATCAACATGAACACCAACAATATTACCACACCCAACACCGCAAACGAGCAGGACAGGAAGTTTTCGGCGTTCTTGCCGCCTCCACCAATCTTCAAGCCACGGTTTGTGCACATGCAGAGATCAAACTCCCTTTCGGACAGCCCGCCAACTCTCTCCTTGAAGACAAGCACCGAAGCTGGTGCCAGCAGCTCAAAACCTTCTTCTACCCCCGTTGGCTCCCAGACTTCGACGCTGGTTTCGACGCCGTTCTCGTCGGTGGAATCGCTAGACGATGCCAAAATCCAAAACAACACCACCACCAACAACTCCAACTTCTTGACTTCTTCCTTTGTCTCCAATGAAGAATACAGAAACCACTTTTTGAGCCACTCACCATCCATCTCCCCGATGACCAGATACACCGACATGCCCTTGCCCGACAGCGGTGACGCGGGCTCCGCAAACACCAGCACGGCGGGCAACAATAAGCTCAATCAAAAACCGCCTATTAGACAGGCAAAGAAGAGAAGAAGATCGTCTGCTTACAACAAGGAGGAGATCGAAAGAAAGAAGAAAGAGCTGAAGACCCAGCACTCGATCATCGAAAAGAGACGGAGAATCAAAATGAACAGGGAGTTTGAAGCATTGAAGTTCCTAGTGCCGGCGTGCAGACTAAATATCCTCACGGGTTTGAACGACGGCAACTTCGACAACTCCACCATGATGCACAAGTTAACAATCCTGCAATCGACGGTGGAGTACATCAAGTACTTGCACTTGATCATCAAGCTGATGAAGCTCCAGATGTTGATTCCCAAGGACACACGGGAAACATTCAAGTCCTGGATCCAGAAGAACGATAACTTAAACTTCGTCGACTTCGACCTCGATCTTCAGTCGTACAGAGACATCGAATCCGAGTTCAACTTCGAGAAAATCTTTTTAAAGGTCTGGGAAAATGACGGCAGCGTCCCGAATGACTGGCTGGATCCCATCACAAAAGAAATCATCAAAGTCCTCTCTCCGTCCGCAGAGTCCACTGCCATGAGAACATCCGAACAATCGCCAACTAGCAGGAGAAGACCACAGAAAGACGCGTCCGAGAGCTCCCAGTCGCATGCCAAAATTCACACCCCGTCGACAATACTCGAGGAACGGATCCAAGAAAACTCCGAGTACAGAAACAGCATTCTGAAGTTGCAGCAGGAGTCCAACTCGTTTAAGCTTCCTCTCCCGGCCATCATCGACAAACATCCGGATTTGGGAATCTTGAACAGAGGAAGCAGCCGCAGCAACGCAAGCTTCGCCAACTTACTGCCATCGCCGTCGTCCCCGTCGTACGTCTCCAACGCAGCGAGAGTAGTGACAACGTCTCCGCTCTCCAACACCCACTCACCAGTAACTTCTTCATCCGTCCCTGCATATAGAATGAGCACCACCAACTCCGCCATCTATCCGCTGAAACAAGTCCTGCCACCGCCGTTTATCAGCTCCAGCAGGCCGCTCTCCCTAGGCGGCTCCACAACCCCTCGCAATCACTTTTCTTCTATGCCATCGGACTACCCCCTAGGCACCAGCGGTAGCAACTTTAATGGTGCTACGCATCGTGCTTCGCATGATTCCAATTCGCACAGAACTATGCAAACCGCCGAAACACGCTTGAGAAATGAACGGAACAGAAATGTCCTCCCAGCTCCAGATCAAGTGTTGCACTCCTCCCATACAAATGCCCCTGCGTCTGTCTCGTCCTCGGGCTCTGGCTCTGCTTCCGTCTCTGTCTCTCCAGAGCGGAAAGGCTCCTCAGCAGACCGCAACAACCCTGAAATTCAGGCCGCATCCCGCCTGCTCATTGAAATTAAGGACAGTAAGCGCCATCCAAGCATCCGGGACATTCTCAACTGATATGTAGCCCTCTCTCTCCCACTCTTTTCCCTCTATTCTACTCGATTATTAACGTACTTGTCAAAAACATGTTGCCGTCGATCGCCCCCCCGGGCCCCGTGCGAGCGGCCTCTTCCCTGCACTCTGCTTCTTTCTCTCCACAGAATTCGCTCCTTGTTGCAAATAAATGTAGCCGCCCCAATTCATCGTGACCGGTGCCAGGGAGAGAGAAAGAGCCAGATGGGGCGATGATAAGAGGAGGTATGCATCTTGAAAGAGCCTGCCTGCACAGCACGATATTCCAGAGCACTCGAGAGAAGACGCAGACACAAATATGTCGGGGGGACACAGGAAGACGTTACTCAAAGTGATCATTCTCGGCGACACCGGGGTCGGCAAGACTTCGCTCATGCAGCAGTTCATAAACGGGAAGTTTTCCCAGCAATATAAGGCGACAATCGGGGCCGACTTCTTACCGAAGGACATGTCGATCGACGACAAGAACGTCACGATGCAGATATGGGATACTGCTGGCCAGGAGAGGTTTCAGAGCCTTGGGGTGGCGTTCTACAGAGGTTCCGACTGCTGCGTGTTGGTGTACGACGTGACCAACCCGAAGTCTTTCGAGAACCTCCAGAGCTGGCGTGACGAGTTCTTGATACAGGCGAACATCAAGGACCCGGACAACTTCCCTTTTGTGGTGATCGGGAACAAAATCGACGTCGAAGAGAGCAAGCGCTTAGTGAGCTCGAAGAAGGCGCAGTCGCTGTGCGCCAGCCTGGGGAACTTGCCGTACTTTGAGACGTCCGCCAAGGAGGCGGTGAATGTCGACCAGGCGTTTGATGTCGTCGCCAGAAGTGCGTTGCAGCAGGAGGAAAGCATGGAGTTCACAGACGACTACACCGACGCCGTGAACATCCAAGTCGACGGCGACAACTACAGCACATGCGGTTGTTAATCAGACACAACCGGGAACCAACCCTCATCCTCTCCGTTGATCGATCGACTAGTTAATCACACATCTGACCTATATACTAATTCATATGTAAGACACACAAGTGGTTGTACTGTTGCCTCTCTTATCAATCAATCCACTGCCCGATAAGAATCGACGCGTCGATTTCCGCTTTCTTTAATTTTCTCTTTCTATGGCCTTCTTTCCTCTTCTATTCGCTCGCTCTTTTTTCTTCATCATGGCAAGTTTATAGGCGTGATGGACTGAATTCGCCACCAGGTACCACCTATGTTGCCTCTTCTTCTTATTCCTCCGCTTTGGTCCCAGGACTTCCAGTCAGCCGCCAGATACAGCTACACCCCACACCCCGTCGATTGTACTGCAACCATGACTACCACAGAGAGAAGGTTCCCAAGAGGTGTCAATTTGAACGTCACGTTATCGTGTCCGGAATGTAAAGTTTTCCCTCCTGAATTAATCGAAAGACACAGTGAAGGAGATATCGTTTGTGGGCTCTGTGGGTTGGTTCTTTGCCAAAGAATAATCGATAACAGATCCGAATGGAGAACTTTCAATAATGACGATCAAAAGGGTGATGACCCTTCTCGTGTGGGTGAGGCTACAAATTCTATATTGGACGGTGACCAATTGAACACTGTGATTTCTGCCGGTATCGATGCGAGTCGAGCAGCAAGAGATCTTAACAGGACCCAAAGTAAATCTTTCGCTGATAAAAAATCCCATATCCTTCAAGCTGCATTTGCTAAAATAACTCAGATGTGTGATGGTTATCAACTCCCTAAAGTCGTTCAAGATGGTGCAAAGGAAGTTTATAAGTTGGTTTACGACGACCCATCATTGAAGGGGAAATCCCAAGAGAGTATTATGGCAGGTGCAATTTTTTTAGGTTGTAGAAAAGCAAGTGTCCCTCGTTCTTTTAAGGAAATATGGGCTTTAACGAACGTTCCACGTAAAGAGATTGGCAGAGTTTTCAAGGCAATTAACCAGATCATTCAACGAAAGAATGAGGAACAGGGTGGTTTGATCACGTACCAGAACGATAGCATAAATACGAGACATACAAATCCAGAGGATTTGGTGGGTAGATTCTGCTCACATCTTGGTTTATCTCCTCAAGTCGCCAGTGCAGCTCAGTCGATTGCCAAAAGTTTGAAAGAAGTTGGTGTACTTGAAGGTAGGTCGCCAACAACTATTGCCGCAACAGTCATCTATTTTACTACTCTTGTGTTTGATCAGAAAATCACACTTTCCAAAATCAGCGAAAAAACAGGGGTTTCCGAGGGTACCATCAAATCGTCTTACAAATTGATGCATTCTGCAAGACAAAGATTGGTTGATCCGGCATGGATTGAAAGCGGCAGAGTGGACATATCCAAGCTGGAATAATTAAAGCTAGAGAACAAAAAACAGGAACAACATCAAAAACATCAAATACATCAAGAAAAGATATCGATTAATACCATTCGTTATCATTATTTAGCTGCGTCATCTTTCTTATCTTAAAAACTGAAACTATCTGAAGTCTAGAAATTTTTTAATTCAAACGGGACAGTTTTATTCCCGCTTTTATTTCCTTTTTTTTTCTTTTTTGTTTTCAATAATATAATAAATAAAATTATCATCACAAATTGTGGACTATAAACAGTGAAATATATTACATAAATTTATCGATTTATATATTGTTTGTTATTTATCAGGTTCTAACTCGATTTATCGTTATGTACAAAAACTATTGGCAAAACAAAAAATATTCAAAACTACTCCTTGTTCTTCTTCTGGTAATCCTCAATTAATTGCTTTTGTAATTGTGGAGGAGCAGGTTGATACTCCTTGAATTCCATGGTGAACTCACCCTTACCCTGAGTCACTGCTCTTAACTTGGATGCAAATCCGAATAATTGGTTCAATGAACAGTCAGAGATTAAATTGAAATCATCAGCTTGATTTTCAGTGTCATTGATCAAACCACCCAATTTGTTAACCAAACCAATTACTGCACCTTGGAACTCATTTGGTGCAGTAATGACAACGTTCATGATAGGTTCCAAAACAACTGGCTGGGATTGCATAAATGCTTGCTTGAATGCAAATTGAGTTGCTGTTCTAAATGCCATTTCAGAAGAGTCGACAACATGCGTAGCACCATCATCAACAATCATATGAACGCCTAAAACTCTTGAACCTGTCAATGGACCCTTCTCACAACAGTCTTCAAAACCTTTCTGACATGCAAGCAAGAATTTTTCAGAAATCTTACCACCAACAACCTTAGTTTGGAAGTGATTACGGAACTTGACATCGTCACCTAAGGTAGCACCAATATCTTCTGGATCAGCCAAGGAAGTGGCTTCCATCTTACCCATAACCTTAGCGAATTGACCAGCACCACCCGATTGTTTTTTGTGAGTGTAATCAAATGGAGATGATGATAGAATAGATTCTCTGTATGCAACTCTTGGTCTACCGACGGTACATTCAACATTGTATTCTCTCTTCATTCTTTCAACATAAATTTCCAAATGTAATTCACCCATACCTGAGATGATGGTCTCCTTGGAATCCTTATCGAAATGGACACGGAAAGTTGGATCTTCCTTTTGGAATCTGTTAACAGCCTTGGAGAAATTAGCAGCATCCTTGGTCTTTGGCAAAATCGACAATGAGACAACAGCATCTGGAACAAACATAGAACTCATGGAATAGTCGACAGATCCATCAGTGAACGTATCACCAGATGCACAGTCAATCCCGAAGGTTGCACAGATCTCACCAGCATGAATTTCATCAACATCTTCCATTTCTTCAGAGTGCATCCGCACTAATCTGGCTAACTTGACCTTCTTACCAGTTTTGACATGAGTGATCATGGAACCTTTTCTTAATTTACCTTGATAGACACGCAAGTAAGTCAACTGACCATACTTACCTTCTTCCAATTTGAATGCAAGTGCAACAGCTGGAGAGTTTGATGCTGCAACTAAGTTGACGGATTTTTCTTCATTAGCGAGATCCAAAGCAGTGTTCAAAATTTCACTTGGGTCCGGTAAGTAGTCACAGACACCATCAAGAACAGGCTGGATACCCTTATTTGCTAATGCAGAACCCATGAACACAGGGGTGAACTTTCTAGCGATAGTGGCTCTTCTAATTGCTCCCTGAATTTGATCAACAGTTGGTTCAACTTCATCGATAAAACATTCAGCAATCTCATCATCAACATCAGCTAGAGTTTCAATCAGTTCAGCTCTTTTTTCAGCAACGAGATCTTTCAATTCTTCTGGGATTTCCTTGGTAATTCTTAACTTTTCACCTTGGGCACCTTCATAATAAATGGACTTGTTATGAATGATATCGACAGCGCCAATCAAATCTTTTTCCGAACCGATTGGAACTTGCACAGCAGCAGCAGGGATCTTCAACTTACTTCTAATTTGATCAATAGCCTTCCATGGATTAGCACCCATTCTGTCCATCTTGTTAATGAATGTGATTCTTGGGACATTATATCTCTTCATTTGACGATCAACAGTAACTGTTTGCGACTGAACACCAGAAACAGCACAAACAACCAAAACAGCACCATCTAAAACTCTCAAAGCTCTTTCCACTTCAATGGTGAAATCAATGTGACCTGGGGTATCAATCAAATTAAAGTGATATGATTTTTCAGGACTTCTTTCCCATGAGCAATAAGTAGCAGCAGACTGAATAGTAATACCCTTTTCTCTTTCTAAATCCATATGGTCCATCTTGGCACCGACACCGTCTCTACCTCTAACATCGTGAATGGCCTTGATTCTACCGGTGTAGAACAAAACTCTTTCAGTAAAAGTAGTCTTACCAGAATCGATATGTGCAGAAATACCAATATTTCTCATATTATTAAGTCTGGCAACATCAGTATCGCTGATTTGTGCCGAAAGCTCATCAATAATTACTTTTTCTTCCTCATAGGTGTTCAACTTCGAAGAAAAGTGGAAACCACGTTTTGATGATAAAACACTTTGAGGCAATGAAGAACGACTTGCAGACCAGGCAAGAGACTTCAAGCCCAACGCATGTGATATTTTTCCAAACATCGTGTCTACTAGACTCTTATCCTCTGAGGGCTGGTATAAACCTTGTCGTTACAGTGCCTCATCAAAATTTCGACAGATGTATTGGATCACTTGGTAAATCGATCTCCTCCAGGTGAAAAACGCTCTTAATTCTCGAAGCTGAAAAGGAAGTATGCAACAAATTAGAAAAAAGCCCAATGCGGCTAGTGCGTGGGAAATCGACGCGTCGATCATTTTTCAGCATGAAAAAATGGTCTTCTTTATCTCCTCTTATCTTACGAAAATGATACATTATTTTATCGCTGAATGAACACCATCGACAATATCAGTATATAGAGATGGTATAGGTATAAATACAGAATGTGTAAATGCTGTGGAATAATAAAGCTAAAATTACGTTAACGACGCAGCCAAAGATGTTGAGCAATGAATCGAAAATCTGATTTCCATGCGTAAGCACGCTTTTGCTTGTGCTACCAATCATTATGCTGCTTCGATGAGCAGCTGGATCCACAAGTATCTTGGGAACCTGGAAAATAGTTTTAACTTTGACGTTCAAATTATTGGGATCGCTAGTTCTTATCACTTCGAAAATGCCGGATATGAGGTTGTATGTTACAAAATTGACAATCTCATAAACTACTAAATGCATCAAAAAGTACAAACATATCAGCAAGTAAAACAAGTAGTATTTATCAACCAAATCATTGAGGGATGATGTATTCAGTGTATCTCCCGGAGGTAAGGTATTTCCACTTATCAACGTGTTCTCACTTTCTCTAAATTTGTTAGTGCTTATACTTGTAACCTGGTTCTCGATATCACCCGTAAACTGCTTGATCGGTGAAGGTGACAAAGCACCGGATTGCACAAGAGGTGAATAGGCTGAATTTTCCGGCTCCTCTGCAAACCACTCATAAAGTTTCCTAACATCTTGTATTCTTGTACTGACTGATTCCTGAATACCTGTCGAATACCCATCATTATGGCCATATGTCGATTGGCTCTCTGGGGAGACTTTTCTTAACCTCAGCTCAGACTCGCCAGAGTAGGAATAAAAGTGTGATTTACGGTTTTGCATCGTTGCCGCAGCCAAACCTTCATTTAACAAGAGTGCCTCCACATTTTCATTGTTGCTTATCCATTCTTCGAATCCGCTCATGCTGGTATCACTCGTTAAGTAACTATCTGCCGATAATTGATCGTTATGCTTGCCATACTTGAAGAAATTGAAAATGTAAATTGGAATATGCACAGAAAAGTGGAATAAAAGAGAGAAGGAAAAGAGAATGAAGTTAACAAGCTTTAAATAAATTAAAATGAACAAAACGCATATTTGGGTATGTATGAAAGTATAATACTTGAATTTTTTACTTATACTTAGGTCTGTTTCTGATTCGTCTTCTAAAACTACTTCTGTTGGGCCATTGAATAAATTCATATTTGTCCCATTTGAGCCAAATAACATTATGTAGTTTGTCAATAGCTCAATATTCATGATATTAGGCTTTAAAATCTGTTCATCTATCCATCCTATATGCTCAACAATCCCAGCATCTTTTGGCTCCTTCTTATCCCTTAATTTATAAAATGTGAAAAACTTGAGCAACTCTCTCCAACCAAAAGAAACCACAATACTTTCAAAATTAGGATTGGTAAAATATGCGGTTGGGAAATAGATCTTTTCTGCAGGGATTCGACCTCCTACTGTGCAGCGTATAGTATCGAAACTATACTCACAATATAAATGGGCTAGTCCATTCTCCAAAAATACCGGACCTATACTAGTCAAATCTATTTCGGGAAAGGGTGGATTTAATGAAAAATATTGCAGTTCGTCAGTAGTACTCACATGGCTTTTGTCTTTAAAACTCTGCTGCTTATTAACTTTGTGAGTTTTGTCCCTTTTCCTTTTACTCTTTAGTATGCTTGTTGCACCATTTTTATCCTTTTCACTAACTTTAATGTCATGCTCCCCACTTTCTAGCTTAGCATTAATAGTTTTCAACTGATGCTGACTCAATAAACTGGACTCTTTTAGAAGCTTATATGTGTCAAAATTTACTTTGAATTCGCCCAACTGCAATTTATTCTGATAAAAGTTTACTTCTTGGAGATAGTCTGTGTAAAGCAATAACAGAGCAAACAATAACAAAATTAACAGAATAAGTAAACGTCTGAAGGCATTCTCCCAGATTAGAATTGCCATTTTGCTCGATCATATTCACAGACATTTCCAAACAGATGACAAACAACCTTTACAATAAATCATCCAGATAAAAAAGGGGATCTTCTTGATGAGCCCCCTCAGCTAAAATCATGCCGAAGAAAATTGGAGAGATTTTTCATAATAGCATCTCAACATTTGTTGAGTAATGCATATACAGACATATATACATCTTATATAGGTGAATCTTGTTAACGCATTACAAAATAGGGACCAGACAAATGTGTACATCGTTTATATAACTTAGCTACCAGTCTGTCATTTTGAAATCTTATAGAGTTGAATCTCTTTACCCCTGGCAACACAGATGGAAAAACCATCACCTATTTTACCGACACAGTAACGCTCTAAACCGGACAGATCAGTCAAACTTTTGATTTCTAAAATGTCACCTGTTTCGATGACTTTGAATAGACGTAGCTCAAATAGTCCTGGCGATTTGTTTGATGGTACGTTGGCAACACACCTGGTGACGTAAAACATTGTATCATCGTCAACACATGGACTTATAACTTCAGAAACTGAGTCAGAGGAGCTCTCTGAATCCGGAAGCGGTGGTAATGGAACTTGTTTGAAGTCGGAACATTCACTGAAATCAAAAAGATAGAGTCCATTGTTGAACCGAAGAACCATATTTCTTGACGTGACTAGCCACTCGTGATATTGATTTAGTGGTATCGATTTAAATGGCTCCGAGTTTGCCTGTGTACTATCAGTGTTGTAAAGGTATAGAGTATTCGAGGAGAGTACTGCAACATCAAAAGATGAATTGTTCTTGACAAATTTTGCTTTCTTCAAAGTACCTTCATACTGATAGTCAGTTGAGGAAAGATTTTTGAATGTTTTACTTACTAAATCAATTTTTAGCACTTCTATTTGGGAATTGGAAACCAGAAGAAGTCTGTCTTTATCCAAATCTATGCTTTTTGCACCAACCTGGGCCTTTGTGATTTTCAAGTCAATGTCCGAATCAATGGTATAGGCAATTAAAGAGTCAGTAGTCGCTATCACGATAAAGTTCTCGTTGGTGATAATATCGACAATTGTGTTAGCATCCTCCAGTTGTATTTCTTTGATCAAGTTACCTTTTCCCAGTAAATCGTCATAAATCTTGACAATATTAGCTTTGTCATAATAAGTAAACAGCCTTCCGCTTTTAAGCTCCATTTCAGACAAGTGAGGATGTAGCCTGACTGATAATGTTTCGCTATTGTGGTTATTCACTTTTTTCGGGCTTTTTTTCAATAGATTAAGTAGTTTTTCTTTCTGGTTTTTTCCATGCTGAGATCCCGCTGCTATATTACGTTTGCTTGGATCTTTTTTACTTCCAGAACTATTTGTATGCTGAGTTTCACCAGTAGCTTCGTCGGTTGCATCATAGCCGTCATCATTATCTTCGCCGTCATCATAATCTTCGTCGTCGTCGTCAAATTCATCATCAAAGTCATCGTCAAAGTCATCGTCTTCGGCTTGGTCATCATCCTCGTCATCTTCATCGTCACCATCGTCATTTTCGTTGTCTCCATTGTCTTTTTTGAAGCTTCCGTTGTTTCTTTTGTTTTCACTGTTTTTCTCCTCGTTTGGCTCTTCAATGATTGTTTCTGCATCACTTTCTTCAGAGTTCGAGTTTCCTGTAGACTTGAAAGGAGCGGCAAGAATTTCATTCAATTCTTTTTCCACATTGGGTTTGTCAAAAGGTTCATTAACTTTGATGTTTGTGCTCCTGTCTTTGTTAACATGTAAGCTACCATTTGTTGTTGAACTTTCCGCAACATTATTTAGTGTATTGTAGTTGAAAAACATATCATTATCGTTATCCCCTCCAGTGAGCGATGTAATGCCAGTGATGCTTCCTACGCTTGAAGTATTCTCGAGTTCAACAGTAGGAGTTTTCAATAAGTATAGTATCTCATTTGTTGCCGATTTTAGGAATTTTCTAGCGTGTATCAACTTCGAAACATCAAGCGAATGAATTCCGCCTAAAATCTGCTCTACTTCAGAATCTGATTTTGCCTTTTCTGTGCTAGCAACTTTACTGTTCTTGCTGCTATTTGTGTCATCTTCAGGTGGGCTTCCTCTCAACTGTTCTATTTCTTCGGTCAATTGATCTACTGTCAATTGGAGTTTTGTAGTTTTACGCAATAAGAAGTTGCGCTCGTTTTCTAGTTCAATGATCTTCAACTTCAACGAACTACGTTCTAACTCTCCCTGAAGCCTATTTCTTTCCACCTGCGTAAACTGCGACTGTAAATATTGCATTATACCGGGCAACGTATAATTCGCAGATGAGCTCAAGCCCTGCTCGTGTCCCATTGCACCATTCTGCATAGCCGTGACTCTTTTAAACTATGTGTCTGATGCACTAATTTCAAAGACGTGACAGCGCCTGCTCCTCTGTGTTCCTAGCTGAATATTTACCTTTCTCTTTCTAACCCTCCCCCATAATTCATGATAAAATACCCTTTGATCCCTCTCTTTCGGTCCTCTCCTGCCACGCCCATTTCAAGGTGTACGGATGTTAAAGTGAACTCCAGCAGGACAGTGCCAGTTGAAGAATAGTTCACTTTCGTGTAACGGAAAAAGATCAAGAGACCAAAATGTGAAGTGGCAAGGTGATGAGTTAGAAGGCAATACAAGGTATCAGAATGACTATTTCAATACACGAGCTAGAGGAAAGAAAAAAAAATGACTACAGAGTTATTTTGGTGCCTGAAAGTGTTTCGGAGTCGAGGACTGACACGAAACTGATAACAATACCACATACGAACCCGATCACGGGAAAAATGACAGACTTCATTATAACACAGAATGAAGCAGATAAGCCGAATACGTTGTCGGTTATGGACCGTATTAATTGGAAAAATCCGAACGTGAAAAACCAATCTTACACTCCGGATGGAAAGCCTTATCGATGCTTGTTCATAACGAGAGAAGATACAACTGCATCTATAGAATCCAGCTTTATTCCTGCTACGGTATTGGGATCCGAACCGGATATATATGCTTTGACTCCTTTCTCACCACTCTATTTTCTTTTAGAATATTTCAAGCCAATAATACAAAAGAAGTTTCAGAATGGCGAAGGGCATGACAGTGATCAAAGGCTGCTGACATACGAAGACATGACGGATGAAATTTGCGAGAGGGATAAATTTTTGGGTAAACTTGTTCACTCCTTCAATTTTGATTTGAAAAGATACCTGGATATTATTTGCGACTCTACGTCCATCCCCAGCATGGACTCGGACGATGAAGAGTTGACTATATTTTACAAACCATCGATAGGGAAAATAAAGCAGTTCTTGTCTGCTAAGATTGAAGGCTTAGCTGAAAGGCTGATGTTGAAGGATAAGTTCAGGAGTATCAAACTGCGATGGGAAACAATGTATCCCGGAGAAATCCTTGAGGAAATCAAACTTTCGATGTGTAGGAAACAGTCCATTCTTCTTTTGACAAATTTCGTTGATTCATGGTACATTAATCAGTCCGTCCATTATGATTTTGCAGAGCTTGATCGCTATATTCAAAAGCTAAAGGAAAAAGAAAGTGCAGAGGATATGATAAATGAGAGTTTGCAACAGCTGCATGAAGGGACAGCTGCTGTTCTTTCCGCCCAAAGCAAGAAAGTCAAAACCGTCAAAAAGCAAGGCAAGGCAGTGAAATCCACCTCCGTGGCAGTTGGGAAAGGTGCTCTCGACATGTTCTTTAAAAAGAAGGTCTAGATCTACATTTATGTCAGAAGCTGGAAAGTAATCTAACTCTGAACATTTCTTCCATGCAATTAGATAGTTGCCACACCTTGGTGTAGTTATATTGGGATACTACTTTATAAAAGTATTGTAATCTTTTGCTAGTAATATTCTTATCCAATTACTTAGATAGCTGTTAGAGGATAACTTAAAAAAGACCAGCAACCATCTATTTGAACGTTTTATATTTGTACGTAAGCAACATTCAAATTCCATATTGGGAAAGAAGCCATTTCACACATCATGAAATTTTTTCCCTGGATGTCCTTAACTCTCTTTCATATCTAAATACCTCTTTCATGGCCCTTAGATAGATTCATCAATATAGATAGGATAAACCATAACAGAATGCCACACACAGACAATACCCTTCCGATCCCTAATATTCTTTCCCTACACTCGCTTCTGTCTGCAAACCCTCCCCTTCGTCCGTCTCTTAGACCACTCACGGAGCCTCGTCCGCTAGATATATCCATAGCGTCCAGCTCAGAATACGGTCATGTCGAAGTCAAATTGGGTGAAACTTATGTTTCCTGTAAAGTGTCGGCGCAAATAACATCCCCATATGAAGATAGACCATTTGAAGGCACATTTGCAATCGGGACAGAAATAACACCAATGTGTTCACCAGCATTTACTAGTGGAGGAAATTCCGACTTCTCAACTGCTGCCCCAGCTATTGTTCCTGCTCCAGCAATTTCAGTATCTGCAAATAGTGCAGAAAATTCAGAAGGTAAAGACAGTACAGGTTCTTCAGTGATGACTTCCTCAAACAACAATACAAATTCTGACAACGCAGTTACCATGGGTGGGGGTGCGGTCATGGGAATAGCAGCAGATCAGACGGCAACAGAAGTGTTGTTGAGCAGGTTGATTGAAAAGGCAGTTCGTCGGTCTAACGCCTTAGATTTGGAGTCGTTGTGTATTATTGCTGGACAAAAATGCTGGGCAGTCAGAGCAGATGTTAGGTTTTTGAATTATGACGGTAATTTAGTTGATGCAGCTAGCGTCGCTGTTATTGCGGCACTTCTACATTTCAGAAAGCCAGATGTTGAAGTTGTAGGTAGCGGAGAAGGTTCTGAGCTAGTAATGTATGATGAAAAGCAACGAGAAATGGTTCCTTTGAGTGTTTTACACATACCTATTTGTATCACGTTCCAATTCTTCTCAACTGAAAGCGTGGAGAGGAATATCAAAGGTGAAAACAACAGTGGGTTACATTTGAAAAATTATGTGAAAGAAGAAAGTGATGAAGATGACAGCAATAGAATGGAAGTAGATAACGAAAATGACGGGCCAAGGGGTTCCAATGAAATTATCATCGTGGATGCGACTGCAGAAGAAGAATTACTTTCTCAGGGAAGCATGACCGTGACTTTAAATTCCAACAAGGAATTGTGCCAGATCAGTAAAAGTGGTGGTTTGAATGTCGACGCCATGCACATTTTAGAATGTTGCCAGGTTGCGTCTGAAATTGTGGATAAGTGGACCAAAGAAATCAAAAAGGTTTTGACCACAGATGCTGAAAAGCGTAGAGACCTTAGAGCAGAAAAAGTTTTAAGTGTTGTCAACGAAAGATCTACCGAATAGTCATAAAAGCTAATATAATAATGTACAGTTTCAACTCAATTTAAATCTCTCTTTTAACGCCGGTTTAGCTTTACAAGAGGCTGCGTAATTATGTATATATGATATGGTTAGAGTTTTTAGCAAAAAAAGGACTAAAAGAAATTCAAGAGAGAATAATAAAGGAAGTAATCATGTCAAAAGAAAATTAAACAAAATTGTAGAGCATGAATGAAGAAACAAGGAGGTAAGAAATAATTAAACAAATATACAGTGATAATCAGTTAGAAAATTCTAGATCAGTGGATAATCTATTTTGTGACATTGGAAAGACATTAGCTCTCTTCTCTTCTTTCCCAGTTGATGAGCGCTGGTTGGATAGGTAACGTCACCATTGAAGTATAATCGACAGGAGGACATTTACTGGTCCATTTGAAGTTCAAGATATATGTGACCAGTAAAGTTCCCAACTGGGTGTATGCGAAAGGTTCACCAATACATCTGTGTCTACCACCCCCAAAAGGTAAGTATGGAGAAGCAACACCTTTTGAGATCTTACCGAAACCGTAGTCGACTTGTTCATCAGAGCCACCATTGGAGGTTGCTGGTAAAGATATACCGCCATCGATTGACTTGATGTTGTCCCATCTGTGAGGCTGGAACTCACCTGCATTTGGGAAATATCTTTCGTTGATCATGGTGTAACCTGGAGAAATCATCACATAGTGGCCTTTTGGCACGACATATGATGTATTTGGTACAGGTAGGTTACGGGTAACTTTTCTGAAAATAGAGTGCAATGGCATGTGTAATCTTAAGGTTTCCTTGATGGTGCTGTTGACGAGATCTAATTTTTGTAAATCATCGTAAGTTAATTCAGATCTGTCGCCTAGGACACTCTTAATCTCTTGATATAATTGTTCTTGAAGCTCTGGCTTTTCACCAAGATGTAACAAGAACCAAGAAGATGTTGCGGAAGAAGTGTGCTGGCCACCCATCAAGACTCCAATCATCAAGTTAGCAATTTCACGGTCGGTCATACGACTACCATCTCTGTAAACGGAGTTATTCAATAACGCGTCGACCAAATCTCTATCTTCGATCTTACCCGAATCACGTCTCTGGGTGATGAGGTCTAAGTAAGTGTGGGCAATCTTGTTGTGAGCAGCATCCCTCTTGAAGTAGTTTGGTAGTGGCAAATAACTGAAGACAAAGTTCAATGGGGTGAAACCCTTATCCAAATCAGAGTACATTTCAGCATAGGAGGTATCCAATTTGCTACGCAACTCATCACCAAATAGAGAACGGGAAGCGGTGAATAAGGTCATTTCAGATTGGGCTTTCAAAACGTCGGCTGTACCCGAGGAACCCTTGAAGGCAGCGTTGAAGTAGTTCATCATCTCTTCTTTGATCAATGGAACGTAACGGATGAAACTTTCCTTGGTGAGAGCAACCTTGGCGAATTTCTTTTGTTCCATTAACTTCCAGTTGGGGCAGTCGTAGATGACACCCTTACCGAAAACAGGCGTAGTCAAGTGAGTGTAAGCTTCCTCTGCAGAGACGTCGCTCAACTTGGCGTTAAGCACGAACTCGTGGCCCTTTGGTCCCAAATAAACCGTCATCACCTTACCCAACAATAGGAAAGAGAAACAGTCGCCGTGTTTTTGACGGCAGTTCTCAAAGAACTCGTAAGGTTGCATACCGTAGGTAACCGCAGAACCTACCCAAGGAATGTAGTAGAAAACCATTGGTACGCGATCTTTACGCAACGAGTAGACGAATTGCCATGTAAGGGAGTAAATGAATGGAATGGCAATTATCGAGAAGATCTGTTGGATTGTTGACAGCTCGCAGAATGCACCGTATGCGATGCTCAAAAGATGGTGTGCATCTTGCACGAGAGATTTGATGACGGACATTCTCTATTATTATGTATCTTGGCTTCTGTCGAGGACACTAGAAGAAGGTAGAAACACAACGACACACGAAAGAGAAACGAAACTTGGAGAACGCTGTTTGCAAAACGTGGGAACAAAAGAAGAAAGGGGAAAGGTGAGCCGGTCTTGCTTGTTTTAAACGTTACTGGCAGGAAAGAGACGATCTACACCAGAGGAGAAAAAGTGAAACGTTTTGCTCGAATCATGAGAGAATGAACAATAACTCGGTGTCTATACGAGAAACGCGAGCTGTACGAGGAAGATGCCCAGAGTGGCTCGAAAAAAGAAGATGTGGTACTCACGTGACCAGGGAGAATGGTGGTTATTGGGAATTGTTCAAGGTGTTTAAGGGGTTGGTTGGTATATACAGGGTGTTCTATACGTCGGATCGAGGTTACAAAGCAATGACACACAAGTTCAGACTCTGTCCTGCACCTTTGGCAGGACAAGGGGTATTTCCTCCTGAGGAATCTTCTGTGCGTTGGTGGTCTTGATCAGCTCCTTCATAATGTCATCGCTGTGCTTATCCTTGGCTTGGATGGTCTCCACCTTGCCGTCCTTCAAGTGCGCCTTGATGAAGCAAGGACACTTCAACTGTTCGTCCTTCGTCTCGCACTCGACTCTCTGGACCTCGATTGGTAAGCCCGGGTTGTGGAAACTTATGGTCTTGAGGTTGAACTTCCAGAACTGGCGCATGCCCATGTGTCCGTAGGCGTTGTGTCTCTTGAAAACAAGCTGCAACTTCTCAACGTCTGCGAGCTTGTAGGCCGAGTTCTTGTAGTTGGCAATCAGGTCCAGGTGGTTTGCCTGTTTGAGCGTGCGGGACTCTGGCAGTCCCTTCAAGTAGAGCGGGCGCAAGGCCTTTGGGATCTTCTGGTAAGGCATATCGGCAAACAGGGTTTTTGTGGGGAATGTGGTAGATAGCTCACGGCAGTTTAGGCTCTGACGGCCAACTTTGCTGTACATCAGGAAGGGTATGGGATCTATATTTTTCCTCCATTTTTCATCCTCACACGGAAGACCTGCTACGCAAACTGAAAAATCGCGCCGATCGGCGTAACAGCTTCTAGGGGTGGGCGTCTTGTTGAGTATGTACAGGATTCTATTAGTCCAACTATAACAGATATAAAATGCCCAGGGAATGTAAGGTATAGATGTGTAAGAATGCACCTGGTATGGGGTGGACTGAAGCACTGGGCCGGTGGAAGCAAGCGGGTTGGTGCGGAAGTTTTCGAGAACAGTGTTTCTTCCACGAGCTCAGACAACTCTTGGGGCAAGAGAGATAACCTTACCAAAGTTCTTCTTTCTGAGTTCTCTGGCAACAACACTACTCACTCTAGTGCCGATCGGCTCGTCCTTCTGGTTGATCAACACACAGGCGTTGTCGTCGAATCTTATAACGGTTCCGTCATTTCTCTGGATAGGGTACTTGGTTCTGACAACAACAGCACGACAGATGTCTCCTCTTTTCACACGGTTAGAGGCGGCAGCACCTGTGATTTGTGATGATAGTGGCTTGGCCTCCTGCACAACAACGACAATTTTGTCTCCAACGTGTGCGCAGTTCAAAGGGCTCTTTCTGAGAACCTTGATACACTCAACCAGTTCTGCACCGGAGTTGTCAATCACTTTCAGAAGGGTCTTGAGGTAAATCATTTTGCGCTTGGATTTGACACGAGCGTTCTTGCTTTTCACTGGCCAAACTATTGTCGTTCACCTTCTTCTTGAGACACTCGCAATGGGCATTTTTCATGTACAGAGAACGAGAACTGCTCGCTCGGATTTTTTTTGACCATGATTGTAAAGCCGGGTAACAGCACGTGAGATTGTACTACAGATAATAGTGTCTAACAAGCATCGTACAAAAGTCCCGTGTAACAGCTATAGGTTTGGCGGGGTTCAAGAGACTGTTCAATAAAAAAACAACTATTACTCAAGAGACAAAAAATAGATCAATACTGCTAAAATGGCCAGAGGATATGTCCCGGAATTTGATTTTGCTCACTGTATTCTCTCTAAGGAAAATTTAACAGTAGCTTTTATCCTATTGATGATGTAGAACAGCAAGATAGGGACCAGTGAAGGCACAGCTATTTCGTCGGAAACATTTTCAAAGTTAATCCTGACAAGTTGTCCAACCGCTTTGCCAGCACAATCGTTACCGTAGGGCTCCTATCATTTGCGCAACGCACCTTCGCTATGTCAAGATATGGCGTGTTCATCGCATATTTGAAAAGCCCAGTGTCATTGTAGACACCACGTGCTTTGTAACTTCCTGGCATGGAGGAAGCACACACCCCGGAACGCAGCTTTTATACCCAAAAGAAAGAAGTCTGCGTAAAAAGGCCGGAAAGAGATAGAATCGGCCTTCAGCAAAGTATATACGACTCGGAAAGTCTGATTCTGGGATCCTGAACAACTTTTGCGTTAGAGCCAATTAAGGATGCTATGCACGTTCTCCGTCACAACATTGACTCAAAGCGATTGATTTCAAGACATGGGCGCCGCAGGAACTTCCGGTAACTGCATTTCCGGCTACTGCGCTCCAACAGTAATACAATATCTGGCAAAGAAGTATCTAGTATAAATGCTCTCTCTATAATGCTACGTACGTGTGAAAGAGGGCCGACTTACCCTGGCACGTCTCACCAGCCACATTTCGCTTGGTGTTTGCCACATCCGCATTCACGCAAACGCGTTCGAAAGCCGACGCCATCTCTGCATCTTTCTTTAATGTTGCAGCTCACGATGCAAAAAACAGACAGAAGTACCAGGGCTACACCGTATAGCTAGACCACCAGACAAACATACCAACCATGGAATCTTTGAGAGTCGATGCTACATTGCTTGCACAATCGTCGAACAAGACCGTTCGTATCATAGGCCAACTCAAGTCATTGGACACGACAAACTCATCTGCAAGCCTTGACTCAAACGGCTTGATCAGCGTGTCGAGTTCCTCCAATACAGACGATTTGGTCGTAGACAACTGGTACGAAGTGATTGGTGTAGTACAGAAAGACTTGTCGGTCAATGTTCTACAATGGTTTGATTTCGGCAAGGATTTCAACGCAAATGCCGCCAAGAAGCTCGTTGAAGTCGTGCATCGTGTGCCTGAACTTTACCATTCGTGAGGTCACTTAAGGTCACTTAAGGTCACCCGCCTGACTTCTTTTCTTTGTATAGTATATAGTATATCATCGTTAAGATTTAATGATTTTTTTGTTTGTGATTGCGAGTACAAAGATTGCTGGTACGTTCCCGTAGTTTGAACTATATAGTGAGTGAAAAAAACAGTAAAATGAAAGACAATGCAAAATTAAAGGAAAGTAATATGGAAATATGTTGTGATGAAAAAAAGAAAGGTGGATGTTGGACAAAAATAATGAAAGAACCTGTAGTAGTGGTACAGGGGTATATTGTGGTGGAGATGAAACTAAATGTCGGTGATTTTTTTAAGTTGAAAATGGAATGCTTTTCTGGAAAGAGACTAGCCTGACATTCATGATTTCTTTGCAAACATGTGTATATTCCATTCAATCCGCCCATCTTCTTTTCTGTAGCTTTCTCTTTGCATCAGCAGATGCACCCGCCATTGATGCATCGAGTGTTGCACTGACTAGCCTTTTACTTGCAGGGTACCATCCTACCTCACTAGGGAAAGGAGCAGGGGTGGCATAGTTGACGAAAGAGCTCATGGTGTACGACCAACCAGGTGTTTTCGTTGAGATTATCTTTGGCTGAGAGGCAAAGGTGCTGTAGAAAGTGACCGCAGAGGAAGGAAAACGTCTCGACCAAGAGCTCACTGTGATCTCTGAGCCTGGCTGCATTTGCATTGGAGCAAATCTGGTCTTTCCTGTTTGCAGAGTGTAAGGAACAGTAAAGGATTTGGAGATATCAGCATTGTTTTGCTGTCCATTGTCATCAGCATCCGTCTCACCATCTGGTGAAGCGCCTGATCCGTTTGGCTTGTAACTACCACTCATGCCAGAAAGTTGGATACGATCTGAATAACGGATCATGTAACCACCGTTGGACAAACTGCAGTAAATCTGAACAAAGTATGGACCATCAGCACCATTATCTGCGTCGAAAACCGCATCGTACGAGTTGCCTTTAACTTGACTTGGAGTGATACCCTTGATCAACTGCAAACCTTCGATTGGATCATTTGGACCGGTACAAAGCTTGAAAGCGTATGAGCTAATTTCGTCATCGGTAGGGTCGTTTCCATCGTCCTCCCACGTGAGTGGAATTGTCACCTCACCACCCAGAACCGTAAAGGTGTCGCCTGCTGATGGACTGTCGATCACCAGTTGTGCTAGACAAGTTCTAAGCGAAAGCAGCAGAAATAAGAAGCTGCAAATAAACGAGTGTATTCTAGCCATGATGATGATATCTTCCTGTGTCCTGGCTTGGTCTAATAGTTATGAGTGTATTGGGAACGCTGTATGGTTTCTTTCCGTACTAACAGTCTTGATCCTGACACGGCTGTGCTGTGTGTAGTGCTTCAGGCGTTCTTCTTGTACTGGTCGTAGCTTCTCTTGAATGGCCAAGCTTGTTTGCAGAGGAAGACGGCAACAAGAGCAGGACAACGGCTCACACGAACAACACACGAACAACACACAGCACACAGAAGCAGACAGAAGAAAAAGCCCAGGCAAGGAAAAACATGCCTCGCTGCACGAACAAGACGGGGCGCACTCAGTTTTCCTCCGTGTTCTACAGATGTTGGCCACGCCGGCTACGCTGCACCGTAAGTGTTGACGTGTTTGCACTGCTGCCGCCCCAGTCCCTGTCTCTCTTGCGAGTTGGGGCATTTTTGAGCTTGGAATGGCCTGCATCTGCATAGCATGGAGGAACGAAAAGAGTCGACAGCACGACATGTCCGCAGCTTTGGAGACCTCCATTTGGCTTCTGCAAATGTCTACGCTTGCATTGACGTGTACGATTTGTTCCGTAGAGTAGTAAACATGATCTCGTCCTTGGAGTATTCGTACATGTATTTGGTAGTTTTGCGGTCGGTAATTACAGATTCTCCGCAGAAAAAGCTGTTGTGTAACAAGTGGCACAAACTGGAGAGAAGCGTCATCCAGGTGCCCTTCAAAACAACCGTAGACGTGCTAACCGATGCTACAAACGTACCCCAGCTCACTCGTGATAACTATGAGATACTCAAGAGGATGATTCTACATAGGGATACCGGCGGTGGGGGGAAACAAACGCAAAATGAGGGGGAGGCACAGGAAGACGAGAAGGAAAACCCAATGCCCGTGCTGTTGCTTCCTCTTTCTGTCGACAAAAGTCATTTCATGCAGCCTGCAGTGCCCGCCGAGGAGTGTACTAGTAAATCAATCTTCAAGTCCAAAAGGAGGCCATTTCAGATAAAATGGAACCATGAGGGGGAGTATGACATTGGCAAGTTGCACAGGAAATACGGGAAAAATCTTACAGATGACGATCTCGATATACTCACAGACCAGTTCTTGTGGCCATGCCTCAAGCTCACTCCTGCCATGTCGCTACTAGACAAGCTCTCAGTTATTCTCACGGGTTATCTCTACTCGGGGGAGCTGGAGTCCCACACCTTGCAGCGGTTTTGGGAAGGAAGAAGTCTAGATAGTTTGACCAACAATGAAAACCTGAGAAACAGCAAGATCCCAGATGTTGTCTTCGAGGATCTCGATTTCAAAACAGCAGAAGCTTGCTTGACGGAATTAAAGCTGAAAATGACTGCCAAAATGAAAGAGTTTGAGGACCTTTAACCTCTCCAGTATCTCATCTTTTCATTTATTTGCTAAAAAACTAGTCTATAGAAATGTGTATATCACATCCTTTGTTTTACACACTCTGTAACTCCTTGATAAACTCGCCAACTTTGTCGCCCTTGCGCATCAAGGACTCGCCAATTAGAAATCCGTAAACGTTTTGATCCACATACGACTTCACATCGGCGACACCGCTGATGCCGCTCAAGGCAAGAAACACCAACTCTTTTCGTTGTTGGGCAGTGATGTTCGAGAGCACACTGGTGGTGGTGTCCAAGTCGACGTTGAAATCCTTCAAGTTTCTGTTGTTGACGCCAATCACCTTTGATCCCACCTTGAGAGCCACGGCAAGTTCATCCGAAGTGTTCACCTCGACCAAAGGTTCAATGTCCAACGACCGTGCGTACTTGATCAATTTGGTCAGCTCATTTTCTGTGAGCATCTTTACAATCAATAGAACCGTATCGGCACCGGCAAGACGTGCCTCTAGAATCTGGTACTCGTTGAATATGAACTCCTTACGCAAGATGCATGGTCTCTCCGTGTCGTTCTTAGCGGAAAAGATGTTCACAGCCTTTCTGGCCATTTCCAAATCCTCCAGCGAGCCCTTGAACCAAGTTGGCTCGGTCAAGACCGAGATCGCTGCGACTCCTGCGTTGGCATATCTGGACGCCTGCAACGCAGCGTTTGCCTCGATGTCGATGTCACCCTTCGATGGCGACGCACGCTTTATTTCACTTATTATGGTCACTTCACCCTTGGATGTGAGTGCCGAGAGCTTGGAGTGGAAGTTTATGATGCTTGGAGCCAATCCCAGTTTGTAGTAAGTTTCCAAGTCTTCCAACGTCCGGCCAGGTTGGAGCGCAGCAGCTCTCACGTCATTGCGACGCTGGCTGTATATTTTGTCCAAGATCGACGGCTTGGCATTCGTCTTCATGACCGACTCATTGTCTTTCCAGTAGCCACCCTCAACAGATAGAATGTTCTTCACCATCAAATGGCCCTCCTCTGTTAGAATACTTTCCGGGTGAAACTGAACACCTTCTATAGTGTACTCCTTGTGTCTGACACCCATGATTATCCCGTTTTCTGTCTGGGCAGTCACCTGCAGAACAGAGGGTAACGATTGCGCAGATCCTGCAAGTGAGTGGTATCTGGTCACCGCCACGCCCTGAGGAACGTTTTTGAACATCCCTCTGTTATCGTGTGTAACGGTGGAAGTCTTACCGTGGACAATCTCACCTGCATATTCGACGTCTCCGCCAAACACTTCGTAGATGCACTGTTGTCCCATACAAACACCGAAGATTGGTAGCTTACCCTTAAAGTAGTCAATCACGTCTCTGGAAATTCCCGCATCGGTCTTCGGATGGCCTGGACCGGGGGAAATCAATATGAGGTCTGGACTGAGTGCCTCTATTTCCGTAAGCGTGATCTTGTCGTTTCTGTACACCGATACTTCGGCACCGGCCTGGCAGAGGTATTCGTACAAGTTCCAGGTAAAAGAGTCATAGTTGTCGATCATGACAACATGTTTCTGTCGTTGTTCTTCGACCGTCATTGCAACAGCTCCTGGTGTGTGTCTGTGTTTATGTTTTCTTTCGAGTCAGCAAGATGAAGGGAGCTCCAACCGGACCGGATCAACCCCAACGGCAGAACAACCTCCCTCCAGAGGTGTGACTCAGTGGTGAAATGTGAAACTTTTCCAGAGATAGCTGGCCCAACTCCTCAACGTGATGGAAAAAAACCATTTCGAGGGAAAAAGGAAAATACGCCGATCGGCCCAGCACACTCCAAAAAAGACCGAGACCACTGACCGATAATGGAACTATAGCCACTGCAGAGAGACAGAGGCAAGGGGTCGGCAGGACGGCGACACCGAAAAAAGAGGGGGACATGGCCGGCAGGCAACAGGTACAATGTCTTCTCGGTACAGAGTCGACTACTATCTCAAAGAGCACCGCAGAGATGAGTTCATAGAGTGGATCAAGTCGCTTTTGGCAACCCCGTTCGTCTTGTATGCGGTCAAGCCGAACTTGACAGTGACAGCGGTGCAAGACCTGATGATCAACTCGGATGCGGCCCGGCGGTATGCGGAGATCTTCCATGACATTGAGAAGCTTGTGCTCGACCATATCGAGATGACCCGGTTGGGCACTCCGGAGCAGTCCCGTATCGTGCAGTTGGTGCCGAGCATAGGCACGTTTTTCACTCCGTTGCCGCTAGAGCAGGCATTTTATATCCAGGACCAGCGGAGGGGCATCAGCAAGCGGAGACTCGTTGCTCCAAGTTTTAACGATATCCGGTTGGTGCTCAACACCGCGCAGATCTTGCAGTTGTCAATGCCTTTCCACGAAAAGGCGGATAACTCAAAGGAAAAACTGCTGAAGCTCATCACCTTCGACGGTGACATCACCTTGTACGACGACGGGAAGAATTTCGACTCGAAGTCACCTTTGCTTGAACATATATTAACGCTTCTTCGGAAGGACATCATCGTGGGTATCGTCACTGCGGCAGGGTACCGGGACGCTGCCAGGTACCACGAGCGGCTTGTCGGTCTTCTAGAGGGCATTCACAGCTCCGACTTGGCAACAAAGCAGAAGCAGAACCTCCTTGTGATGGGAGGGGAGGCGAACTTTTTGTTCCGATATAAGGATGACATTGAGGGGTTGGAGTTCCAAGAGGAGGAATCGTGGCTGTTGCCAGATATGAAGAAATGGAAACAGAGCGACATCCAGACGGCTCTTGACTTTGCGCAGGAGAACTTGGACAATCTCATACATAAGCTCTCTCTACCGGCAATGACCATCCGCAAGGAGCGTGCTGTCGGGCTTGTTGCCAAGCCGGGCGCAAAGCTAATCCGGGAGCAGCTCGAAGAGGTCGTACTCAGGGTCGACCACAACCTCCGCCAGTTCCAGCCGGCAAAGAACATCAAGTGGTGTGCGTTCAATGGCGGCAGCGACATCTGGGTCGACGTTGGCGACAAGAGTCTCGGAGTCCAAGTCCTCCAGCAGTTTCTTCGTCGGAACGACGGCCAGTGCATTGGCCCGCAGAACACCCTTCACGTCGGCGACCAGTTCAACGCGTTGGGCTCCAACGACTACGCCAGCAGGACTGCAGCGGCCACGGCGTGGATCTCCAGCCCGGGGGAAACCTGCGCCTTGCTAAAGGACTTGATATGTTTCATCGACGAATGGGCTTCCTACTGAAATAGGTCGAAGTCTATCGATAGATAAGAAATCGCTTATGTAATCCAAAACATTATGTAATCTGGCATATACTACACTAATGTAAGTCTTGCATCCAAATGGGTACTCACTCAATTACGGTATCAATGCATCCCGCTTACCAGATTGTGCATGCCGAAGGCATCTTTCTCCGTGCTTTGAACGCATTGTCTACTTCCTCCGAAAGCTGTTTCAGACAAATTGGATAATAAACAATCCACACGCTACTGCTCAATATGTTCGGATTGCTACAATCTTTGGCCTCCATGGCCTCTATCGCATACCCTCTTTATCGGACAATTACACAATTGACGGCTTTACAATCGTTTCGCAACAATGCACTTGCCGCCCTCACGGACACGATACCACTCTACAGAAAGGATGCAGAATTGTTGCAGGAGTCTCTGACCTACTGGATAGTCTTAGCGTTTTGGTTCTACTTCACCCAGATAACGCCGATCGCCATCCTTCTCAGAATATTGCCCTTATCTTCACTTGCCGTACTATATTTCCAAATTTGGTTGGGGTTCCCCATCATACCTCTGGCGAACAACGTGAAAGTTTCCGGTGCTTTCGTAATCTATCATTACTATTATGATAATAATATGAGAAATCTCACGTTCCTGAAGTCTAAATTTACCTCCGCTCTGGGTATATTGGGTGTTTACATATGTGAGCTACTGAAAAGGCTCCCTTCCTCAGATGCTTTCCTCAGGATTGCCGGAGTAAATGTTAACTCGTACGAAAACTACTTCAGAGAAATGAGTAATCCTTCGGATCAGAAGAATGCACCTGAGAACATCGCATCTGCAGTTTTCGGAGATGGGAATGGGGAGTCCAAAATTGGCGGAATTTCCCAATATTTATCATCCTTTGTGACAGGCTCCACCTATTACACCACAGTTCCAGAAACTAACAGAGGCGTGACAGCTACCAATGCTGAGAATAACGTCCCTCAACAAGCCGTCAATGATTATATTCGAAACACAGACAGTACGTTCATATTCTCGTCCTTGCTTGCACCCTTTGGTTACAACTTGGAAGAGGCACAAGTCACTGCTTCGGCCTCATCTTCATCCTTTGCGTCGATGGTGTCGCATAAGGACTCCAAGACCCCATCTCCGACCCGAAGTTTTGATGACTTTGCAATCGTCAGCGAGAGAGATCTGCTCGATGGCAGCGACCTGAACGGACAAATGTATAAATCCAAGAGATCCAACAAATCTAAAGATCTCCTATCTAACAAAAGCAAAGATCCCCATTACAATTCAAGCACATCCTCATTTGAGCCAAGACGTCAGTCTAGCAATGTAAGTGATGTGAGCACCGTGGTTGATGAAACGTCTGGTCTGCTTGCTCCCGAATCGTCCAGGCAATCCTCTAATGTGGGTAAAAAAGCATCTTCTAGATCAGGATCTAGGTCGAGTTGGTTCAGAACGTCGTCAAGAGGTTGATCCGGTTGTTTTTCTTGATTCGTTTTGTTTCTCTTTTTTTCTTGTGACGATTTATTCTAAAATTATCTTATCCTATATCCTATATACAATTACGATTCTTTTTTTCTTTTTTTTTTCTTTCTTTCTTTTTTCTTTGCCGTTGCATTTGAATTGTTTAAACTTATTTTACGGACTTAATCTTTATTATCGTCGTTGCATTATTATCAATGTTCTATAATAATATATGTACAGAAGAGGTTAAAAAGTCATATATATGTATCATCCTATATGCTTAAATGAATAAATCACAATTGTATGTAAGAGGAAATAAACTTTTCAGCATCAAGCTTCTTCTTTGCAATTATGTCTTGATCTTTTGTGTTTTTCATTTGTCTCTTAACAACCTTGGGAACAAAATTCATTGGTCTTGGTTGTTTGTCTATAATACCACCAAAAGCTTTACTAGGCTTTTCAGCATCGGAATTGATCGCGTTAGCTTTTTCTTCCCTGTATCTGTTCAATTCAGAAGTGAGTTCCTTCTCTTGTATGTATTCTTCGGACTCTGCCGGCCATACAAAAGGATCAATCAAGTCAACGGTCATCTTCTTTATTTGTGCTTCCCTGTATCTACTACCGTAAGGAGCAGGCATACTTCTGATGAACTTACCTGGCATCAATGCAGACGTGATGTTCAAAACTCTGAGACCGTATATGTGGTATAGATAATCTCTCAAGTCTAGCTTGTTGAAAGATTTCGGCACGATGAATTTTGCTTGATATGGGGTGTGCTTTGCGTTTGGTCTTAACAGCTTTATAGTTGCAAATGGAAGATAGATTGGTTTCGAACCCGGCACAAAATTTGGCTCGTCGTTCTCCAAAGCATCACGCACAAGCTGCACAATCCTCTTTGATCTCAAAGCACGTTGGTCGTGTGATTCCTTTGGTTTTGGCTTTGGTGCAAATGGTTTACGATATCCCATGATGATTGTACGAACCGAAATGTGTTGAAACGAGTTGGTGTTCGTTGCGTGGGAACGCAACGTACGTACAGGAAGCATACTAGAGAGCATGGTTGCACTTGACTTTTGCCTTGTGGGTGCTTTGGTCTACTGTAACTGCTGGATCTTTGATACCCTACCTTACTACATAGTCTTTCAGTATGGAAAATCGAAGTCGATTCAGCTTGAATTTCAACATCGAAAAAAAAGGTGGAGCAAGCAGGAAAAGCCGGGTAAAAGGAAAGTACGCCGATCGGCGCAAAAAATAGTTGACGAGAAAAAATTGTGCTCAGCGAAAATGGAAAAGTTGAAGTTTTCAGTGGAGGCAAAAGAGAGAGTGTGTCTGTTGTTGTGCAATATGGGTGGACTCGTGCAGGAGGGGAGAAGACTTGGACCAGTGGGTTGGACAAGCGTATACCGGGAGCCACCAAAGCAGCAAGAGCAGTAACAAGATGTCATATGATGAGTCTGCTTATTCCCTTGGAGAGGATGATATTATTACCACGGAAGATTGCTGGACGGTGATTACATCATTCTTTGAAACCAAAGGCTTGGTGTCTCAACAATTGGAATCGTTCGAAGAGTTCATCGAGACGTCGATCCAAGAGTTAGTTTTGGAAGACAGAAAGTTGATTTTGGATCAACCTGCTCAACATATCAGTGAGGATGACGATATCAGTAGAAGATATGAAATTACATTTGGTGATATCTTCCTTTCCAAGCCCTCCCAAACAGAAGCAGATGGTACAACTTCGACCTTGCTACCACAGGAAGCACGTTTGAGAAACTTAACATACTCCGCACCTCTTTATGTCGAAATGAAGAAGATGGTCAAGGAAAGCATAGATGATGAAAACAACCAATCTTCTCAAATATCCTGGTACAAAGAGGGTGACATTTTCAAGTACAGAGCAAGACAGTTGGATGAATTAGAACCTATCCCTAACACTTTCAACGATGAGGATGATATTATCGTGGATGAAAAGCACAACAATAAGATTCACAAGAGTGGAGCCGAAACACAGACCATTTTCATTGGTAAAGTTCCAATCATGTTAAAGTCCAAGTTTTGTACATTATATGGTTTATCCGAAGAAGAGTTATACCAAATCAGAGAATGCCCATTTGATATGGGTGGTTATTTCATTATCAATGGTTCCGAAAAAGTTTTGATTGCCCAAGAAAGATCTGCTGCAAATATTGTTCAAGTGTTTAAGAAGTCTGGTGTTTCGCCAATTTCACATGTTGCAGAAATCAGATCTGCTCTTGAAAAAGGTTCCCGATTGATTTCATCCATTCAAGTTAAACTTTCAAGTGGTGGTGCATCCAGTTTTAAGAGTGGTGGTGTTGGTCGTTCGATAAAGACCACACTCCCTTATATCAAAACCGATGTTCCAATTGTCATTGTTTTCAGAGCTTTGGGTGTCATAGAGGATGGTGATATTTTACAACACATCTGTTATGATGACAACGATTGGCAAATGCTTGAAATGTTGAAGCCTTGTATTGAAGAAGGTTTTTTGATTCAATCTCAAGAAGTTGCCTTGGACTACATCGGTAGAAGAGGTAATGCCGTTGGTATCAAAAGAGAAAGACGTATTCAATTTGCGAAGGATATTTTACAAAGAGAATTTTTACCTCATATCTCACAAGATGGTGGTCATGAAACAAATAAGGCCTACTTCATGGGTTACATTATAAATAGATTATTATTATGTGCACTTGAAAGAAAAGAACAAGATGACAGAGATCATTTTGGTAAAAAGAGATTGGATTTGGCAGGTCCCTTATTAGCCAATTTATTTAGAATTCTATTCAGAAAACTCTCACGTGATATCTACAGATACATGCAAAGGTGTATTGAGCATGGTGAAGACTTCAACATTGTTTCTGCTGTCAAGTCTACTACAATCACTTCAGGTTTGAAATATTCTCTAGCTACAGGTAATTGGGGTGAACAAAAAAAGGCAATGAGTTCCAAGGCAGGTGTTTCTCAAGTGTTGAACAGATACACATATTCATCCACATTATCGCATTTAAGAAGAACCAATACACCTATTGGTAGAGATGGTAAGCTAGCAAAGCCTCGTCAGTTGCATAATACCCATTGGGGTCTTGTCTGTCCTGCAGAAACTCCGGAAGGTCAAGCATGTGGTTTAGTCAAGAACTTATCTTTAATGTCATGTATTTCTGTTGGTAGTGCATCTGAACCAATCACTTACTTGTTAGAAGAATGGGGTTTGGAACCAATTTCAGATTATGATCCACAAGAGCATAAATTATCAACAAGAGTTTTCCTTAACGGTGATTGGGTTGGTACACACAGAGACCCAGGTATGTTGGTTGATACCATGAGACAATTACGAAGAAGTGGAACCATTTCAGCTGAAGTTTCATTGATCAGAAATATCAGAGAAAGAGAATTCAAAATTTTCACAGATGCTGGTAGAGTTTATAGACCGTTATTCATTGTTGATGATGATCCTGATAGTGAACGTAAGGGTGGACTGAAATTAACTAAAGAGCATTGTAGAAGAATTCTGGATCGTGAAATTGAAGAAATCCCACAGGATGATGGATTTGATGAGAATGGTGAGCCATTGGAACCAATTCAAAGAATATATGGATGGGATTCTTTATTAGCAGAAGGTGTTGTGGAATATTTAGATGCAGAAGAAGAAGAAACAGTTTTGATTGCCATGTCTTCAGAAGATTTGTCACCAGTCGATGAAGAAGATGAATTGAAAGATCTTGAAGCTGATCCTGCCAAAAGAATTAAGAATCATATCAATGCTCATTCATTCACGCATTGTGAGATTCATCCATCCATGATTCTAGGTGTTGCCGCCTCGATTATTCCATTCCCAGATCATAATCAATCTCCTAGAAATACATATCAATCTGCTATGGGTAAGCAGGCTATGGGTGTGTTTTTGACTAACTACAACGTTAGAATGGATACGATGGCGAACATTTTATACTATCCTCAGAAGCCATTGGCCAAGACCCAATCAATGGAATTTTTGAAGTTCAGAGAATTACCTGCTGGTCAAAATGCTATTGTAGCAATTGCATGTTATTCAGGTTATAACCAAGAAGATTCTATGATTATGAATCAATCATCTATTGATAGAGGTTTGTTCCGTTCATTGTTTTTCAGGTCATATATGGATCAAGAGAGAAGAAATGGTATTTCCATCGTGGAAGAGTTTGAAAAGCCTATGCGTTCGAATACTCTAGGTTTCAAGGCCGGTACATATGAAAAGTTGGATGATGATGGATTAATTTCACCTGGTGTTAGAGTCTCTGGTGATGATATCATCATTGGTAAGACTGTTCCAATTCCAACTGATACTGAAGAGTTAGGCCAGAGAACCAAGTATCATACTAAGCGTGATGCATCTACTCCTCTTAGAACAACCGAAAGTGGTATTGTTGACCAAGTTTTACTAACCACTAACGCAGAAGGTTTGAAATTCGTCAAGGTTCGTATGAGAACGACGAAGATTCCACAGATTGGAGATAAATTTGCGTCACGTCATGGTCAAAAGGGTACCATTGGTATTACGTATAGAAACGAAGATATGCCATTTACTGCCGAAGGTGTTGTTCCAGATTTGATTATCAACCCGCATGCAATTCCATCGCGTATGACTGTTGCGCATTTGATTGAATGTTTGTTGTCCAAGGTTGCGTCATTGAGAGGTTATGAAGGTGATGCTACGCCATTTACCGATTTAACTGTTGATGCTGTGTCGAAGCTTTTACGTGAAAACGGGTATCAATCTCGTGGGTTTGAGGTGATGTATAATGGACACACGGGTAAGAAGCTGATGGCACAAGTTTTCTTTGGACCAACATATTATCAAAGATTGAGACACATGGTGGATGACAAGATCCATGCACGTGCCCGTGGACCGTACCAGAACTTGACCAGACAACCTATGGAAGGTCGTGCCAGAGATGGTGGTTTGAGATTCGGAGAGATGGAGAGAGATTGTATGATTGCGCACGGTGCTGCTGGGTTCTTGAAGGAGAGATTGATGGATAGTTCTGATGCGTTCAGAGTTCATGTTTGTGGCATCTGTGGGTTGATGAGTGTGGTGGCGAACTTGAAGAAGGCGCAATTTGAATGTAAGAGTTGCAAGAACAAGACGAACATCTACCAGATCCATATACCATATGCTGCGAAGTTGCTATTCCAGGAATTGATGGCAATGAACATCACGCCAAGACTCTACACGCAAAAGAGTAGTTACACCGTTCGTTGAAGAAGGCAGGAACAATCGACAACTTAAAAGACGAAAAACAAAAAAAAGATTAACTAAAGAACTGTAATGTATATAAAAAATTTGTAACAAAGCTTTTTAAAATAGAGAAAATATTTACTAATTGGAACAACAAAGAGTTGGTTGTTTTGTTAGCTAATTGTTGCTGAAATTCATTGGTCTATACCGATAGATATATATACAGGATTGGTGACTATGCGTTGCGGTGCTGCCGGCAGTCCTATAGCTTCTTCTCTTGGAGAAACTTGTTGAACTCCTGCAGCTGCTTCTCTCTTGTGATGCTCTCCTCAAGGACCTTTTCCACCTGCGGGTACTCGTCTGCCCAGGCAATAATGTTCTGCTGGTACGGGTGCTCGGCGCCGTCAAACACCTTCAACCTCGCGAGTCTATCCTTTCTGTACCTGTTCTTAGGCAGCATTCTGCTCACGGCTCTTCTCAGCACCTCGCCGTAGCCGTAGTCCCGGATGATCTTGTCCATCGGGGTCGCCATCCCGGAGCCCGGTCTCGTGGTGTGGCTCCAGTACGTCTTGTCCGAAATCTTCTTCCCGGTCACCTTCAAGTGCTTACAGTTCGAAACCACCACGTAGTCCCCAACGTCCTCGGTGATGTGTCTGATCGGCTTGTGCTTCCCGATCAACGCAATGGCGATCTGCGAGGCCAAACGACCCAACGTCCGCTGTTCGTTCGAGAGGTCCACGTGGTGCCACACACGGGCAAACCCTAGTCCCGCCTTTCCTATCTGGTTCGACATGACGTGTACAAAGTGACTGTTCCGGTCTCTTCTAACTCCAAGATTCTTTCCCACAAGGCCCTCCCTTGCTTTCTCGTCGTCAACTTTCATCCTGCCAGAAATGGTTTCCCAGATGGATGGAGACTGAAAAAAATGCCCGGCTCCTCGGCACCACGCACATGTACACCCTGTCCGCGCGCGCCGTGCTGCCGGTCGCGGCTCTGCGACCAAAACGGACGTGCTCAGTGAAGAGACAGCATGAATGGAGAAGCTGAGCAGACGGAGACGGTGGGGGGTTCAAAAGAGACAGACGACACCGGTAAGGGACACGAGAGAAGAGAAGGAACATCAGGACAGAAGGCATGTTTTTCATCAAGGACCTTGCGCTCAATCTCACGCTCCACCCGTCGTACTTCGGTGCGCAGATGAACGACTACCTTCGACAGAAGCTCTTGACGGACGTGGAGGGGACGTGCACGGGGCAGTTCGGGTACATCATCTGCGTGCTGGACAGTGCCACGATCGACGTGGGCAAGGGTCGCATCATCGCCGGGAACTCCGGGTACGCCGAGTTCGAGGTGAAGTACAAGGCGGTGGTGTGGAAGCCCTTCAAGGGGGAGGTGGTCGACGGCGTCGTGTCGAGCGTGAACAACATGGGCTTCTTCGCCGACGTGGGCCCGTTGAGCGTGTTCATTTCGAAGCACTTGATTCCCTCGGACATGAAGTACAACCCGAGCCACACCCCGCCGGCATACATCGGCGAGGACCAGGTCATCATGAAGAGCTCCAAGGTGCGCATAAAGATCATCGGCACGCGTTCCGACGTGAACAGTATCTCTGCCATCGGCAGCATCAAGGAGGACTACCTTGGGCCTCTCTAGCGTCATCTGCGTCTCCGTCGACGTCCGTCGGCATCTATGTCAAACACTGTGTACTATTATTACCGCCATCTAACGCTGGAAAAGAAAATGTCTCATCTGCGCTTATGTAAGCCTGCATCTACCCCTTTCTGGGCGGAAAAGAAAAGCCCACGACATGGCTCTGCAGACATGAATCGGCGGCTTAACAGCTTCATGTTGGCTCTCTTTTCCCACGTCATTTCTTCTGCCCGTCCTGTCCCGTTTGGTCTGTACACAAACACAAGCACAAGCACAAGCACACAATGTCTGCCAGCATCAACAGATCGTTGACCACCATCAAGACCGAGCTCGAGTTCCTCTTGGAATCCGAGGTCATCTCGGAAACGCTGTACGACCACATCATTGCGTCCCTTCCTGAGCGCTACGTGAAGGGCATGCCGATGAAGGAGTACAGCGGCTCGGTCACTTCCACCACCACCGCCACACCTGCCGGCAACACGACCTCGAGCACCACCTTCGACCCCCCATCGATCGCCGTCTCCAAGGCACCATCCAACCAGTCGAGCGCCTCGCTGGCGGCGCCAGCAGGCCCTCCGCCAACACAGAGGAGAACTTCTGTGAGCTCTACTTCTAAGGGCGAGTACGCAGAGGCGATCTACGACTACGCCCCACAGCAGTCCGATGACCTCAGGCTCTCCAGGGGTGACAAGATCACCGTTCTGGAGAAAGTCTCCGACGCATGGTGGAAAGGTTCTGTTAATGGCAGAAGCGGGATGTTCCCAGCAAACTATGTTAAGCTCTACTCAGCACCCTCGGACGACTCTAGATCAGCAGTGAACGTCGCTCCTCCTCCTTCATACCAGCAATCACAACCTTTCTACCAGCAGCAACAGCAACAGCCATACTATCAGCAACAAATGCAACAACCATACTACCAACAGTCACAGAGCACGCTTAACATTCCGGGACAGATCCCCGTTGGCCAGCCACCGGTGCAGCAACAGCCACAGCAACAGCAGGGACAGCATTCAGGATCGTTCAAGAGGTTCGGATCCAAGCTGGGTGACGCTGCCATCTTTGGTGCAGGTGCAACCATCGGTAGTGACCTAATCAACTCGATTTTCTGATTAACGTCGTCTTCTCATGCTTTTGTGCTCCCTTTTCGTCCTTCTTTCTTTGTTCTTATGTTCGTTGTTGTTCTTTGATTTCATAGAAGTAATCAGATATCCCACGATTTGTTATACATTTTTTCATAGTTACGTTGCATCTGCAACACTTTCACCCTGCTATATACATATACCGATGAGCGGATCAGTGAGTTTATAGATATGTATATTTGCTTAAAAACAATTAGACATGGAAAAAGGAAAAAGAAAAGGGAGAAGTAGTAATCCCAGTAGATGTATGTATCGTGCCAAATAAACCAGCGGGCTAAAAGAGACAGAGAGGAGAACAGAAAAGAAAGGGAAGAATTTGATAAGATGATTAATTAATAAAAACAAATACAAAGGTATTGACACAAAAAAACAAAAATGGGAGAAAAAGAGAAAAATAGAAGTGGGCAGAAAGGAAAAAATTGCAAGTAATGATAATAATTGGTTTAAAATGGAAGGAATAAAAAATAGTTGCAAGATGAAAAGGCATAGGGCAAATACAGGAAATAGTTATATCATGAAAAGGAAAAACAAATTGGTTCTGAACAGAATGGGAATGCGTTTGAACCCAAAGAGGTGGGGGTCTATTTCTATTGAAGCGATTTCCTTGCAATTTGTCCTTGTTCTTTTTCTTCTTTTGTTTCTCTTGAATCGTCGGGTTGCTTATTCGTTATTTATAATTTAACTATTATATTTAATGATAATATATAGTTGTAGTAGTACTAATAATAATAAAGAGTTAATCCAATATTAATAAATAAACAAACTTAAAATAATCATTTGTTCTGATGACCTGATATTGATTTGAAATGATATGAGTTGATATTATTTGATGATTTAGTATGATCTGATATATATGACTTGATGGAATTAAAATTTCTTGTTATTGACGATAAATTTTAAGTTCCACGTTAAATTCAATATATTCTACCTGGCCTTTTCTTTGATGAAGCAATTGGTTGATATTTCTTTTTCTCTGCTGGTTTCAAGATTTGGAAAGAACATAACAAACTTTCATCAACACTCATCATGGCACCTGCATTATCGAATTCACCACAGTAATTTGGAGCAGAGAAGATTGTGACCAACTGTCTTTTACTGAAAAATTCGTAACCATCTTCAACGACTTGATGAGCCCTACAGATTAGGTCCATATCATGTTTTTGTAAGAATCTTGAAACGACATCAGGTCCAAAAGTGAAAGAGACACCTCTATCATTCTCACTCCAGCCCATTATATCTTTATCAGGATCAGACCAAAGTAAATCACATAATAACCCGACATCAGGTATATCTGTTGGTCTCATGATTCTTCTGATTTGTTCCATAGTATTCAAATCAGGAGATAAACCACCATGCATTGTGAAGATTTTTTCATCGATTATGGCGGCAATTGGTAAGCAATTGAAACAATCTGTGAAAGTTTTCCATAATTTGATATTATAACGTCTCTTACATTCATCATAAAATCCGTAAATTCTATTAATTGAGGCACATTCGTGGTTACCTCTCAAGATGAAGAAATTTTCAGGATATTTGATTTTATAAGCTAACAAGAGACAGATGGTTTCTAAGGATTGCTTACCTCTGTCAACATAGTCACCTAAAAATAGGTAATTTGCCTCTGGTGGGAAAGCTCCATATTCAAACAATCTCAATAGATCATAATATTGACCATGAATATCACCACAAATCTTAATTGGTGCTTCTAGTTCCAATAGGATTGGTTGTTGGATGAATATTTCTCTTGCCTTTGTACAAAGATATTTAATTTCATTTTCTTGTAGTTGGACTTGTTTGCCAGGTCTTGAACCTCTGACGTCTAGTAATCTGTCGATTATTGAGTCGACGTCTGCTTCTTGTATTTCGGTTGACATTATTATATGATCTGGTTATTTGTGGGTGGGGGTGTGTAGCAATATATTATAACCGTGTTGGAAGATTATAATGAATTGTATATTTTGTGTGGATATATGATGTGATAGGAAGGGGGTGAAAGATCAGTGGATACTTTTTTCTTTGCTTTTTATTGTTCTCTATTCTAGATTAGTCACGTCTTGTCTTGTCTTGTCTTGTCGTTGATTCGAATGTAAAGGTTCCAGATGGGAGGAATGGATTCGATCGCTCACTAAGTTAGGTAGATAAGTCGGTAGATAAATAGATAGGAATAGTAAATAAACAGGAAAGTTGGAATGATGAAGAGTAAAGAAAAGGCGTTTTCTCTTTCGTTTTCTGCTTGTTTTTGTCTTGCGATGAAGAGAAAATGGATTGGGGCAATGAACTGGACGTCTAAACCGAGTTGTTTATAGTATCAGTGGATTTGGTGAAGATGGTGTTGTCTTGTGTTGTCTGCTGAGGTCAGGGATGATGACGACGATGGATGAACAGTGTCAATCGGTCAAGCAGCCAGAGATAGCAAGTCGGGGAGAGGCAACAGATAAAAAAGGCAGTTGGTAGACTGAGCCTTGTTGTATGTAATTGAGAACACGGGAAGTGAAGAGGATTCTAGCTGTGGAGGCGAAGCAGGGGCAAGCCGGGCGTTGGGTGGGGAGTGTAACTAACCGGTGGTGAGTGTGTGCGTGGGTGTGCAGGAGGTCGACACGGTACTAAGCGAAAAGAGGTAGCAGCCAAACAAACAAACAGAAGCCAGCACAGAAACGGCACGGACACTGGCGTCTGCGTATGGTGATGGGTGTCGTTCGTTCGTCCGTTCGTTCGAGTGTGCAGTGAAGCACGAGAATCAGCAGAAGGCAACGCACTCGCCGGCTGGAAAAAGCGGTCTCCCAGCAAATGTGGGAAATTGGCGAAATTGGGAAAAAAACTGGGAGAGGGCGAGGGGGGAAACACGCCCGGGCCGGCGGTACCGACGCGTCGGCCAAGGCCGTGGCCAGCCGGCGGGCAAAACCGGCTGAAAGACGCCACACCGGGTAACTTTTGAGCCGATCGGCGCAGCGAACTTTTGAGACGCTTTTGCTGGAGGAGAAGAGGAAGACGAACGAAAACGCAGACGGACGGTTACACTGAAATTTCAAAAGAGGTGGCTCATGCTAGAAAGAAAAGAGAAGAAGGAGGAGGCAGTTAGAAAGACCACTGCAGTACCACTAGCAAGCGAAAGTGATGTTGAGAACAGCCAGAGCACAGGTGTTGGCAGCGTTGCCAGGCAGAAGAGCGTTCACACACACGGCGGCCCGTGCAGAGGTGAGCAATGGCACCAGCAGCAGTGGGTCAGATGAGCAGAACCTCCTCTTGGAGAAGGTGCAGCTTCCGCAGATTGACAGACTGAACGCATTCAAGGCGGCAGGGTCTGGGATACCCGGGCTGCTTTCGCAGCACGTGCTAGAGGACGTGTGGTCCCAGCAGCTGGACAGCAACCTCGGCCAGCTGAAGGATGCCATTGTCCAGTCGACGTCGAACAACTACTTGGACTGCTTCGACTCGTCGAACAGCAGTATTGACAAGAACCTCGACTCGTCGAACAAGATCATCAACCAGTACAGAGACCTTCTTCAGAAGATCTCCAACAAGTACGACGACGACGAGTCCTACTTGTTCGACCTGACCGCCTCGATCTACAACCTCTTCTACTTCCTCTCATCGCTCAAGGCGAACCCAGCAAACATTGTCGCCAAAGCCAGTGCATCTGCTCTCTTGGCCTCCCCAAGGGAAAATGTCACAAACGCCCCATCCAACGAGGTCTTTGTCTCCTTGATCAACAAGTCCTTTGGCTCGATGGACGAGTTCCTCACCTTGCTCTCGGACTCGGCAACTTCAATCAAGGGTAACGGGTACACATGGTTGATCTACAAACACATAGAGAACTCCATCACGTTCTCCAAGTTGGGCCACTTGTCCATCCTGAACACCTACAACAACGGTTTGCCTCACACGTTCACCTCAAACAGAGTCTCCTCTGGCAGAGATTTCGAAAACAAAAAGCTGAACAAGAACTACGAATCCGAGAAGTTCTCGTCCAACAAGATCCCTTCCATGGACGACGCCGACGCCTTGAACTCCCTAAACTTCACCTTCACCCCGCTACTCGCCATAGGTTCCAACCCTGCCTTCTACTTGAGGGACTACGGAGTCTACGGTAAGCAACAGTACATCAACAACGTCATCTCCTGTATCGACTGGGATATAGTCAACGACAGAATACCTTCAAAAAAATAAGGTCGGTAGACTCACTCTAGAATTATATACGTTTATACAATACACTACCTGTAAATATACCTTCTATTCTACTAATGCTTTTCCTCTACATCAAACTTCCATTTCATGTTACTGAAAAAAAAATCGAGAAGTGAGAGGAAAAAAAATTATAGGCACCCTTTTTTTCATTTGCTGCATCTAAAATTCCATGCTCTTGGAATGCTTTATTAATGGTTAATCCATTCCCTGCATTCCCGGTTTTCGTCCTCAACAATCTCCCCGAGCCGAAATGAAGAACTTGAAAGTCTTGAACAAGTCCAGAATTGTTGCAGATTCACAGACATGTCCTGATCTGCCAATCTTGAACTCATGTTTCGACCTAATTTCAGATTCTCTGACCTTAGCATTGGGTTCAGAAGAATTTTCCGTCATCGAAATTCAGCAATTCCAGAAGAATGGCACAGTCCGTGTTTTGGCCTCTGTTCCTTTCCAAGAAAGTGACGAACTGTTAAACCTGTCTCATTTCGAAGACTCAAATCAGCTAGTTCTAATCTTTGCCAAAGGTGACATCATAACTGCAACCTACGATCCTTCAAATCTTGACGTAGATCAAACTTTTGTTGAAATCGTAGGCAGTATCGATTGCGGTATAAAGTCTGCGAAATGGTCTCATGATGAAGAAATATTAACTATTGTTACCAACGACCATAACCTTCTCCTTTTTTCAAGGTTCTTAGATTTGATCTTGGAGAAAAAAATTGACTCTTCAGATTTACAGTTGAATTCCCAGGTGTCCCTAGGTTGGGGTAAGGAGGAGACTCAGTTTAAAGGTAGAGGTATCAAGCAAATTGAAAGAGAAAGAAAAATACTGAAAAATGCTGGACTCAACATAGATAGTGAAAACGCAATCTTATGCGACCCAACAATCAAAGAAATACAATCAGGTAACCTATCAAAATTCGATTCTCAATCTTACGAGATTTCTTGGAGAGGGGACTGTCAGTTTTTTGCCATTTCTTGTATAGAAACACTACCGGAAAAGGATCAAACTAGAAGAGTGATTAGAGTTTACTCAAGAGATGGAGATTTGATATCCTGCTCCGAACCAATCGATGGTCAAGAACACGCATTATCCTGGAAGCCTCAAGGTTCTTTAATTGCTTCTACTCAGAGAAGATTCGATCCAGAGATAAATGATTTGGTTCTAGATGTGATCTTTTTCGAAAAAAATGGTTTAAGACATGGTGAGTTCGATTCAAGACTGAACGCGTCAATTGATAATATCTATAAGATTGACTGGTCTTCAAACAGCGAATACCTTCTTCTACAACTAGAATCGTCAGTTCAGCTTTGGTATGTTAAAAATTATCATTGGTATCTAAAGCAAGAAATTCCAGCTTATAATAACGAGAGAATCCTATTTACAAATTTCCATCCTGAGAAACCTTCCAAACTTATGATAGGTACTTCTGGTTCAATTGAAATTGTTGATATGTCCTACACAATTACCAAAGGATGTACTTCCCCACTTCATGACGCGGGTGTAAACTTGGTGATTGATGGGATGACATGTATGTTAACTCCATTTGCAAAGGCCAGCGTTCCTCCTCCTATCGCTTACCGGTATATAGACGTGGAAGAACGTTCTATAAATAGTGTTTCCATCTCAAAGAACAACAAAGTTATCTCCATATTAACAAACTCATTTCTCTATCTATTTCATGGCGATGATAACTGGAATTTTGAATTATCTGATAAATTTCAAATTACTGAGATTTCTCCAGACTCAATATATCCAAGGCAAGTTACAATTGCCGGAAATGATAAGGTTTATGTTTTATTTGATGAGGTTTCAATGAATTTATCCAGCATAGCCAAATTTGAAGCAGGAGGTAACTCTCTTAGCCTGAAGAATGTCACTCCAGTGCCAAACACTAAAATCATTACATTATCCACAGACTTGAAATTCGAAAGTCTTGTTTTTGAAACAATAGATGGGTCAATCTCTAGTTTGGATGCAAGCTCAGAAATATTACCGTTAGGTAAGTTCCCTCAAATTTGCAGTGATTTCATTGTGGTCGACCTAAGCAAAACAGAAGATGGCTTTGAAAACGATACCTCCCTATCAACAATTAAAGTACCAATCGGTCTAATTTCCAGCGGTAAATTATATGTCAATTCCAAATTGATCAGTCAAGGTGTCACTTCGATGCTAGTCACTGGTTCATATCTATTATACACTACAGCACAGCACCAATTGAAGTTTGTTCATTTGCTACAAAACGAGACGCTTTACAACGATGAGGAATTCAAGGATATTGTTGCGGACGAGACAGACGTCAACTTTGGCGTTCATGATGAAAGAGTTAGAAATATAGAGAGGGGTTCGGTATTAGTCAATGCAATCCCTTCCAAATCATGTGTGATCTTACAAGCTCCAAGAGGCAATTTGGAAAGCATATATCCAAGAATTATGGTCTTGAGTGATGTTCGTAAAGCCATTAAAGCAGCAGATTATAAAGCTGCTTTTTTGACTTGTAGAATCCATAGAATTGCGTTGGATATCTTGCATGATTATGATCCAGAATTATTTTTCAAAAATGTTGAAAACTTCATAAATCAACTAGGAAAAGTTGAATATTTAGACTTATTCTTATCTTGCTTGTTGGAGGAAGATGTTTGCCAGACCAAATATAAAGAAAGTGCTGGCTCCAATACTACAACAGTTCAAGAAATTACTGACGGTGTGAGAAAAACTAATCTAGACCGAAAGGAAAAAGGTCTCGAAAAGGCCAGAAGAATCTGCGACGCAATCTTAGAAGTTCTAGTCAATAACAAGAAATACAAACAACAATATTTACAATCTATAATTACAGCATATGCATCTCAGAAACCTCCAAGAACGCAGGAAGCCTTGGAACTAATTTCTACATTTGACAACGATCAAGAAATTGAAAAATCAGTCCAGCATTTATGTTTCCTATTGGATGTCAATAAATTGTACAATATTGCATTAGGTATTTATAACATTCCATTGGCACTAGTAGTTGCACAACAAAGTCAAAAAGATCCAAAAGAATATTTACCATTTTTGCAAGGGTTGTATGAGGAGACAGAATTGAGGAGGCGTTTTATGGTCGATTCTTACTTGAAAAAGTTTGATAAAGCTTTGGATTCATTAATACAAATACCGATCGCAGAAAAGCAAGACATTAAAGAAGAGATTACTAACTTCATTATTGAGCACGAGTTATATCAGCATGCATTATCGTTATACAAACATGATGAACAAAATTTCAATGTGATACTAGGACACTATGCTAACTTTTTACAAGCAACCCAGAAATACTCTCAGGCAGCTATCATTTATGAGAAATTGTCTAGTTTTGAGGAAGCATTGGACAACTATATATGGGGCAAGAAGTGGAGAGAAGCAATTAGCATTGCGTTGAAGCCTGAGTACAAAGAATCGAAATTGCTTGCTACATGTAATTCGCTAATTGATAGTCTGACTTTAACCCATGAGTATAGCGCTGCTGCATACATAAGTTTCAAATATTTGAATAATATCAAGGAAGCGTTGGAATACTATGGTAAAGAATATGAATACTCTGCTGCAATTCAGCTATGTCTAGAGGAAGGAAAGCCTGAACTCATTGAAGAAGTTGTCGATCCCTCAATTAGGGAAGGTTTTGGCTCGATTGCAGAATTACTCGCAGATTGCAAGGGACAAATTGAGTCACAATTGAAAAGGCTACGTGATCTACGTGAGAAGAAAAGTCTTGATCCTTATGCATTTTATGGAGAGATTGGTGAGAATGAAAACGCACCAGATAATGTATCAATTGCACCATCTGAAACTTCAACCAAGGAATCTTTCTTCACCAGATATACCGGTAAAACTTCCGGTACTGCCAAAACAGGAGCATCGCGTCGTACTGCCAAAAATAAGAGGAGGGAAGATAGAAAACGTGCCCGTGGTAAGAAGGGAACTATTTACGAAGAAGAGTATCTCATTAGCTCCATAGGAAGATTGATTGACAGATTAGAAATCACAAAACCGGATTCAATCAAACTTCTCGAAGCCATGGTGAAGAGAAATATGATAAGCCAAGCATACCTCATCCAAAGCAACTTTCTCAACATTTTGCAACTTCTAAAGGACAATGTTGTAGAGATATACACGGTTGACAAGCGTGACCGTGAAAGATTGGACGATAATGGTATGATATACTACGTCGACGAAATACCTGTTCCAGTCATCAAAGACTTTCCTACTCTTGATCTTCTTGACTTCTAAGCGATCTTTATTTCCTGTATATTGCGAAAATGTGTAACCTACTATTCCAATGTAAATAATACTTAATTATTCATGACCTTCTACGAGCACGGAAGCGGTTCTGTAAAAGCAGCGAGCTAATTTTATTGTGCGCCAAAAAAACTCCAGGCGTGTCCTTCTAATCTATTTTACGATGTCACCTGCAACTTCTACGACAGCAATAAAACATTCACTAGTCCAAGATTCCGCTAAGCAAGTAAGGCATAATACGAGCATGGTTGCATCCACCTCTCTGAAATACGCTAAAACTGCGGAAGGCTACGTCTTCCAATTGGCGGGCGCAGCTTCATCCGAACTGTTGCTGGTAGCTCAATCAGGTGAGATCAGCACAGTGGACATTGATAAACAGACGTTTCAAACCCCATTCCAGCCAATAGCAGGGCTTTTGGGTATTATACATTTATATTCCAACTATTACATTGTTTTGGCCGATTCTGCCAGCAACGCAGGTACTATTTATGGAGACAAGATCATCTATAAGGTTGAATCCACTTGCATCTTGCCATTAAATTCTAAGCACAAACCCGATGAGGATGACACTAAGTATACTGAAATCTTAAAAAGCCATTTGGACAACGCTACTCTATTTTTTTCTTACGCATACGATTTGACGAAAAGTTTCGGTAGCCAACCTACACATTCTTCATTGGGATTCGATAATGAGTTCATGTGGAATTATTTCATTTCTTCTTCTTTGATTGAATTATCTAAGTCAAATTCATTTGTGTCAAACTTTGTCTTGCCTGTCATCTATGGTTATGCAAAATTCACTAAAACTACAATTAACACGAAGCCTGTTACCTTCGGACTGATCACTAGAAGATCAAGACACCGGGCAGGAACTAGATATTTTAGAAGAGGTATCAACAAGGATGGTTACGTTGCAAATTTCAATGAGACAGAACAATTCTTAGTTTCGCATACTGCTGAAGCTGATCAAGTTTATACTTATTTCCAAATTAGAGGGTCTGTTCCTGTGTTTTGGGCTGAAATGAATAATCTGATGTACAAACCAAAACTTTTACTGGGTACCAGTGATTACCTACCAGCTCGAATTCATTTTGATAAATGCATCTCCAAGTATGGTACCAACTATCTGGTAAATTTGGTGAACCAATCTGGTTATGAAAAGCCAGTGAAGTTGGCATATGAAAGTGCGGTGAATGCATTAAACGACTCCAACGTCAAATATACCTATTTCGATTTTCATCATGAATGTAGAAAGATGAGGTGGGATAGAGTCAAATTGTTAGTAGATCACCTGACCAAGTTAGGATTATCGCAAAAGGATTACTCCCTGTTCACTGTTGGTAAAGAATTTGTCGCAGAAAAGGTACAAGGTCATGTCGTTAGAACCAATTGTATGGACTGTTTGGATAGAACCAATGTTGTTCAATCAATGTTAGCCAGATGGTTTTTACAGCAACAGTTAGTAGATGCTGGTATAATTGACGGCGCTGTGGATTGGAAAGATCTTGATCCTGCTTTCAACCTTGTATTTCAAGCAGTTTGGGCAGATAATGCAGATTACGTCTCTAACGCATACTCTGGTACGGGTGCATTGAAGACTGACTACACACGTACCGGTAAAAGAACAAAAAAAGGTGCATTGAACGATTTAATCAACTCGATTACTCGTTACATCAAAAATAACTACCTAGATGGAGCAAGGCAAGATGGTTATGATTTATTTCTCGGTAACGTTATACCGTATGAACTTACTACATCACCTTTCAAGGATAACAGACCGGCCTTTTATCAAGCTGTGCCATACTTCTTTACTGTTGGGGTATTCATCATCCTTGCTACATTTATTTGGCCCAAAGGATCCCTTACTGATTTCAAAAACCTTTCTTTCTTGACTGCAATGACATTATGGAGTGGTTTTTCACTTTATTTCATGATAAAGAATGGCATCCAGTTTGTTAACTGGCCTACACTAGAAAAATTGGACTTTTTAAATCGTAAGGAAATTTGCAAAGATGGCAAAGTTGATGGGTATTTGTACGCCAAAGCTTCTGACTATAACAAGTTCAACGAACATGACAAGAAGCAGTAATCTTTGCCACTCCTTAATTGTCGCATCCTTATTATAGACTGGAACAGCTCATGTTCTGTGTGTGATACTTTTTTGTACTTAGATATGTCGCTAAGAAAAACGAAACTCTACTTACGTAATACAGAATCAGTCATAACGTTAATTAAATTCATACTTGACTCTTCTCTGTTCCATCTGGACCGTCTAACTTGACAATTGAATGTTTCTTTTACTGAAACAATACTAAAGCAGACGATAAGACAAAAGTACCAGACATGTGCATTGACAGAGAAGAACCAAACTACTTTGGTGCAGGGCCAGCGTTGCTCCCTACTAGCGTGCTTCAACAGGCCGGAAAAGATCTTATTAACTATGATAACCTCGGCATAGGTGCTGGTGAGATTTCACACCGTTCAAAAGCTGGAGTTGGTATTATCGAACAAACTAAAGCGTCTTTGAAAGAGCTTCTCAGTATACCAGATACCCACGAGGTTTTCTTCCTCCAAGGTGGTGGAACTACTGGATTTTCTTCTATCGTTACTAATTTGACGGCTGCTCACGTGAAGAAACATCATAAAGCTGGTACTCCTTACTATGTTATCGACGGTACTTGGTCCAAAAAGTCTTATGAAGAAGCAGAAAGACTAGGTTTTGATCCCAAGGTAATCGTCAATACCAAAGAGATTGATGGGAAATTCGGAACAATCCCACCAACTGAAAAGTGGAACATTCCAGAAGATTTAAGTGATGTTTCATTTGTCTATTACTGTGACAACGAAACCGTTAACGGTGTTGAATTCAGAACATTCCCATTTGATAAGTTTCCAGGTGTTGAAATTGCTGCAGATATGTCATCAAATTTCTTGTCCAAACCAGTAGATGTCAGTAAGTATGGTCTTATCTTTGCAGGTGCTCAAAAAAATGTTGGTGTTTCGGGTATTTCCATTTACATCATCAAAAAATCTCTCTTAGAACAAGCACCAGCAGAAGAATTAAGAAAGCTTGGTCTGCAAGTTACTCCTATAGCTTTTGACTACCCAACTGTTGTTAAAAACAATTCAGCCTATAATACCATCCCAACCTTTACTGTCCATATTGTCAACTTGGTATTAAAGGATCTAATTGCCAAAGGTGGTTTAGAGGCCCAAGAAAAAGAAAACATAGCTAAATCTGATCTGTTGTACTCCACTTTGGATAAGTACCCTGCAATCTATAAATTACCTGTCGAGAAATCAGTGAGATCAAGAATGAACATTGTTTTCACTATCGAAGGTTCTGGCTTGGAGGATAAGTTTTTGAAAGAAGCTGAACAAAGCAAGCTTGAGGGCTTAAAAGGTCACAGATCTGTCGGTGGTATGAGAGCTTCCCTTTACAATGCAGTCACTTTAAAAAGCACCAAACTGTTATGCGAGTTGATCGAAAAATTCGCAAAAGAACACCAGTGAAGGCGTGATATATATTAATAAATGGAAAAGTTTCCAACTAGTCTAATAACTTTCCAGGTAGATAGTATAACAACGAGCAACTTTGTTCATCCTCCACATGACAGTTAAAAACACACCCATCCTCGTAAATATACATTTGTAGAGTATCGCATAGCTCAATAAGTTTTGAGGCAAGATTCCACCATCGAGACTTTACTTTAACCGTAATTTCTTTAATCATATTCAAATCTTTATTCTTGATGTCACTAGTATTTTGGTCGTTCGCAACATGGGTGTCAAGTGTACCAGTATCGGAACGAGTAATTGCATCAACTTCTTCCGGACTGCAAGTATCTAACAAGCTTTTCCATTTAAGGCTAATTTTCTTCCCCTCATCCCTGAGTTCTATTTTAATTTCACCTAACCGATTCATCACCACATTAATATTATCAATAGCTTTGTACCTTTCTATTCGCATGAAAAAGGATATTAATGTTTGGTTCATATCAGCAATTAGTTCAACATTATGAATGGGTGGCATCTGAATCCTCTCAATAAGCTTGCCACGTAAAAGGCTCACAGGTATACTAAACGAGTGGGAAATCTCCGAAGTGCATGTGATATCCTCATTGTAAGAAAGATGTAAAAACACAGGGCGTTTTCTTTTACTATTATTATCTTTAGCGTTATTGGATTCTTCGCCACGTTGTAGTTTTATAATCAGATCAGATGTTACAGGTGCCTTCTCAAAATTCTTCATTATCTGGAAAAGAGGTTCAATATTTAATTCCAAACCAATGCATTCATCTTTAGCAATAACATCAAACCTCGAAAAATTAGCACTTCCAATAGTACCCCATATTAGTGGACTTTCCCGATCAACGGAAATGATGTTTAGCTCATTCGATTTAAACTTGAAAATGCATTGCTTTCTAACTGAAAGCACAAATCCAAGAATTCGTTTGAAATTCCCGACATCGTTTAGTTTAAGGGCAAGCTTCATTGAAATGCTGAAGAATTGAGCAGTTACAGTCTCATATTACTGACCAGGAAAAACAAAATGGAATCAGGACCGGTGTAAAATCACTCTGAAATCACTTCAATTTGTTTGAAACACTAACACATGAAAACAAAAGTAATCAAAAACAAAGTGCCGCTCCCAGGAATCGAACCTGGGTCTCATCGGCCACAACGATGCGTACTCACCACTATACTAGAACGGCTTTTTTTGTAAATTTTTAAGATAGTTACTACATAAATGCATTAAAGCGATACTGTAGTTCCAGATGCTTAGTACTTTCGTTTCGTACGTGTAGTGGTTTATGAGAAAGAATGAACATCACAGCATTGATACATTTGATACAATTTTCTCGTTAAAGCGTGAAAGGTTATGCCTCAAGATGACATAAGTAGAAATAGCTGTTATATAAATTAAGATTACATAATGGTATGTGATCACAACTGTGGGGAGGTAATGGTTTAGTATTTACAGTCCTTACTGGAACAATGTTGGCGATTATTAGCAGTATGGTAATGAAGATTATATTTCTTTTTCCTGTGACTTGGTGTTATTCCAGACCAAAATCATTGCTATGCCTGTACGAAACTCGCAGTTGAGCTATTGTATGATGCAGAACAACTTTATAAAAAGGATTTTAGACAATTTTTCACCTTTGGTGCAAAATTCTTTTTTCCTGTGACAATTATATACTGGGAATCACTCCGAAATTGCAGGGGAGAGGCCTGTAATTTTCGTTCGAACCAAGAGGCTCCGGGTCTTGGAGTTAATATTACAACCTTGTACTTTCGTGATCCTGTTTGCGAAAGCACTAGTGCTTTACGTAAACTATTTACTATTTGGTTTTTAAGATCATCAACACCAACATCCTCAGAAGATGGTATTTCAATGATACTTTCCAGTTTGTTGGAAAAATAAGAAATGTGATATTTTAGTGCCGACTTACGTGGCATTGGTGATAAGTTGGAATACGACGTAGAAGTCTTGTCTGCTCCATAACTCACCTCATCAAGTCCCAAATCTAAGACGCCATCCTGGTTAAATCTGTTCAAGAAAGAAGAGACGCTTTCATCGACAGAGTAGGATTTTTCTTGACTGAATTTCACGGCTTTGAACAAAAGTTTTGATTGTGGTTCGTTTTGAGACTCGTAGTAATCAATCTGTGTACATTCAAAATCGCAGGGATCAATTTCAAATTTACCTAACTTATTGTATTGATGTCTAGCTTGGGCTGAATGAGATATTTTTTTAATTGGAGAGGAGGAGAAAGACGAATTCACGTGAAAGCTGATCTGATCTGTTTTGGTTGTTGACTTTTTCGTCGCTTGATCGAAGACAAGCAACTTATGTTGAGAAGTCTTGATCGGACTGGATGACGGTAAACATGTCAGGGAAAGTTTTGGGCTTAGTGTATAATTTAACAAAGGCCTCTGCAAATTATGTGAAGCATTTACCCTAACCATTATGTGTTACTTGATAATGGGACTTGCGATATCACTTCAATTGTTAAAGGAAGAATGAGGAACAGATATAGGTGGGGCAACTAATAATACAAAAATAATTTCCTAAAATGGAAGCCGAGGAGCCAGTTTCATGTGACCGATATTCTAAAAGCCTAATAAAAAATTATATAAAGTAGGGTAGGTTTATTTATTGATGTATATTGGTTTGTCTGACAAATTGATATATACGGAAAAAGTGAAGAATAAATAGATAATAAATAAATGACTGAACAAGCAGATGGGTTTTGAATTTTGAAGTCTAAAAGACAGTAGATTTCATAACAAGAACAATTATCGCGTCTATGACTTGATTTATTCATGGGCTAATATGACAGTGATAGACACTGATCAAAACAAAATGGTGGTCATTGAACAAATTATGATGAAATAGCAAGAAATGAAGTTTTTTATCCCATGGTACATGAAATCAAGCGGAAGCGTCTCTTTCTTTCTTGTAGTCTTCTAACTCCTTGATTCTTCTTTTGAAATCTAGATATTGACAGTGCTCATAGTCGTGTCTTTCTTCAACACAAGTCCATGGTAGATAACCCCCTTGCTTTCTGCATTTGTTTAGGGGAATCAAAAGACTAGCACATCTATCCCTAAATGGGATAGGAATTTGGTTTTTCTTCATTTCCTCATGAGAAACTGTAGAGAGTAGTGATTTAAGCAAGTGTGGGATTCACATGAATGTGTTAGTACTTTTCTGCCTCTACCTCGAGATAAATTTGATGCAGTCAAAGTTTTCTCCGTATAGTCCTGATGGTCATGACAAGAAGTGATACATACGAAGCTCAGGTAGTTCATGAATAGCCATGGTATTTGAATTGTCTGTACTTTGCGGAAACTGGATTGCAACCAAAGGTGAAATATGGTCAAGGCTGATCATATACTTCGTAGGATGGACAGATCCAGAGATATAGCTTTCATCTTCACCACCTTTGTTTTTCTCCTTTAACGATAATTGGTGAACGTTACGTAATCAGATTCCCCTCACTTAGTGACACGGACACTTCAAATGGCAGAGGGAAATAAATCAATATGGTCACGTGAGAAGGTAGCGGTGCACGTATGTCTCAACTTCCCTGCCTTTCATATTTCGTGTTTGTTTATATCTGGAAAAAGTGTAGATCTTGCTTCCGTTTCATGTTGGCTGTCTAGATGGTTAGATTACGGACGACGTCTTTTAGGTAGCCACAGGTCTTCCAGTGTTGGCTAAAAATGGATGTGGATGACACTTTCTGCAGTGACATCAGGACAAATCAAGAGAAAGACTTCCATGCTCTGGCAAATAGCTCTTTCCGAAGTCATGATTCAGAAGCTTATTCAGAGGGGGCTCAGGTGGACAATCAAACCGGAAAAAGTGCTGAAGATCAGGGAGAGGTTGTAATGGCTGAAATATACAACGATACCTTTATTGGGAGGGAGATAAAGGAGGTACGAGATGTTATCAATGGTGACATACCAATGTTGGAAAATAATAACGATAATGACAGTAACGCCAAAATCGATATGGAGGGCGAGAAAAATGGGTTAGCACACAATAATTCTCTTTCAGTGATCGGATTAGAGCCAATTAACTCACCTAGGAAGTCCATTCAAAATATACTTTCTCAGCCGGTGGACAACTCTCCACGTTTGGTGATTGAAAAATTGGTGCTTACAAATTTCAAGTCTTATGCGGGACGCCAGGAGATTGGCCCGTTCCATCCATCTTTCAGCGCTGTTGTTGGTCCAAACGGTTCTGGTAAATCAAATGTCATTGACTCACTATTATTTGTTTTCGGTTTTAGAGCTTCCAAAATGAGACAGTCAAAACTCAAAGAGTTAATTCACAATTCAGAATCCTTTCCGGACTTACAGTTTTGCCAAGTTGACATACATTTCAAGAAAATAGTGGACCACTACGATGCATTAGGCAATAGTACAAATAGTCCGAGTACTGTTGAAAACTCACAGCTAATTATATCGAGGAAAGCTAATAAGAACAACTCTTCAACTTATTACATTGATGGGAAAGTGAGCTCTTATACGGAAGTGACGAGTCTGTTGAAAAAAGAGGGAATTGATTTAGATCACAAAAGATTTTTGATTTTACAGGGTGAAGTGGAAATGATTGCACAAATGAAACCCAAAGCCGAAAATGAAAACGACGATGGGTTGCTAGAGTATTTGGAAGATATCATAGGGACGTCGTCTTACAAAGAAGAAATCGAAAGTATTACTGCTCAAATAGAAAACTTGAACGACTCTTATAATGAGAAAAAGAAGAGATTTGATTACGTGTCCGAAGAATTCAAGGATGTTGAAAATCAAAAGAATTCAGCACTTGAGTACTTAAAGCTGGAGAAGAAGTTGAAAGATGAGACAGCGAAGTATTGGTTTTTAACGAATCTTTCAGAAAAAGCTCTGCTGGAAAGGTACAACTCAAAATTGAATGAGATGAGTGAAAAAATAAAGGGTGACAATGAGCTGATTGAGAAATCCAAAAATTTATTGGCAGATTTCAAAAAGCAGAAAGGAAAATTAAATAGTGTGCTGTACAATTTGAATACAGCAATCTCAAAGTCGAAAAGTGAACTAAGGAATCTCGAAAAACAACAGGTATCATTGAACGAAAATATAAAAATAACACAGAAGAAGACGGATACGACTGGCAAAAACTTGAACCAAAGTAAAAAGAATCACCAATCAAATGGGGCGGAACTTGAAAGTTTACGTGAAAATATAAAGTTCCACGATGAAAATATTGGAACTTTGAATAAGGAACTAGAAGGTGAGAGCGAAAAATTGGACTTCATAAGATCGAGTTTGTCTTCGGAGACCAAAAAATACTCTGAACAGATTGAAAAGCTTTATAAGAAGTTAGAGCCATGGAAGAATAGTATCGATGAGAAGCAAAGTGAACAGAATATAAAAATCTCAGAGATTGACCTGCTACAAAACCAACTTGATAAAATTGTGAGTGAAACAGATAGGATTAAGTCAGCATTGGATAGTAAAAAAGAGCAAATAAAAATAAATGATTCGAAAATTAATTCATTGAACGAGAACAAGTTGAAATACCAATCAACGATTGATAAGAATAGAGGTACTTTCGAATTTGCAGGAAAAGAACTGAAGAAGCTTGAAACAGAGTTGAAAGAAATTGGAGATAAAGTTGAGTTTGCCAGAAACAGGGTCTCGAGCTTTGAGTCAGGAAATAAGGTGTTGGCTGCTTTAACTAGGCTTCAAGAAACTGGTAGAATCAATGGATTTTACGGGAAATTGGGAGATCTAGGTGTTATTGATGACAAATATGATGTCGCTGTTTCAACCGGTGGTGGAGCATTGAGTGATTATGTTGTCGACTCAGTTGAAGATGCGCAGAGCTGTATACAGCATTTACGGCAAAATAATTTAGGTTTTGGTAAATTCATTGTTCTTGAGAAATTGAGAAAGTTCAATCTGAATAAAATAAATACACCAGAAAACGTTCCTCGACTTTTTGATTTGATCCGTCCAATAAGTCCAAAGTTTTTGCCGGCATTCTACAGTTCCATGTATGACACTCTTGTTGCACCAAACTTGAGTGTTGCAAATCGAGTAGCTTTTGGAGGCTCGAAAAGGTGGAGAGTTGTAACATTGGATGGTAAGTTGGTTGACGTCAGTGGTACTATGTCTGGTGGTGGTACACGAGTCAGCAAAGGTGCAATGAAACTAGCTTCAAACTCTTCCTCGCAATCAGATGTCGTATCTCCCCAACAGTTGCAAGAGTGGAGAGAAGAATTACGACAAAAGGAGGAAAACTATAGGAAGGCAGAAATGGCTTACAGAAAAATGGAGCAAGTACTTCGTAGTTCACAAGAAGAAATTCCAAAAATGTCATCTGCTTTGTTGAAGCTAAGAATGGATAACGATAGTTTGATTGATGAAATAAAAGAGCATGAGAAGTCATTGAAAGAATCATCTTCCAATAAAGACCAAGTAAGGGCTTTAAAATTACAGATAGAAAGTCATACCCAATCTCTGAATAAGCTAAAGAAAGAAAAGTCAAAGCTAGAGGAAGATTCAAAAGATTTACAGAACCAAATCGACTTATTACAACAAAAAGTACTAGACATTGGAGGGATAAAATTGAAAGCACAAACTGCTAAAGTTCAATCGATTAAAGACACCATTCAGCTAAAAACAGAGATGAAAGAGAACGAAGAGCTAAGGGTTGCAAAATTGCAAAACCAGTTACAAAAACTAGAAAAAGTAATAGAAACCTCGGAAGTCCAGCTAAAAGAGTACAATCTGTCACTGGAAAAACTGAAAGCAAACTACGAACAGATGACGAGTGAGGTGGAAAAAGTACAAGCGGAAGTCGACAAACTAAATAATGAAAAAGATGATATAGTTAACGAAATAACAGACATTGACGATAAGATTGAAGAAGAGGATTCTGCTTTACGTACAAGCACGGAACTGGTTGGTGATTCATTGAAGCAAATTAGCAAAGTTGAAGCAATGATTGAAAAAATTGGGAATGAAATCCAAGAATCGGCCAATGCGATTGAAAATATAGATTACCGAATTGTTACACCATATTTAACTTGGATGGATGCTGATGATCAAGAAAGAAATTTGATAGTTCAAGGACCAATAGACTTTGAGGGTAAATTCAGCGATGATGAGTTGAAAGAAATTGATTTGAAGCAGTTGGGTGAAAATGTTGACAGCCTGAAAGTTGAATTGGGAGGTTCCACTGTCAATTTAGACATTTTGATATCATTCCAGGACAAGCAAAACCAGTTTGCTAAACAGAAAGAAGATTTGGAAGTTTCTTTGAAAGTTTTGAAAGAGGTCAAGGAGAAAGGTGAAGAACTGACAGAGCGCAGACATACTGAGTTTAAAGCGGGGTTCAATGCAATCTCATCGACTTTAAAAGTCATGTATTATTTGATCACAGCCGGCGGAATGGCAGAATTAGAATATTATGATTCGCATGATGCATTTTCGGAAGGTATAGTTTTCTCAGTCATGCCGCCAAAAAAATCATGGAGGACTATTTCAAATCTTTCCGGAGGTGAAAAGACATTGGCTTCTTTAGCTTTGGTGTTTGCATTGCATCATTATAAACCTACGCCATTGTACGTTATGGATGAGATTGATGCTGCACTAGATTTCAAAAATGTCAGTATTGTCGCAAACTATATCAAATCAAGGACAAAAAACGCTCAATTCATTGTTATTTCATTAAGGAATAATATGTTTGAATTGGCTGAAAGCCTAGTCGGGATCTATAAAGTCAACAATATGACAAAATCTGCTACTTTGGTCAACAGGGATTTGATCAAATAGCTAGACGGTTAATTTTGGTGGTGGCACCAATGAAACCAATTTCTAAGATTTTCTTCTGTCTCAGACTTGTAAAACTATTCTAATAAAAAACTATTATACACTTAACTCTCCTAACTTTTGTGATAATTTTTCTTCTTCGTAATTGATGGGCTTGAAGAATTTATTCGAGGGCGGGTTTTTTAGCTTCCCAGATTTATTATTGTGGAGACCCAAACGCTGTTTTTGCAAAATTGCCTCCTCGTCAATTGAGCAACGAATATGAACAGGAACAGCAGACTCTTTTCCACCTCCGGAAAGCTTCTTTTTGGCTTTTGCTTCAGCCTTGCTTTTCTTTCTGAGCCATCTTTTCATTTTAATCTCCGCCATTTCTGGCAGGAAAGAAGAAAAGTCTGGTGGTGTTTCTTTGTCTTCGTTAACTTCAGAAACATCTTCTTCAGTTTCTGGTTTTGCAGCCTCATCTTCTTTTTCTTCATTATTAGGTAGTTTTTTGAAAGCAAGATTATTTCTGAGCTCAGGAGAAGTAAGCATCAAAGAAACCACTAATGTGAAGTAGGCGTCATTAACACCATTGTGCAAAAACGCATTTGGTATATTGAGTTTATCAAGGATAAATGACAAAGATGACTTGCCAGACGATGATCCAACAAAGCTATACCACAGATTGACAGTATCTATTATTTTGATGCTGGATGGCAGCTCATAATTCAGGTACTTGAAACTTTTAATATCTCCTGAAACGTTATGGCCCACAATACAAACTTTCGGCCCCAAGATCTCAAAAATCAGTGACATTGCCCGAGGTACATCTCGTTTCGAGATTATAAGAGACTGACCTGTTATATTATTCATTTTTGAGTCCGGGACAAAAAGTCCGTTCCTTAAATTAATAAATTCTTTGATGATAAAATGAAAATTAAGGAAATGAGGAAAAAGTGCATACTTCTGATAAGTTGGACTATAGATGGAAATGCCAATTTCTATGACTTTAGATGTTGAACGTTCAAAGAATTCATTATCAATTGATATCAAGGTGAACTCACGTTTGTTGACTAATTCGATGGCTTCCTCCACTGAAAGATAAATATTCTGCAGTTCTTTTTTCTTCTTGGGTAGCTCTGATGTTTCTGATTTAGAGGGAAGTAAAGATCCCTTTAAAGAGGCCGAGTCAGTTTCAGTTTTCTGTTCTGAAAATGTTTTTTTCAAAGGCTTGTATTTGGCCGGTAAGTTTGAGATGCACTTTTGTAGTTCGTATCTTAATCGAGATTCCACAGAGTCAAATGCATCGGAACTAGGAGCTTCAATCGATTTGAGATCATATCGATCAGATAAGGTGTTGTTTGAAACAGATGAGGATATTGAACCCTCACTACTGTATCCATTTGTAGGCTGATCAGAATCTTTATGTGGCACTTTCCTCTCCATATCTCCACTATCTTCTATGTGGCTATATGTGTCTGAATTCGTTTCCGGATAAGAGCAATGATTCAGCACTGATCGTTTTATTGTTGCATCGGCTATTTTTGGTTGAGTTCTTTTATTACTCTCCTTCTTTGCATTTTTCTCTTTTCTATTCATTTTATCTTTGTTTGCAGTGGAACTATACTCTGAAGTCGTCATGTTCAGAGTCTTTGAGCGGAGCAGTACGTTTGGGATCGCTAAGAGTGGAGTCTGAGAGACAAAGAGCTTGGTATACCGATTTGCTTGTCGTTTGAAAGTAGAGTGGCAGAGCATGCGGTTCCAGGTTCTTGTTATTCCACACTTTGAAGTGTGGCTTGTATTTACGCTTTATAATAACATTTTCATAAGTACAAATGAGCATTGTTTAATTGTTACTTACTGATCTGAGAAATAGGAAAACCGAAAAAAATGTTAACTCACGACAAATATTTTGTCGCCAATTCTCCCAGCATAATTAATGTAAGTTAATAAACACTTCTCCTATGGTTTAACTTTTACAATTCTAAATAAATGTTTCATGTCTTTGTGGCATAGTAAATATATACAGGATAGGAAGAAAAATTCAGCCTACTTGGATCTAGTCAAAACAGAGTTGGTTAGAAGTTCCAAGGCACTTCTGGCGTCTGACTCGGGTAGCTGTCTTAAGTTCTTCAAAGCATCGTTTCTATATTGTTCGGCTAGTTCCCTGGTCTTCTCAACACCTTTCGTTACATCTACTGTTGTCTTGGCAATCTCAACATCACCAGGTTGATTGAATTTTCTTGCAATCAAAGGACCTAATTCAGGTTTTTCCTTCCATGCATATAGCACAGGCGCAGTCGCCAAGCCTAACTTGAGGTCGGCACCTGCTGGCTTACCCAGCAACTCAGCAGTTGTGGTGTAGTCTAGCATATCGTCAACAATTTGGAAGCAAAGCCCTAAGTTTCTACCAAACTGATAACAGTTTTCAATAATGTTTTCGTTACAGCCAGCTAATATAGCGGTTGATCTTGAACTTTTGGACATCAAAGAAGCAGTTTTCAAATAGGTTTTGTGTAGGTAATATTCAAAAGCAGCGTTCACATTGTCTTGGTGAGAAATGGTATTCACTGGGTTTACAGAATATTCGTGAACTTTGACAGGTACCTTACCAGTTGGTTCGGGTATCTTTTTCGATTGACCATCATTATCAATTGACTTGGTATCTTGCTGTAAAACGGTATTTTTCAATTGCATAAACTCACCTTCGACTAAGTTTGCAATGGCTGTTGACATCAACTCCACAACCTCGCTGTTTCTCAAACGACCTAATGAAACAGATGCACGACCAAGCAGGAAATCACCCGCTAGAATCGCCATTTTGTTGCTAAAGGCAATATTACCACTGTCCCTACCTCTTCTTGAATCTGCAAAGTCTATAACATCATCATGCAAGAGTGATGCAGTATGGATCATTTCCGTAATCTCTGCCAATCTTCTCTGCTTAGGTAGAATTCCATTTTTCTTATCAAGTGTCACATACGCATCTTGATCTATCATTGGTCTACTCAATGGATTTAATATGATATTAGGGTTGATACCATGTAGAATATTCAAGGGGGTAATTGATTGTAAAGGATTTGCACCTGCAAATGAGAAAGCTTTTGGGGTTCCTTTAAATTCCGGTTGATCATTGACATCGTATTGATCTATGACAATACGTGTTCTCTCTTGATCGGGGATTTTTGCTAAAGCCTTGGAAAGTAATAGAACAATTAAAGGTCTAACGTTTTTACCCTCAGCTTCAAAATAATAAGATGCTACTCTGTTCAAAACTGGATGACCAGAACCTATCAATTGGGCGATATGTTTGGCAAGAACCCCCATTTCAGCCGAAACCATTGAGAAGGGATCAAATGGATTAGATACACCTGGTTGAACCATTTTTTCTGCTGTTTCAATTGCAGTCCCAAACGAGGATCCGAAACGTTTACTGTAAAGAATGCCGGCAGATGCTGAAGCTCTTGGCAGGGCGCATCTCCGTATAGCTGCTGCTCTTAGCATTGTATCAATGAGTGAAATATGAATATTGTGTGAAAAAAGATGGTTAACCAGGTGTCCGCCTTAAATCAGCAGCTTATATCTGAAACTAGGTAATGATGGGGAAAAGTAAGGAAAGGTCTATGAAATGACAGTATATACCGAGAAGGAGTAGAAAGAGTGAGGGAGAAATTTCGTGATGAAAATGAACAATGTTGAATTTTGCTTTTGCCGAGAGGTTTTAGAAATTTAGGATAACGGACACGTTTTCAGTGTGTTGGATAACCGAGAATCTCTAGACACAGCCAACGGCAAAAAAGATATATACAGATAGCAACCTGAAAAGAAATGGCAGACTGGTTGGCATCATTCCCCTTGACACAGCATGTGCTAGAAATGGGAAAAAGTCAAATTTGCAAAAGTTTGAGGACCGGACCGATACCACAGCACATTGGATTCATTATGGATGGGAACAGAACATATGCCAGGATAAAACACATTGAGCTGAAAGAAGGCCATAGTGCTGGTTTTGAAAGTATGGCCAAGATTTTAGAGGTCTGTTATGATTGTGGGGTGAAATGTGCTACAGTTTTTGCGTTTTCGATTGAGAATTACAAACGGTCCAGTTATGAAATCCAGTGGTTGATGGAACTTGCAAAGACGAAGTTCAGGCAAGTTGTCGGTAACGGTGAGATGTGTGAACAATTCGGGGTTCAGATTAGGATTTTAGGGGACCTTGAGCTGCTTCCTGATGATGTTCGAGATGTGTTACTGGAGGCAGAGAGAATAACGAAACATAATACCAGAGCCATATTGAACGTTTGTTGGTCTTATGCCTCGAGGGATGATATGACACATTCCATAAGGGAAATTGTGGGAAAGACGGCGAAGAATCGATTACTGGTGAAAGACATTGACGAAGATTGCATATCAAAGCATTTGTACACGGGGTCTTCACCGCCGCTAGACTTGTTGATCAGAACATCAGGGGTTTATCGATTGAGTGACTTCATGCTTTGGGAATGTAGCAGGGAAGGGTGTGATATAGAAATTCTGGATGTTCTTTGGCCACAGTTCAATGCCCTAAAGATGGTGTGGATATTGATCAAGTGGAGTTTCAACAAGACATACAACAACAGATAAACGCTTGTCTATACGGCGGAGAAGTCTTGGTTGCTACCTATTAGTCAACTCCAGCAGCAGCATATCAGCATATTAGCATATCAGCAGTAGAGGTGCTAAGTGAAAACTTAGGGAAAAGAGAAAAGCCTTGTAAATAGGACAAAACGAAGGAGGGTTCGGTTTGCACTCGCATGACTGTTTTTCCTTTTAATTCCATAAAAAGATTTATGTACATAATGTGTATCTAAGTTTGTTTAGTTGTTTGATTATATATGTGTGTGTATATAATGTGTATTATAATTTTTCTTCATCTACATAGGAAAAGGAGAAGAAAGAGAGCCAGCCAAGTTCTTGGTAGGCTGGCCCTGCTGACATTAGCAAGTCTATTTGGATTCCTTATTTATTTTTTGGGCACTTTCAAATTCCTCCTTGAACTTCTCGGCGTTCTCTTTGTTACCGAATCTAATTGCTAGTGTCTGTGCTTCTGGAACACCTTCGGAGACGTCTGCGGTGACAGAGTAAACCCACGATCTGTCGGAGCCAACGTTTGGCTTCAACGTGTATTCAGGAGCAATCAAGTGGTTGGCGCAAACCTTCAAGGTCTTGTCTCTTCTCATCAACAATCTCACCTTCCCAGTTTCCTTGTGCTTCAAGAACTTGACATCTCCTGTTCCTCTTTCCTTCCACTCCTTTGTGTCTGGATGGAACTTGAATAGCTTGGCTCTGATCTTGAATAAAACGTCCTCGTTTTCTTCGTTGGTTTTCACCTCGACCTTCTCGAGCTTGACCAACGGTTCGAAATGAACGTCTGGCTCTTCCTCGTCGGCTGCGTCTTCCTTTGCGCCATCCTTCTCGGTCTTGCTGTCAACGTCCTTGTCCTTCTCTGCGCCCTCTTCCTTCTTCTCCTCTACTGCTGCGCTCTTCTTGGCAGATGCGCCACCAAACATGGCAAACACGTTTGCCGTAGGAGGCTTCTGTTGCGAGGCGGCGGCGGTGGTGGACGTTGTTTCTTCCTTGGCAGACATGATCGTGCAAGTGGCTTTGCTTTCCGCTCTTCTCAGCTGGTTCCGGTACCCGTGCCGTGCTGTGCTGCTGCAGACGCCCTCTGCAACGCTTTGATCTGCTTCAGTCTGTGTCTGTGACGTGAGCCAGAACGCTCAAGAGAGGAAAAAAAAGTCCTGCGGAGCAGGGCCCGTTTGCCGCGACCGGGTAACGTGCACTTCCCGCGCAGGGCTCAGATTAGGCCGGTCAGCTCCCTTTGCCGCTCCGTTCTCGTGCTCATGCTCATGCTCATGCTCATGCTCCTTTTCCTTTTTGCTCGGTTGGCTCATTGGCCTTCGTGCTGTATTCCGAACTGATGTGTAGGCAATTGATAGGTTCCGGGACTGTAGAGAACACAGTGTGAGCCTTGGAAAGCAATGCTGGACAACACACAACAAGCACAGAAAATTCACAGAAGAAAGTCGAGTGTGAAGGTGGACCCGTACGAATCTCCGGACTTGTACTACGGTCCAATCACAGACCCTTCGAATGTCAACTCGAGCTTTGGAAGACTGAGAACCAGATCGGTCATTGCCCCTCGGGCGACCCGCCGCTTCTCTTCATCGATGACGTTCATGCATGACGATGCGTCGGCCGAGGAATTGGCTTCGGACTCCATCATCAACGCCGATGAGCATGGCAACGATAACGATTACAATGAAAGATTTGCGGAGACGCTACTCAACAACGCCATCACAGACCACAGTGGGGCCAGTGAGGGCGAGGGGAGAGCTGCTGCTGCCGCTGCTTCGATACAGCAAACCGATTCGCCGGCGTATTCCGATTTCTTGGATTTGAAGGACTTGAAGGCCCTCAACATTTCTTCCTCGGGCAATAATAGTCCGGTGATCTCTGACTCGGACGATGACAACAAAGCGGACAGCTTGGACGCAGTATCGATGAAATCGCACTCGACTGGGTCCTTGGTGGCAGAGTCGGATATGGAGAGATCCAATGATACCTCGAGCGATATCTCCCAGATCAGACGGGGGGGTGCTCCTCCCTCCAGCAAGAGGTTGCCGGACGATCCTTTCGGTACATTGAAGTCAAAGTTCAAGTCGACTTCGGGATTTGGCGCACAGCCACACGTTCAGACACATGCACAGACCTCTTCTCCTTCTCCACTAGAATCAGACTCAAAGTCTCAGTCCTCCTCGTCTTTTTCATCTTTGCCTAAAAATAGTGTGCCTCCACCCACTCCGGGCTATCCTTTCACAACAATCAACAGGAAGCTCCAATCTCCTTCGCCCTCTTCTCCAACAATTCGCAGAAGAGCCTCTGCAGACATGTCTTCGAGTAGGGTCAACTCGAAGAGATTCTTCATAAGTGACATCGACGCAACGTTGAAGGAACTACTCAGAAATGAGGACACAGATCAAAACTGTCAGATCACTATAGATGACACAGGTCCTAAAGTGTTGAAACTAGGGACTGCAAACTCGGCCGGTTTCAACCAATATGACATCAGAGGTACATACATGTTGTCGAACTTGCTACAGGAATTGACAATCGCCAAGAGGTTTGGCCGGAAACAGATGATCCTTGATGAAGCAAGACTAAACGAAAATCCAGTCTCAAGGTTGTTTAGACTAATTACAACTTACTTCTGGAAAAATTTGACTCGTCAAGTTACTAGAGATTCGATTCTAGAAATGGCAAAGGATACTAAGATCAAAACAGAAGAGGCCAAATTTCCAAGAATCTATATACCCTTCAGTGAAAAAGAGCAATATTATTACTATAGCAAGATCTCGGAGGCAAACAAGGAATTTAACTTGAAAGTTGAATATCTTCCTGAAATTATAACAGATGAGTTTGTAAAATCGATCAACCATAAACCAGGATTGTTGGCGTTGGCAGTTAGACATAGATCAAACACTTACGGAGATTTGGAAGGGTACCCCTACGTGGTTCCGGGAGGTAGATTTAACGAGCAATACGGATGGGATTCATATTTTGAAACACTGGGCCTTTTGAGTTGCGACATTTTAGAACCTTGTGTTGGAATGTGTGAGAATTTCATCTTTGAGATCAATAACTACGGAAAGATCTTGAATGCGAACAGGTCATACTATTTGTGCCGTTCTCAGCCACCATTTTTAACTGATATGACTCTAAAGATCTTTGATTACATTCGGGCCAAAACCAACAAAATTCCGTTGGATTTTTTGAAAAGAGCTTTTATGGCTGCAATTAAAGAATATGATGAGGTTTGGTGTTCTCCCCCAAGGTTGGACCCTGTTACAAAATTGTCTACATATCATCCAGGTGGTAAAGGTATTCCACCTGAAACTGAGGCAAGCCATTTCAACGCTGTTTTGAAACCATACTGTGAAAAGTACAATTTAACTTTCACAGAATTCCAGCAGCAGTATAATGATGGATTAATTGAAGAGCCAGAGTTGGATGAATACTTTTTGCACGATCGTGCGGTTAGAGAATCAGGACATGATACTTCCTATCGTTTGGAAGGTATATGTGCTAATTTGGCAACAGTGGACTTGAATTGTTTACTTTACAAATACGAAACGGACATATCTTTTGTCATCAAGACATACTTCAATAATAAGCTAGAATACAATAACCGGATTGAAACTAGCGAAAAATGGGATAAGTTGGCCGAAACAAGAAAGGAGTTGATTGACAAATATATGTGGAATGAAGAGCAATCACTTTATTTTGACTACAACATCAAGATTCAAAAGCAATCACCATACGAATCGGTCACAGCATTTTATGTTTTATGGGCAAAAGTATGCTCTCCTGAAAGAGCTAATACATTGCTCAGAAACTCGTTACATAAATTTGAAGAGTTTGGAGGCTTGGTTTCGGGTACCGAAAAATCTAGAGGTGAAATAGGAGTTTCTAAGCCTTCAAGACAATGGGACTATCCGTTTGCATGGGCTCCTCACCAAATCTTGACTTGGGATGGCCTGAAGAATTATGGTAGAGAAGATATTGCTCGGAGATTATCTTATAGATGGTTGTATTTGATGACTTTATCGTTTGTTGATTTTAATGGTATAGTCGTTGAGAAATACGACGCTACAAGTGAAAGGCAACCTCATAAGGTTGAGGCAGAATATGGGAACCAAGGATCAGGGTTTAAGGGCGTTGCAACCGAAGGTTTTGGTTGGGTGAATGCAAGTTACTTGATTGGATTGCAAAACTTGGATGTACTGAGTAAGCGTGCACTAGGCATGGTAACCAGCCCAACAGATTTTTTTGCAAAGATGAATCCCTTGGAAAAGGACAAATATGGATTGAAATAATGATAGTAAGTACTATATATGAAGTATATATTTGTAGGTTTATATTCACAGTCTGTACGAATGAATGAATAAATGATGATCTGCACAAATAGGAGTATTAGCCGGTTTTTAGCGGTGGTGCCGGGATTAAGTTCTCGCTCTTATTAAGTGTGCATAAAAAAGGGAGAGAGGGAAATCAAATCGTTTATGTGGTCCAAAAGAGATTATCTGAACACAATATATAATCCTCTACCTTTTTACTCGGCAATCACACTCTTCAATTGACAACGCTCAATCAAAACGTCTATAATAATGTCTGCAATAATTTTAGCGGGACACAGAGGGTATGTATACCCTTTTTAAGGGCTAAGCAAGTATCGAATCATTGAAGTCATACAGCTGGAATACACGGAGTTTCTATCTGGCGACTTTCACCACCCTGTTCCACTCATTATATTCTAACATGTATGTTTCTGACATATCTTCGACAGATACAAAGCCCTGTATCCAGAAAATACCATGTGTGCATTTCAGGCAGCAGTCGATGCTGGTTGTGATGTCATAGAATTAGATCTTCACACTTCAATCGACGGTTTTGTGGTTGTTACACATGATGTCAACACACTTAGAGTATTTGGTGGCGAGTTTCAAATTTCTAAAACCAAATACGTAGGTGTGTTGGACCAACTGCGGACAATTGCAAAGCCAAGGTCACCTATGCCCCTCCTCGAGGAAGTTTTGGATTGGTGTGTTAAAGTAAACGAAGAAGTCAAGCATACTGGAAGAGAAATCAAACTAATGCTTGATGTCAAATCCGACAACGAGCCCACTTTATTGATGAAAAAGCTTTGGGCCGAATGCCAAAAAGATCGTTTAAAATCTGGCGACTCAAATGAAATGATAAAATACTGGAAAAAGAAGCTAATTCTCGGACTTTGGGATTCCAAATTTTACGATCCCGCTGTGTCAAACAATTTTACTATAGTTAATATAACGTTTGACATTTTGAAAGCTCAAAGGTTTTACAAAGAGATCAAAGAAAAGGACAAAGATGCAAGACTACATGCTATTTCGATGATCAACTTAATTTTATACAAAGCCCAAGACAAGGACGACATGCTAAGATGGGCAGAAGAAGAGAACATAAAACTTTGGTTCTGGACCGTCAACGAGAATGCCGATCTTCAGAATATTATCACTATTTGTTCTTTGCCATCCGGGAACTCCTTGCTGGAAGGAATTGTTACAGACGACCCAATTAAAGTTCTTGATCAAAGTACTTTGGTGAAAACACCTAGATGGAGATACAACTTAAAATGGTGGCTGAAATCCAAGATATATTCATTTTTTTTACTTCTATCAAGAGGAGGTTATAATTTGGGTCCATTTGTCAACTGCCTGAAACGAATTGGTTTCATTTAAGATTTCAAGGTTGTCAATATTCTTGAGTTTATTTTCTCAGTTGCCCATTTTGTGTTTTTTCTCCCTTTTTTCCGATAACATCCATTCAATTTAATCATTCCATTTTTCTGATCCAACTTTGATTATCGGCCAGCACTAGATGATCTGGTTGAAGCTCCTTTACATTCCATTGTTTATTTGCCTTATATGCCTTGATTTGGTGGCAGGACATGGTTTCCTGGAAGTGTTTAACGATATAAAACTAAAAACTGAAAAGTTTTTAAATCCGTCGCAAACAATAAAAGATAGGTTGCCTCATGTAGTTGATTATAATGGACGTATCGTATTTTCGAATAACCAAACCGAAATCGTTTTTGAAGAAATAAATAGTAGGAATGTTACAAGGCTTGATGGAAGTTTGATTGACTTCACGACCTTTGAGCAGCCAGACGATTACTTTTTGATTCACTTAGGCACAATCGATAAATCTTGGAGCGTCGACAACTTCAACGACTTCACTACAATACTTGACAATACGAGAAAAAAGGCCAAGAAATGGAACACACTATTTGGATATACATTGAGTTTTCCCTCCAATCAAACAATGAAAAACTTACCTTATGTCAAAGCTTCAGTCAGGGATTTGAAACAATATATGATTTTCAAAAATATGGATCACGTATCAATGGGTATCGAGATCGACAAGGACGATCCAATTCCACAGATGAATAATATAATAGACTATTTTCATTGTGACAATAAGTATGCCCCAAACTTTTACTTTGCTGACGGTAAACTCATTGGTTTCAATCTTAAGAATAGTACAAATTTCTTTGCTATGAACAAATCATGTTCTGATATCAATTTGAAAGAAATCAACCCTAATTTCATCCCTTACTCACCTCGTGCAAGTAGATGTGATTGTATAATGGCAATGCTAAAGTGTGTGGTCGATCAAGGAATTGACTTTTCATTTGCCGATGATGAGACTCTATTGGATGAAATTTGCTCGTCAGTTCACTGCGGTTTGATATCCAATGAACCTGAAAAAGGAAATTATGGTGTTTTTGCTAGCTGTAATAATATTCAAAGATATTCCATTGCATTTAACTTGTATTATACTTTACATAACAGTGAGGAAGCCTTTTGTGATTTTGATCATAAAGCCAAAGTTTTGAAAAAAGAGGGGTCGGTAAATGATTATCTGAAATTGCTTGATTTCGATGGTAAACAATGCAATGAAGAAATAATGGAAGACTGGAATAAGTATCTTATAGGTGTATCAAAAAAGGTTGGAGACAGTAATAAGCCAGCTAGAGAAAAAGTCTATAATTATGATGTCGAGTTTGAAACTAATGCAAATAATAACGATGCCCATAGCGACTTCAGAAATTCGTCAACAAAAGGTAAAATCATTTCATTAACCATTGTAATATGGTTACTCATCACTACGTTTATGTTATAATCAAATATTTATAGTTTGAAAATTTGCTACAGAATGCAATGAAGAACTCACCTGTTTTATATAGTGGGAAATTTTGTTCGTTAGTTTTTCTTTGAACCCCATTTGACGCCCAAAAATCCCTCAGAACTGAAAGGATTTAAGTTCTTTTGGGCATAGGACAAATGAGGTCCTCCGATAAGATAGTGCCTATTGTGTCCTTTCACATCTATCGTAACATATACAAGTTCCTGGTTAATGAAATTCTCTTCGATGGCTTCCAAGTTGACAACTCCAACCGTTTTGTTACTCTCAACAAAAAACCGCATTATCATATGTTCCTTTTGGTCTTTTCCAGAGAACTTAGTAGCTTGAACAGGAATATTTCTGGTCCAAAGATCAGGCGACATGCCACCATAAGCCTTCAATCTGATACCACCCTGTTCAATCTCAGAATCAGAGTAACCAAGTAGTCTCAAGCAGTTTTCATCCTTTTCAATCATATTTACCACCCTGTTGAATGTAGATGTTTCGCCTGATGGAGAAAAAATCTCAGTTGCAACTAGATACGATGTCACTAGTGTAGCACCTGCCGCAATAATGATTAACCATGATGAGAGTAAAAGTCTTGAGCCAGCTTTAACATGATAAATAATTCTATTTGCCCTCTCTTGGGCAGTAGGTGCAGTTGCCTCCTTGCTGTCACCGTTCGAAGAAGAATAAAACCTAACTGATCTCAACAAAGAACGGTTCCAATCAGTTTTTTGCCTATTAGCAAGAAGTGATGTCCCCAGACTATCACAAAGTGATATGCGTACCGATGGACTAATATTTCTATTGAGTAGTGCAACGTGTTTAAACATTTTGGCTCCAGTTTTTGATAGTTTTTACGCCTGGTGATTTGGAAGAGCCGAATGGGGAAGCAATTTTGGTTTACATACATTCTCTTCTACTGATGAAATTCTACTGACGAAAAAACGAAAGCATAATAATAATGGGCGAGAGAAACTCCATTATTACCCCTCGGTCATGTATATCTCAAGATTAAAAAATTAAGCTAACGCCAGCACCCATGCTGGGAGTCGAACCCAGAATCTTTTGATTAGAAGTCAAACGCGTTAACCATTACGCTACACGGGCGTTGCTCAATTTAATCTCAGTTATGCATTATTCACAGTTATAATTTTGCATCACGTGTTATATTATAGAAGCAAGTAGCTGTGGTACAATAAGGTTTCTGTTGGGATAAGATGCTGACGCAGTTAAAGAACTTGATATGAGCAGTACCGTGCATGTTGAGATAAGGTATCAAGACACAACGTAAATAGTGTTGAGATAAGATGCCGAAGCCGTGTATGTTGAGATAAGACATCTAGACACACAATAGATAAGAGATAAGAGATAAGATGAGAATAGGGCATTGCAAGATAAAGAAAGATCCTGATAAAGACAAGGCATTAAATTAATCTAAACCTAGAAAGATTAACCGACGTGATGAGTGTATAAATACCAGAGGTTTATCCCTTGTATTGATGTTTGGAAGTATTATTTTAAGTTATATTAGTTCTATATATATAAGCAACAAACATAAGAAATAGAACTATATACCATGGATATAGTATCTAGGATAGATAGACTTCGACACTGAGAAGTTCAAATTTCAAAGAGTAGCTGTTTTAGTGAGAATAATAAAGGTTACCTATTTCAGAAGTTTCTATATCTAGCTCATGTAATCTTGATGAATATCACAACTATCCACACAAAGATCATGCTAAGAAAGTATTGGCACCAAACTGTACTTTTTATTGTGAACTAGAGTATGATATTTGTGTTGCTCTTAGTTGCACATGCATATCCCTTCATGTTTATTTAAGCCAGCGAAATAAATTATTAAGAGCATATACTTTGAAAAAGCTACACACCACTACTTCTTGCCGCTGCTATTGTTCGAGAAATAATGTCCGTATTAGTCGGAAATTTTTATTTTACGATTGAAGATATGTTAGCCTGATAACCCGCCCACGTGGAGATTAATCATGGCTTAGAAGAAATGTTAACTCAATACTACGTATAGCTTCATACAAACCTTCAATATGACATGCCAAAAAGGGAGGTGGTCAGCTCTTAATCGTAGCTAATGGAACAGCTTTCAACAGTGTAGTGTGTGGGACATTTATTTAAATTGGAAAGAATATTAGCTTTCAGCGACAGCCCCAAAATGACTAAACTAAAAACAACAGCAAATTTTTAGGGCATACTATTAAAGATCATTACTGAAGTAAGGATAGGAGTAGTAACTAAAATG